>PVLA01002333.1:0-276954 GCA_004027455.1 Hydrochoerus hydrochaeris | reverse complement strand
TGAGTAGAGCAATAAAAGAAATGCTCTCAGGAAGCACCTCTCAGGATGATACAGACAGAAGATGGGAGGAACACAAAAAAGGAGAGAAACTTTCCATAAAGAACATAAAGAAAATATAGAATACATGAAGCAGATTCAAAGAGACTATCAGGAAATTAAAAACTCCATTGAAAGCTGGCAAAATGCCATAAAAGAAACTAAGGATAGACTATCAAAACTTGAAGACAAGTTGGCAGTGTGGGATGATGAAAGGAAAGATCTCTTAAAAATTACAAGGAAAGGGGAGAGATTGCAAGATGGCCAACTGAGTGGCAGCACAAGAGAGCTTCTCTGAGGAAAAAAAGAATAAAAACAACTCAGATGCTGGAATCTGGCAACATGGAGAAAGCCAGACAAAAGGAGAGGAATTCTCATGACCCAGGAAGAAACTGAGGAAAAAGAAAAAGAAAAAAGAAAGAAAAGGAAGCATGGATGGAGGGCTGTAGCTAGGCAAGCCCCGATTGCTCTACTGGCACGTCTTAGAGTCAGGTGACTCACGATCGAGCTGAGATCGCAGCCCTGCCAAGATCCGGGGTTGGTGAGCTACAGACCCTCGGCTGGAGGAGGCACTGAGGCAGGTAGTGGAAACAGCCAGTCAAGCTGCACGAACTTTGGTGAGTGATGGGAACTGGAATCCCCAAACTGGGAGGGCTGGCTGGGTGACATTTTGGAGTTGGGCATGGCCAGCTTGAATCAAAACCCTAGGCAGCGTCCACTGATGACTCCTAGTACAAAGCAGATTGGTGAGATCTGCTCGGGCAGGGCCACGGCCCTGGTTGAAACCCAATAGCCAGGGACGAGGCTTTTCTTGGTGAGTGGCATCCCCAGGGAACACGCAAACCTGTTGAAGCATAAACTGGTTGACTGGCATAGGGGGAGGAGCCAGCTCTCACTGTGCAACTCGCAGATTTGCAGTGGACTGGGGGGCAGTACTTCCCTAGCAATTGCGCTGCAGAAAAACTGTAAGCAATAGGAAAGGCCCAGAGACCTCCACCACCCACCTGTCTGAAGGGGGCCGGAAACATGACAAGACAGGGAAAGAGCAAAAGGTCCCCAACTGCGGAACCAGGGAAAGTGAGTCCAACAGAGGTAAATACAGAGGAGGTTGAGAGCAGCAAACCTGTAACGTCAGAGAGCCTCATCAGAAATAAAGAAATACCTCCGTGACCTCATCGTCAAATTTAAATCTGAAATTCTAACTCAGGTGAAGCAAGATATAAGAAAATTAATAAAAGAAGGCCTGGGTAATCTTCAAGTAGGCACAAATGAAAAATAGAGGAACCCAGAGAAAGGAGAGAAGCCTTTGATAAAGAATATAAACAAAATCCAGACTGTATGAAACAGATCCAAAGACAATATCAGGAAATTAAAAACTCCATTGAAACCTGGCAAAACATTTTAACAGAAACTAAAGACAATCTTTCAAAACTTGAAGATAGATTTGCAAAGTATGATCATGAAAGGAAGGATCTCTTAAAAATAACAAGGAACCAGGAAGCAATGATACAAAGGCTAGAAGATGACAAGAGGATTTATAACCTAAGACTAAAATACATGAATAAAGATGCAGCCATAAATACAAATGAAATAAAAATTCTATTTGCAGAAATAATTAAGGAAAACTTCCCAAACATAGGTAATGGAAGTGAAGTTCAGATAAATGAGGCATATAGAACTCCAGCCAGCTACAACCCAAACAGATCTACACCCAGACATATAATAATCAGGATCCCAGAAATCCATCACAAGAATAGAATATTAAAAGTGGTCAGAGAAAAGAAAGATATTACCTATAAAGGAAAACTCATCAAACTCACAGCAGACTTCTCAATGTGAACCATGAAATCAAGAAGAGCTTGGAGTGAAATATTCCAAGCCCTGAAAGAAAATAATCTCCAACCAGAATGATGTACCCTGCAAAACTGTCTCTCAAAATTAATGGAGAGACAAGATATTTCCATGACAAAGAGGAACTGGGGGAGTTTGTGACCACCAATCCAACCCTGCAAAGAATACTGAAGGACATTCTAGAGAGAGAGAAAAAAATCACCAGGGTTCCAGGAATAATGGCAGAAAGGCCTCAAAGAAAGCGGCAGACAGTGGAATGAAGGAGAAAAGTAAACAAATAACAATAGAAAAATAGCATGGCAGAGATAAGACAGAGAAAATTGGTTATATCACTGTTTTATCTTGACTTATTTTATTTGAATCTGAAATGCTTGAGAGTGTCGAGTCTGAGAATAGGGGCAACTACTCTGAAGATGACAGGATTCAACAGGATACCCATTCTGATTTGATTGTTAACTGCCTTTGAAATCCTACAATGTCTCCAATGTTTATATTTTATTAATAGTGTAATGCAATGCTAAGTTTATAGTATAGTTGATGATACAGACAATTTTATTGAAAATAACAAGAGACATCATAGTGACTACCATAGATCACCTAGTGTTGTGTTTTTGTATGTTCTTTTCATTTTGTGTTTCTCTAGGAATTTGTATTGCTGACCCATTTTGATTTGTTTCTCCCTCTAATACAGAAAGGCTAGGTATATGTGTAGAGACTTATACATGTGTAGAACTTCTAAGTAGTTTATGAGAATGGATTATAGTTATTTTAATGGGAAAAAAACAAAAAAATCATATTCTAAAGGATATAACTGCCTGTATGTTTGAGTGTGTGGAATTAATAACCATGTTGCTAAAGTTTTAGTTAGATGGACAAGCAAAACTGACTGCTGTCTCACTGTTTAAATGTCCACTTTGTGGACTTTACTTTTGCAACTTGAACAAATGCATCTAACAGAAAATTATGCAAATATCAACTAGTGATTTTTTACTGGTTACTATTTTTGGGTTTTTTTCCTGTTTTGTTTTGTTTTTTTTAATATTTTGTATTTTTTCTACCCTCTTTCTGTTTCAAAATTTTTTCTTTAAATAAAAAAATTTTTTTTTAAAAAGCAAGAGGAAGAAAAGAAAGTGCTCTAAAAGAGATAACTGTATATATACTTAAGTGTGTAGGATTAATAACTGTGTTACTAAGTTTTTG
Source organism: Hydrochoerus hydrochaeris (assembly GCA_004027455.1). Taxonomy (NCBI): domain Eukaryota; kingdom Metazoa; phylum Chordata; class Mammalia; order Rodentia; family Hydrochaeridae; genus Hydrochoerus; species Hydrochoerus hydrochaeris. Next base: position 273,867 of record PVLA01002333.1, on the reverse strand, counting down.
TTGGATCAGTGAGCAGATCTGTTTGTAACCTCACTGTTTGAATGTCCACTTTGTGTGCTTTGATTTTGTAACTTGAACAACTATATCCCAGAAGACAATATGTAATGTATCAAATAGTGATTTCTTACTGTTTATTTTTTTTGAAATTCTGTATTGTTTCTACCCTTTTTTCTGTTTTGCTTCCCCTCCTCTTTAAATAAAATTAAAAAAAATAACAAGGAAACAGGCAGTAACAATACAAAGGCTAGAAGATGACAAGAGAATCTACAATTTAAGAATAAGAAATGTGAACGAAGAAGTGGGAATACATACAGGTGAATTACAAAGTCTATTCACTGAAATAATTGAGGAAAACTTCCCAAGCATGGGAAAAGAAAATGACATTCAATTGTGTGAGGCATACAGAACTCCAGCCACCTACAACCAAAACAGATCTACACCCAGACATATAATAATCAAGATGCCAGAAATTCAATATAAAAACAGAATATTAAAATCCATCAGAGAAAAGAAACACATTACCTATAAAGGTAAGCCCATCAGAATCATGGCTGACTTCTCGACACAGACCATCAGATCAAGAAGAGGTTGGGGTGAAGTGTTACAAGCCCTGAAAGAAAATAACCTCCAGCCCAGATTGATGTACCCTGAAAAACTGTCTCTAGAAGTTGATGGAGAAACAAGATGCTTCCATGACAAAGAGGATCTGGGTGAATTTGTGACCACCAATCCAACCCTACAGAGAAGACTGAAGGACATTCTAGAGAGAGAGAGAGAGAAAAAAAATACCAGGATTTTAGGAACAGTGGCAGAAAGGCCTCAATGAGTGGGGCCAGCAGTAGAATGAAGGAGAAAAGTAGAAAACAAAGACAGGAAGATAGCATGGCAGAAATGAGGCAGAGAAGGATAACTAGAAACTCTAACATAGATGGCCTTGAGATGCTATATTGTTAATAGTGCACCAGGATTTAAAACCCACATTACTCACACTACTCTGCTTAGATGTATTATATTCTGTTCCAGTCATTCTACCTGACTAGGTTTGAGGGCACAGACAGTAATCCTGAAAATAACAGGATATAGTATGGTAATCATCCTTAATTTCCTATTAACTTAGTCTAAAGCTCTGTAAAACCTACACTGTTTTACCATGACTGATTGTAATCGAATCTGGTCTGTTATATCACTGTTTTGTATTGATAGATTTTATTCAAAGCTGTTATGATTGATAGTATCAAGTCTGAGAGTATAGGCAACTTCACTTAAGATGACAAGGTTCACTAGAATATCCACTCTGGTTTGATTATTACCTGCCTTTGAAGTTTTATACTGTCTACAATGTTTTATTTTTACTACTATTATTATTTACTGCTATACTCAATTATACTGCTATATTCAATTATGCCTGATGATATATTCTATTAAAGATAATAAGAAACAACACAGTAATCATTGTAGATCACCTTGTACTATGGTTTTATATGACTTTTTGGTTCAATGTTTTTATAGGAATTTTTTTGTTTTGTCTTGCTAAGTTTTGTTTTTCCCTCTAATACAGAAAGTATAGAAATACATACAGAGATTCATGCATGCATAGCTGTTTACACTCTCACTGTTTGACTATCTCCTTTGTATGGTTTAATTTTGTAACTTGAGCAACTATTTCTAAGAGGACAATATGTAATTTATCAACTGGTGTTTTCTTATTGTTTATCTTTTTTTCTTTTTGGAATTCTGTATTACCTCTACCCTTTACATGCTTTTGTTTCTCTTTAAATTAAAAAAAAATGAGTGCAAATCTTCATACATGATATTTATTTAGGTATTATTTACTTTATCTCAGTAAGATTTTAAAGCTTTAAGTTTATAGAAATACATGTAGAGACTCATGCATGCATAGCTGTTTACAGTTTCCCTGTTTGAATATCTACTTTGTATGCTTTAATTTTGTAACTTGAACAACTATTTCTAAGAGGACAATATGTAATTTATCAACTAGTGATTTCTTACTGTTTATCTTTTTTTTAATTCTGTATTATCTCTACCCTTTACATGTTTTTTTTCTCTTTAAATAAAAAAACTCAAGGAACCAGGAAGTAACAATACAAAGGTTACAAAATGACATGGAGAAGTATAATTTAAGAATAATAAATGTGAGTGAAAAATCAGAGGTCAACACAAATGAAATACAAATGTTATCTACAGAAATATTAAAGAAAACTTCCAAGTGTAGGAAAAGCAAATGATATTCAGATAAGTGAGGCATACAGAACTCCAGCCAGCTATAACCAAAATAAATCTATGCCCAGACATGTAATAATCAAGATCCTAGAAATTCAACACAAGAACAGAATATTAAAAGCTGCCGGGGGGGGTGGGAACAGAACACCTATGAAGGAAAACTAATCAGAATCACAACAGACTTCTCCACACAAGCCATCAAATCAAGAGCTTGGAATGAGGTATTCCAAATCCTGAGCGAAAATAATCTCCAACCCATATTGATGTACCCTGCAAAACTATGGAGAAACAAGATACTTCCATGACAAAGAACAACTGAAAGAATTTATGAACACCAAACCAATCTACAAAAAATACTGCAGGACATTCTAGAGAGAGAAAACAAGACCTTGGTTTCAGGAAAAGTGGCAGAGGGGGCTCACTGAATGAGGTAGACAGTGGAATGTAGGGGAAAAGTAGGCAACTAATGGAAGAAAAATAGCATGACAGAGATGAAGCAGAGAATGCTGGCCATAATCACTAATATAGATGCCTCAATTCACCAATGAAAAGAAACACAGGCAGAGTGGATCAGGAGGACCAGATACCTCAATATGATTTATACAAGAAACACATTTAACCCAGAAAGGGGTATATAGACTGAAAGTCAAAGATGAGAAAACAATGCTCTATGTGACGGGGAACCAGAAAATAGTGGGGGTAGCTTGCCCATCAGCTGCAGATTGGTTAGAAAGCCATGACACTTTTATACAATGGAAAACTACTCAGCTATAAAGATAACCTTGAGAATCTTGTAGATAAATGGATAAAACTTGAGATCGTGCTCCGGAGTAAAAAGGTTCAGAGTGACATAGGTGAATTGTGTGTTGCCTCCCTAGTATAACAAAGGAGTTAGTGGAATCCAAGATGTATAATAAATCCTGTGAAAGTGAGAGGGGAGGAATTTATTATCATGATTTGAAACCCATATTATTTGCATCACTCTGTTTAGTTTGGTTTTATTGTTTGTCTAATTGTATTAGATTTGATGGCTTGGACAGCTAGTCCAAAGATGCAGGATGTATTATGGTAACCAATTTTGATTTCCTGTTTGCTTGATTTGAAGCCTTGTATTGCTTTCATTGTTTTTTTTTGACTGATTTTATTCTATTCTGTTTTGTTTGATAGTATTAAGTCTGATGGTATAGGCAACTACTTGGAAGATAATAAAATGCATTACAATACCCATTGTGGTTTTACTATTATCTTCATTTGAAGTCCTATAATATCTCAATTGTTTTGTTTTTATTGGTTTTGTTCTGATTTTATTATGCCTGATGATATGGGCAATTCTTTCGAAGATAACAAAAGGCATTATAGTAGCCATTATTGACCTCCTTGTATTTTGTTTTTCAGTCATGTACCGTGTTCATCCTTTTGTTTTGATTGACTCTATTCTGTTTTGTCTTGTTTGGTTTTATTCTCTTCAAAATTAAAATAAAATAAAAAATAAAATAAATCTGAATCATAGTATATGTGGAATTTGAGATTTTCCCTAACTCTGCAAGCTCTTGGAAACACTGACTAATGAAAAGATCATCTCAAATTTAAAAGCTTTTCCACACCAAAAGGAAAAAAATACAGAGTAAAAATACAACCTATAGAATGGAGAAGAAATTTTTTCAGTTATTTCTCAGAGGACTAACATCTAGAATATTCAAAGAACTCAAAATGTTAGACCTCACCCCCCCAAAAAATAAAAGACTCAAGAAAAAAAGACACGTGACATGAACACTTTCCCAAAGAAGAAATATTAATGGCTAATAAATATAAGAAGAATGTTCAACATCAATGGTCATAGAAAAATGCAATTTCAAACAACACAGAGATATCATCTTACCCTCAGAAATAATGGTCATCATCAAGAAATAAAATAATAGCAAATGTTGGAGAGGCTCCAAAGAAATAGGAATCTTTCTACACTGTTAGTGGGAATGTAAACTAATGCAACCACTATGGAAAACAGTGCAAAGATTCTTCAGTTAACTAAATCTAGAAATTCCATTTGACCCAACTATTTCCCTTCTAGGTGTACTCCTATGTTAAAGACAAAAAACATCATATTACAATGATATGGGCTGGGGGTTTAGCTCAGCGGCATAAGTGCCTGCTTGGCAAATGCGAGGTCATGAGTTCAATCCCAGGTACCAAAAAAAAAAGTACAATGATACGTGCATACTCATGTCCAAACCAGCACAATTAATAATAGCTAAAATTTGGAAGGGGCCTGTATGTGCAGCCACAGATTAATGGATTAAAAACTGTAGTATTTACACATAATAGAGTGCTATTCTGCCATAAAGAGAGATAAACTTGAGTCATTTGTAAGAAAATGGATGCATTTTGACACCATAAATCTGAGTAAAATAAGTCAGACACACAAGCTTAAATGCCATATGGCTTCTCATATGAGAAACCAAATTATAAATAAAGAGTAAAATAAAAGATAATAGGAAGCAGGGAGATCAATCTTTCTCAAATGTGAAGGGGATCACAAGACGAATAGAGCATGGTTAAGTGTTGAAAAAAGGAATTAAGATGTGTTGTGTACTTGTACCAACTCCACACAAGGAATGTAAACATTATGTGCTGCAAACATGTACTAATTGTATCAGCCAAAGTTTACTAGAGAAATAGATATAACACAAGATATATAAATATATAAGAAATAACAAGATTGGTTACAATGGTCAACCACAAAGTTGGATGAGGGAGCGTGTAGAGGATGTCTGCATGCTGGAGGCTGAAGGGTCCAGCTCAAGGGCCATAACTTACCACAGTGTCCCATACAAGTCCATTTCAAGAGGCTGTTGGGTCTGTGATGAAACACTGAAGAATCTATAATGGAAGGTTGAAGAGTCTATGACGAAAGCGGAACAGTTTAAGACAAAGGCTGAACAGTCCCAGGAGGAAACCGAATAATCTGTGCCAGAAATCAGGAGACTACCTCCAAACTGAAGGCAAAAACTGGAACTCCTCCAAAGAACCCTCAGTCAACCCCTTCTCATTTGCCTTTTATTGTATGCAGACTACTCACCTGTACCACTCACACCATATGCATGCCCTCCTCTTGCACAAGCTAAGAATGTTACAAACTAGGGACCTTGAACCCCTGTTGAATTGCTTACGTAAACTTTTCACACAAAAGTTATGTCAAATTGACACAATGAACAATATTCTAGAATGCTAAAGGCTTGTCCTCTATACCCCAGGATGTAGAGCTACTGAATCCTTTAGTGAAGCTTTTAGACTTCTAAAGTTGACACAATGTATAAACCATAATAAGCCGCCCCTTGTCAACTTGGCAACCAGACACATTGTTAAACTGATTTCCAGATATTAGACGTGCTTATAATTATGCCTAACATGTTGTAACTATCCTACATACAAAAGGAAATATGGTACACTCCACAAGACCATAGGTACATGCTGGGAAACAGAAGGCAACATAGTAGGTATAAAAGGCACAGGTATTTTGACAACTTCCTCATATAATTTACTTGTACCTTCTAGACCTGCTCTGGTTCCATCATGAATATAGCATTTCTATGTAATGATGGACTGTTGCTATGCATGCCCAACCTTAAGACTTGGTGGATCAGATAATGCCCATGATAGGCAACTCAGGGACCTGGTATCCCATGGCCAAGCATTCAGTTTCAACTAAGGCCCAGTAGCAGGCCAAGGGCTGTTTTTCAAAGGGAGAGTAGCTATCTACAGATGACAACAGAGACTTACTCCAAAAGCCTAAAGACCACTGCTCCAATTCACCTATGGAAGTAAACTGCAGTCACCTGCTGGAGATTCCAAACAGCATCTTTACCTGCTACTGACACTTCAAGTACCATTGAATCTGATGATCATATGGCCCCAAGGGCAGAGTGACTTTCACAGTGGCCTAGACTTGTTGCAGAGCCTTTTCTTATTCTGGGCCCCACTCAAAATTAGCAGCTTTCTGAATCACTAGGTAAATGGACCGTAGAAAGACACCTAAGTGAGGAATGTGTTGCCTCTAAAATCCAAATAGCCCCACTAGGTGTTGTGCCTCTTTTTTTTGATTGTAGCGGAAGCCAGATGCAACGACTTATCTTTTATCTTAGAAGGAATATCTCTACAGGCTCTACACCACTGTACATACAGCTTCACTGTATTTCACTGAGGTAGAAGGACTTTGAATTTTTGTTGTATTTATTTCCCATCCCCTGGCTCTCAAATGCTGTACCAACAAATTCAGAGTGGTTGCTACCTCCTGCTCACAATGCTTAATCAGCATAATATCATCAATGTAATGGACCAGTGTGATACCACATGGAAGAGAAAGGCGATCAAGATCTCTAAAAACTAAATTGTGACACAGGGCTGGTGAGCTAAGGTAACCCTGAGGCAAACAGTAAAGGTACATTGCTGGCCTTGCCAGCTGAAAGCAAATTTTTTGTGATGGTCCTTATGGATAGGTATGGAGGAGAAAGCATTTTGCAAATCAGTAATTGTGTACCAAGGACCAGGAGATGTGTTAATCAACTCAAGCAAGGAAACCACATCTGGTACTGCAGCTGCAATTGGAGTCACCAACTGATTCAGTTTACAGTAATCTATTGTCATTCTCTAAGACTCATCTGTCTTTTTCACAGGCCAAATGAGAGAATTAAAAGGACATGTGGTGGGAACTACCACCCCTGCATCCTTCAAGTCCTTGATGGTGGCACTAATTTCTGGAATCTCTCCAGGAATGTGATACTGCTTCTAGTTTACTATTTTACTAGGTTAAGACCACACTAATGGTTTACATTTGGCCTTCCCAGCCATAATATCCCTCATACAACAGGTTAGAAAACCAATGTGAGGATTCTGTCAAGTACTAAGCACATCTATCCCAATTATACATTCTGGAACAGGGAAAATAAATACAGGATGGATTTTAGGATCTATTGGACTTACTTTGAGTCAGACATTTACTAAAACTCCATTGATCACCTGACCTCCAATAAGGTCAGGGGTCAGTGATGCTTTGGATCCCCTGGAATCAGTGTTAGTTCAGAACCAGTATCTAGTAGTCCCTGAAACATCTGATCCTTACCCCATTATACAAGTTACTAGGGAAAAAGACCTCAGGTCCCTTTTGGGAAGGATGGGAGAAAGAATGACTGTATAAATTTTTGGCACATCAAGATCCTTCTCCAAGGAGACATGACCTCTCCTTCATTCAGTGAGTTCTGGGTCTGTAAACTGGCTCAAATCCAGAAACTGGTTGGGATTCTCTGTTACCCTGAGAGGAGGTAGGCTTCTGTTCATTTGCCCTTAAATTTTTTTAATTATATAAATCCAGTAAAAATTTTGTAGGCTTCCTATCTATTTCACTTTTGGGAACACCATGGCTAATTATCCAGCATCATAGATCTACATGTGTCAGATTATTCTGGTCATTATTCTGATTCTGCTGTCCATTGCAGTAAGATTGGGGCCTCTGCATTTGGCGATTGAGTGCTGCCACTTGACCTCTGCCATTCTGGGATCCAATCAAACCCATTGCCCTTAAATATTATAATTGAGTAACTGTAGTCTCCACCATAAGGTCTGGCATACAGAGAAGGGCAATAACAAGGCTCTTCAGAGATGCTGGTGCTCCCTTCACAAATCTTGTTTCCCAAGGTGTTGTAAAAGGGTACATTTTCTGGATCATCCCAATATGGAGGATTAGGCTTGACTTGACAGATCCACTCCAGCATTCCCATTTCCCTAAGCCTCTGAATCCCCTCATCAATAGTAAACCATGGAATATCAAGCCATCTTTCATTCGCAGTGGGTCATATTTTGAGCCAGCCAAATAAACTATTTACACCCTTCTTCACTCCACAAGCTGCAACATTAAATTCAGAACCTCTGTTTAATGGGTTCATGTCAAAAAATGTAGCCTAAGTGTATATTTTTCCATGATTACCCCACATTCCCAAAATCCATTCCCAAGCTTGCTCAATAGGCCTCTGCTTATAAGAGTCAGAAAACTCAGGAAGTTCTTTGGGAGAATAGTGGACCTCTTCATGGGTCACACTGTGTGCCTTACCCTTAGAAGCCTTCTTGGATTTGAGCCTGGTTATGGGCCTAGAGGTAAAAATGGGTGGTGAGAGTGGATCCTGAGGAGTATCAGCATTATCCTGTGTGGTCAACACAGGATTAGTTTCCCCAGGCAAAGTGGGAGATTCCAAAATCACACAGGGTGGAGGTGGTGATGCCTCTGCCAAAGTGAGTGGAGATATTTCTTCCTCTGGAAAAATAACCTCATCAACATTTAGAAACTCAACATCCTCAGCTTCCTCAGGGTCATTGCACACATCTCCATCCGAGTTTATGGGACCGCATTCCTTTCTGATCAGTGCCCTCACCTTTGCTTCAGATACCCTTCAAGGCTGAGCATTAAACTTACATTGCAGTTCAGCCAACTGAATTATGAGGGACTGTGTCTGTGTTTCTGCAATCTCAGCTTTGTGATTAAAAGAGAGATTTTCTTTCAGGACATACTTAGAAACTAAAATTTTTTATCTATGCCAGAAGCCAGAAGACTATGTCCAAGCTGAAGGTTAAGACTGGAGCTCCTTTGAAGAACCCACAATCAGTCCCTCCTCATTTTATGCAGGCTAAGCCTCTGGGGTGGGTGTAGCACTCACACCATCTGTGTACCCTCCTCTTGAACAGGCTGAGAATATTACAAACTAAGAAACCTGGCCCCCTTGTGAATCACTTAGTTAAACTTCTGACCTCAAATTGACACAATGAACAATATCCTAGAATGCGAAAGGCTTGTCCTCTACACACCAGGATGTAGAGCTGCTGAATCTCTTAGTTAAGCTTCTAGATTTCTCAAATTGACACAATGTCTAAACTATAAAAGTAATGAAAATTAAAAATAAAAAATAGGAGAGAAAAAATTTTAAATTCAGTTAACAACATTTTTAACATTCTTAACTTGAAAGTTGAGCAACTCTAGAAGAATAAGGTAAATATGCTTATGGACTGTTCTACACTGAAAATCAGTGATTACTGTGTTGGATTCATGTGTATGTTATTTTTTCAAGCAAAAAAATTATTTTGATAAGAGCTTTTCATTTTATAATTACACTATGAATTTCCAAAATATCATGGGTTGCATTTATTCCTAAAACAGCTAAAATGTCATATAGCATAACATTATTTATTTTAAAAATGACCATTACTCAATTTTTAAAAATAGGTCAAAAAAAGATAAGAGGTTGTAAAAAAATACAGTTTACTTTTTTTTCAGTGCCAGAAAATGAACTCAGTGCTTCCTAAGGCTATGCAAGTGTTCTAGCCTAAGCCACACCCTCAGTCCTGAACACACATTTTTTTCAGCTAATATACTTTGCCGTCAATTGGAAAATTGGATAGAAATTTGATTGCTTTTGTGAAAACTTCAGATTGCATCTTTGAGAGATCAAAAAATAAAAACTTAAAATTTCCTAGAAGGTCTCTCATGTAAGATCTATTTTTAGATAGAGCTCATGATTGAGGGTTCCTTGAATAGCCTTAAAGGTGGAGACCTCTATTTCTCTGGTCTAGGAATCATTATTGTCAATGCTGTCAATGTTTTCATCGTCATCTGGAACTGACTGTAAAACATCATTAGTGATAAAATATATGGGCAGAAATCTATTGCTAAGGAAATAGACTTCCTTCCTTATGGTTCTAATCACGTTCTATTTCATTTCCATTTTTGTATCTCACCTACTAGTCTACAAGGTTCCTAACAGTAAGATCTTTGTCAAAATATATACAGAAAGAAATACAGCATTTAAGATAGAAGTGCTACCAAGTAAACTTAGGTTGAAATTTATTAACTTTGTACACATGTAAAACCTATTAAACTGAGTATCAGTATTTTTATCCACAGAATGGAAAAAATAAAACTCACTTCCTAGAATTGCTAAGTGTTAGAAATAGTAGATATGAAAAATTTTATCACTTACTAAGTATTCAATAAATTGTAGTTAGTGGCAGTAGTAGTATTTCATGGAGGAAGGGCTAAATGCACAATTCTTGCTGAAATTATGCAGTCAAACTCTTTAAAGAAAAAAGCAAACCAATTTCAAGATGCATTGCTACACATTATTATTTGAATACTTGCTCATCCTTAAAACATTATTTTTAACAAGATGCTTAGAGTAACAATGTCTTCACCGAAAGAATGAGCTGTCTTTGTTTCTCTTTCTTGACTTTTTTAGATTTTTTGAGACAGGATCCTAGTACGTGGCCCAGGTTGGCCTGAAACTGCTGGAATCCAGAAATCCTATTGTCTCAGCCTCCCTAGTATTGGGAGGACTAGTGTGCTAAGAATTAACTTCTATTACCTCAGCTTAATAGTGCAACAGGTGGCCAGGGGTTTAGTTCAGCGGCATAAGCCCCTGCTTGACAAGCGTGAGGTTGTGAGTTCAATCCCCAGCACACACACAAAAAAAAATAGTGCATCAGGTGAGCCAGGGTGTGATTTTGGAGCAGCCAGAATCTTGATAAAATAACATTCAATCTATGTCTTAAATATAATAACAAGATGGTTAAATTTCAAGAATTGACAAGCTTTTGAATATCTTCTTATCCACCAACACTCAATGAGCCATTTTCTAGAGATGAGAACCAAGCTCCAATGAGCCCAAGGAACTACATCAAAATAGGCAGTGTTAGAGACAAGACTAGACACTACACTAAGTCTCTTGATTCCCAGTTTTACATCCCTCATACTATATTTTATTATAAAGAGGTGAGGGAATAGGAAGAAGTAGAGGGAGAGGAAAAGGAGGCAAGGAGAAACAATGGCAGTGTTGCCACTTCTGAAAAAAAAGGTTACATATGCAAAGTCTTATCTTCACCTTGTTCTGGAAAGGAACATTGATTTACAGTAGCGTGGTGCAATGCACTGATTTGGGTCCCCCTCAAAATTTATAAAAAGATTCCCCAACACTCAGTACCTCAGACTATAACAATATTTGGAGATAAAGTATTTAAAAAGGTAATTAGATAAAATAGGATTGTTAGGGTGGACCTTAACCCAATCTGAACGGTATCCTTGTAAAGGGGAGGTTAGGATCCAGACACTCTCAGAGAGATATGTGAAGACATGGGAAGAAGGTAGCCATGTGCAGGCCAAGGATAGAGACCTCTCCATGACACCATCTTCATCTTGAACCTCAAAACTTCTGAACTTTGAGATCAGAAATTTCTGTTAAGTCCCTCAGCCTGTGGGATTTTGTTATGGCATTCTTAACAAGACATTCATATTTTTTTTCAGTAGTGGGAATTCAATCCTAAGGCACTTTATTACTGAACTACACCTTCAACCCCCCTTTTTTTTAGACAGTGTCTCACTAAGTTGCCCCAGGCTGGCCTTGAACTTGTGATGCTCCTGCCTTAGCCTCTTGACTAGCAAAGATTATAGTTGTGTGCCATGTACCTGGCTCATTTGGCTCCTTTTATAAATGCAATTTAACTTCTTGTTGGCCAAAACTAGTCTCAACGATACATGCCTTTTCATGGGGAAATTTTTTATTAGTGAAGGAATGAGAGAAATGAAAAAGGTGGAAAGGTAATTCAGTAGAGGGATAAATGCTAAAAGGGGAGAATAGAATAGAGAATAGAATGAAGTTGTTTAAAAACTAACAGAGAATATAGGAGAAGATATCACTGTTATGAGTGAACTTTTTCTTGAGTTTACAGAAGTTTTCTTTTTGTTCACAGAGATTACAGTGCTGGGCTAAATGTTCTTTTCCCTTCTTTTAAGTCTTTTTATCACCCTCACCGTTTTCATCACTGTATTTAATTATATATGACTCTACATTTTATGCTAATTTTGCAAGTGAAAGAGGAATACTGTCCTGGTTCAAGGAATATGTGATCACCTAAAACTCTCGTTAAATTTTTTACATAATAAACCATATGAACTGAAATACAGAAAAATACTTCTTTTGCTCTACAGTGACATGTCAGATCCAGAACAAAGAGGCCTGTTTCAGCTTTGTGCATACAACCAGCTTTACTTTACAAATAAAGATGTGCCATTATAAAAGTAGATCACCATGTAACAGTTCCACTTCACTTTCAGCAGTCTTCCAAGTAACTGGAAGTCACCCTATTTACTATTTACATCAAGGATATTTATGTCTCTGCATCAAATCAAAATGTATTTGTTTTTTAAGATGTTGACATGCAGTTTGACTTGTTTCTTGTTTACTGTTGGCTCTTTTCCACAAAACTAATGAAGAACTTAGAAAGATTATTTCAGTTTAAAAATATTTTGTTACAAAGAGTGCTTTCTTTTTAATCAATCTGTATCCAAATACATTTAAGTCCCCATATAAAGATGTCTGTGTCTATTATTCCCCATTTACCAATATTATAGCAAGAAATATCAAGTGTGTGCAAAAGCAAGGTGGATTTTTAAAATGTTCTAGATTATTTTTAATGTATAAATTAGAATTCCTACTGTGTCATCAAATATCTTCTTCTTAACTTAGGCACAATGTATGTCTCATGGTAACACTCCAGCAACCAGTTATATAAGCTCTAATGGCAAGCTTATAATTATGAAGATTTTTTCTTTTTCTTTTTAGATAGAAAAAAGATTTCTGGGACAAGTCTCTTAAGATCAAAATATTATATTTCTGGCCTTTGCTTAAAGATCATTTAAATTAAAATTGCAGGTGAGGAAACAGTATGTAAAATATTGTATGGTGATTTCAAACACTTTGAGTTCACTAGAACAGCAAAACCCTTGCTGATTACTTATCAGAAACTGAACAAGGTGGTACCTAGCAGATGAAGAAAAGTAAATTTAATCTGCAGTTTAATTAAAAAGCAAAAGGTTGTGATGAGCATATAAATCATACATTTTCATGGGAAAGGGGTCCATAAAATTTAGCATATAAGAATTCATAGTATAACATTTTTGCAACTTTAAATTTTGGAATTTCATGATAGAATAAGCACATCATTTAAGTAACACAAGGATGACAAGAAACTTGTGATCCAAATTTAGAGCTAACAGTGATCTACAAGATGGTTTTATGCAACTGTTGGCTTTAGTCTCCTCATACAATGAAAATAATCACAATATTTTTGTTCGTTTGTTTTGCAGTGCTAGAGATAGAATATAGGGCCTGATTCATGCTACACAAGCACTCTACTATTGAGCCACACCTCTGTCATTTTTATTTTTTACTTTAAGACAAGGTCATCCTAAATCTCCCAGATGGGTCTCCAAAATACACAGGAAAAGGCTCCTGTATCAGCCTACTAAATAGTAGCTAAGATTCCAACTATGTGTCACCATATCTAGTAACAAATCTTTATTTTCTCACATAAATCTTGATGAATAGAGGTTTAAGAAATCAATCAACCAAATGAAAATATTTGGTGATTTTGAACTTTCCATGTCTCTAAGATTACATGAACTTTCAAAATAGATACAAACATTCTGCTTTACTGGTTGGGGAACTGAAACCATGGGATAGAGGAAAGTATAGCTTTAATTGCTGCAGCAGAAATAATGTATTGGTTTTTGGGAGTTGAAGAAAAACCTCTTGTGAAGAATGGTGGTGTATGCCTCTAACCCAGAATGTGGGAACCTGAGGTAAGAGGATAGCCACCAGTTTGAGAACATCCTGGATTATTTAATAAGCTCAGGGTCATTCTGGACTATATAGTGAGACCCTATCTCCAAAAAAGTCTCCCTGTTTCTTCATGCAGAGGATATTTTCTTGACAAGTTTAAAACCCACCAAATAGCTTTTAATTACAGTTTAAGTACATTGTGATTAAACAACATAATGTCACCAGGTTTATACCTAGATAACCCCCAACAAAAAGCTTCATTTGTTAATAGGTGGGGCTTTGGGGGAGGTGATTGGATTGGAGGAGGAGTGCCACTCATCAGAACAGTAATACAATGCTGAGTTTATAGTTAAATGTGATGTTGGAAGATGAAGTCAGGTTGAAAGTGGGTCACTAGGGGCATGGCCTGGAAAGATCTGTCTTCCTCCTCCTTTGATCTCTCTCTCTGCTTTCTACTACCCTGCCACGAGCTCTTTCTCCTCTGCCATGCCACCCTGCCTAGGAGGCAGCTGAGTATGGACTGAAACCTCTATAAATGGTGAGCCAACTAAACTTTTCCTCCTTTAACTTGTTGACGTCGTGTATTTTGTCCCAGAAACAAGAAAGTAACTAAGACACTATGTCAATATTCTTAGTTAACAAGAAAAATAGAGTTTCACTGATTTTAACAGAAGTTTCATCAAGATTTAATATCCAGAACTCTTTATTTGAAAATTCTCTCCTATCTCTTACAGATGTACCCTCAGTTATTTAATAATGTCTCTAGTCTTACCAGTAGACAAGAGAGGGTGTATTGATAGATGCTGACAGTTTGATAGCTAGGGCCTTGTGGAAAATTATTCATTATTCGGTTCATAAATGGTGTGCAAAAAATATCATGAGATGAGTCAATTCCTTCTTCCAAAATATTGTCAAAGGCTAAAGTCAAAAATGTGCTAGCTGTCTTTCTGTCTTCTTCTGACTTCTTCTAGAACTCCATGGAGCTTCCTTTCAGCTGTATGGGGTCCTCAAATTTCTCTCAACAGCATTTGTGTGCCTATGTCAGTTAGCTTTTGCAACACAACAAATGACTCCAAGATTAAGTTGCTGAAAACAATCGTTGTTTAGCTTGTAAGTCTATGGATTGGCAATTTGTAGTAAAATCAGCTAGGGACGTTCTTCTGCTGGTTTTGGCTGAGTTATTCACATACGTAGTGCAAGGGTTGGAAAATGTTTTCTGGAAAGTGCAAGACAGTAAATACTTTAGGCCTTGTGGACCATACAGTGTCTGTCACAACTCAGATTCACCAATACACCATTCAAGATAATACTAAAAAAAATGAGAATGACTGTTTTCCAATAAAATATTATTTACATTATAAGGTAGGTGTCCAGAGAACTCTACACTAACCCCTACTCAAGGGTCACAAGCTTGTCAGTTCTGGACCACCTGGCCTGAAAAGTCCTCCACTGAAATAAGTGAGCATTTGTAAATTTCAATTTGCATCCTGTTTGCTCTCTCTCCTTTAGTCAAAGCATGTTGCCAGTGAAATTTAAGAATAGAGATAAATTATGCTTCTTGATAAGTGAGGAATGTTTGTGACCATTTGTAAGCCCTTAATTTCCAGCCAATCATGCTTCACAAATGGTGCTGAATCAAGGATTATGAATATATATCCTTTTAGTTTTTTATACTTTATCACACTTTACTATTTTGAGAGCTCCTGCTCCTCCACTGATCTTTATTACCAATAAAAAATAGGACTAATAAAATGAATAATGGTTTACAGGTAACATTTCAAGAGCAATAAAGGTAGTGACTATCGAACTAGTACCATGTGTGGGCTGCCACAGCCAAACCCTAGCCTTTTCCCATGATTCAGCACCATTTGTGAACTGAGGGGGGAGAGAACAAGAAATCAACAAGAAACAAGCTCCTCCCATTAATTAGTGCCATGCACGGGCTGCTGCCACCAAGGGACAGCCAGACCCCAGCCCCTTCTGGAACACTGGCTGGGAAACAAGAAGAAACCCCATCACCCTGTAATCAACCAGCTGATCCACAGAAACACAGGCTGCGATGATAGCTATTGAGATGAAACACAATTAGATGCTTGTGGTGTTTGGTGTTTCTCTGACTACAGGTCTAGGACTGGTGGTCTGATCATCTATTCAGAGGATCAGGGTACACAGTGTAGGATCTATGCGGGAATTGGCTTCTGAAAGTGGTAGCCATTGTTAATTCCCTATCATCTTGTTTTGAAGTTCTGTATCATTTTCATTGTTTTGTTGGGTTAATTTTTATTCTGTTTTTGTTGTTTGTTTGTTTGATTTTATTGTATACGATGACATGGGCAGCTATTCAAAGATAGCAAGATACATTATGGTAGTCATTTTGGATTTACTGTTGTCTTGTTTTGAAGTCCTTTATTCAATTCACTGTTTTGTTTTTATTGGTTCTACTATGTTCTATTTTGTTTGATTTCTACTATGTCTGAAGTTATCTATAGCTGTTTAGAAGACCAGAGGCATTATGGTAACCATTGTTGATTTCATTTTGAAGTCCTGTGTCACCTACACTGGTTTGTTAAAATTGGCTTTGTTCTGTTTTATTTTTTTTATTCTCTTTAAAATAAAATTAAATAAATTTTAAAATAATGTCTATCAGAGTTTAAAGTTAATAAATGCAATTTAACAGGCTCAGTGGTACATCAAAATAGTCTATAATAAAAAGCCTTATATAATTTTGTTTTTAACTTTAATGAGTTTGTTTTTAATTTTCATTGCTGTTGTACTTGTTTTAGTCAACTAATTTTGTGGCAATTTATTGAAACAATAATGGAAAACTGTTAACAACCATCTGCTGTTAATAATGTACTGTTAACCTTCCATGTATTTCTTCTTTATACAGATTTACAACATATTTTCTTATAAATACATAGATTAATTTTATGGTTTATAAATGTAATAATGCTATTTGTATAGTATTACTTACATATTACTTGGCACTAACCCTCTCAACAGTATGTGTTGGGATATTTCCACATGAATGTATAGAAAGCAATGCCACTCTTTTAAAAATGTATTCTGTAAAATGGAGGCTCTGTAATAACTTTTATTCCTCTATAAATGAACTTTTATTGTTTTCCATTTTTATTGATTTATTTTTGCTATTACAAATAACACTAATGTAAAAACCCTTAAAATACCTCTTTATTGTTTTAATTTTATACTCCTTGAAATGAGAAACCTATAAATTCAGGAATAAATCATATATAATGTGTTACATGTTACCAAGTTTTTAAATAGTTCTACTTGTCTTTTTATTATTATTTTCTGATTAAAAACTCAAACTACCACAGTTCTTGGGCACTGTCATGTTCTCAATTTACTCAGCTTTCATACGGTTGGGCATAATTGACCCCTTCTCCCTTTGGAAGCACTTATCTCTCCTAGTTTCCCTGATCATATAATGTCCAACCCTGTACTTTCTCTCCCTTAGCTTCCTATGCCAACTTTTCCTTGCTTTCCCACCTTGAATTATGTTCCTATTAGCTCAGTTCTTGACTTTTTCTCTTTTTTTTTCGCACTCTTATTAAATAAATCTGTCTCTTATGAGATTTCAAAGACTATTTCCTACCTGATTTCTAATACTATATCTTTGATTTAGACTTAGCTTCTCCATCTTAACTTCTGCACTTGGATGTTTTAAAGAGGTTAAACTCAACATGGAAGATATAGAAAGAATTAAAATTCAAGTGTCCAAAGCATAAAAAATCTAGAGTAGCAATATATTTTTGTTTATCTTCTGCTTCAATGTCTCTCCAATAGCATTTTTAAAAAATATTATTATTGATATATGATTGAAATAAGAATGAACTACACATTCTTATTTTATTTTTTTGATACAGGGGATCAAACTCACAACCTCATGATTGCCAGGCAGATACTTACGCCACTGAGTCAAATCCCCAGCCTGAACTGCACATATTTAAAGTGCACAATTTAATCAGTTTGGACAAGTGCAGATACTAGTAAAACCATCACCAAAAAAATTTATTCATGCCTGTTTATAATATAACCTTTCTTCTATATCGATTCACAGACAGCCATTAATCATCTTTCTATTATTGTAGAGTCATTTGCATTTTCCAAAATTCTATATAAATGGAATCATGTACTATGTATTCTTTTGTGCCTGGTTTCTTTCACTCACCAAAAAATGTTGAGACTCATCCATGTTGTTATGTGTAGTTCATTCCTTTGTACTGCTAAGTAATATTTCATTGTATGAATCACAGCTTATTTATCCATTCATCTGCTGATAGACATTTGAGTTAAGTCCAATTTGAGATTGTTAAAAAATAAATCCACTGTGAGCATTCATGTATAGATCTGTACAAGAATACATGGGTTTTTCTGCTCTTGGATAAATATCTAACAGTAGAATGGATGGATCATATGGTTGGTGTGTATAAAGTTTTTCAGAAACTGCTAAAATGTTCTCCAAATTAGTTATGACATTTTATATTCCTATCAGCAAATTATGATATTTCCACTTGTTCTATATCTTTGCTAATATTTGATCTTTTTTATTTCTAACATTCAGTATGTAGTACTATGGTGTGGTGTTTTAATTTAATTTTTTTTAAGTGTAAGGATGTAGAGTATCTTTACAAGTCTTTATGGACCATTCATGCATTTCTTTCATATGGTGCCTGTTCAAATCTTTTGATCACTTACTTTTTAGAGTTCTTTATATTCTAAATGCAAATCTTTCCCTAACATATGTATTGTGAATATTGTCTTGCAGCATATAGTTTGTGTTTCAGTCTTATTTGTGGTATCTTTCAAAGAAATAGATTTTTAATTTAAAAACATCATTGAGAAAATTGCTTAAAATAACTGGTGTAATTTTACTCTGGTTATGTAAGAGAAGGTAATTTTTCTTAGGGAATGCATGATAAAGTATTAAAGAATAAAGAAATTAATGCCATTTCCTCTCAAATATTTTAGGAAAAAATATATATAGGAAGAGAAAATAAATGTGGTAAAATAATAACAATCGAGGAACCTAGGTGAACATCATTTGAATGTTCTTTGTACTTTTCTTGTAATTGTTCTGTAAGTTAAGAAATATTTTTAAATTTTTTTAAACTGCAAAAAAACATTCTGGCTGAAATTGAATAGAAATCTATTGCTTAATGATTTCCCATCTTTTTGGTTCTAATTCTGTATCTGACATGATTTTTTTGGACAAGTTTTTTCTACTATAATAGAATTTTAGATATTAGAATAATAGTAACATAACTCTTTCAGTCTTTTTTCTCACCACACCATCTGGATGGGAACTTTGTCTCTCTCCCATCCCCTGCCCCTTTCCTACTCCTAAGTCCCTCTTTAATCAGGATGAATACACACACTAACACACATTCCCACAAATGCCACAAATCTGCACTAAATGTGGCATCTGACTTGGGTAACCTACGTCAGCTCCCACACATGCAGAGCCGTCCATGGGAAAGGACAAGGCATTATTTTCCTTCCTGTATAGAAAATCTCAACAATGTCCAGGGTCTGTCAATGGTACTATGACACAGCCTGTCACTCACTGCATTGACAAAGAAAAACTGGATAGTAAGGCATTGTCTCTTTCAGCAGGACTACGAGACTAATGGAGCCTTGGGAAGTCCCAATGTATGAAAAAGGAGAAACAGGACATAAAAGCCTGCTGTAGAAAGGTTGCTATGGTGTGATGTGTTCTTCCCTGCCCCTCTTTTCAGAGCCAGAAAAAAATGAATGATGCTAAGTTTCACCAGTTCTTTCTTAAGCAAATGAATGAGACTTTCCTGAAGAAAACTGTCTCACAAAATGAATGGCTCCATCACACAGTCTGGTGACACAATTAGACATTTATGAACCAGAATCTCCACCAGTGTCAGGCAATGTACAATGATCCAGCATAAGTCTGAATGCAGATGTATGCTCATGTTGAAAGTATTGACTGATTGCATGAGATCTGCCTAGAATAGTCTGGTACATTTAGCATTACCAAAACCTTTCTATGGCAACCAAAACCCCAGAAATATATTTTTATTAAGATCCTTCCAGGTCTCTTCCATCTCCTTGATTCTGAGTTCAAAGCATTTGCAGAGTCTGCATTATAGTAGACTATTAGCACCATCTAAAGGCTACATACCAAACATCTTTCCAGCGTGTATGTTGCTTAAAATGTTCTTTGCTCTGATGATGTAATTCTTCGCAGAATTGACATTCTGAAAAACATTGCCTACACAGAAAGAAGCAATAGGTCACAATGGCATGTTATGCATCTGTAATGGTTACATGCCCGGAGGGGTACATACTGTCCCTAGTACTTGCCTATTTGAAAGAAGTCAAACAGTAGGCAACATGTATCTGTAGTTGTGATGACCTGATTTCTTCTTTAAGTGTCCTGTCGATTTTTAGCTTAGGATATTCACTCCACCAGTAGGCGTAGTCTGAAATTCACCACGAGTGCTGGAATGAAGGTGGTGGTGCGAAGGATGGGGCAGGCATCCAACAGTCATTACCCTGAACCTGAAAGATTGAAGCTCTAGTACTGTTTTGCATGTGCCAACTTTAAAATATCTGAACTTCTCATCCATAAAACAAGGCAGCTCAACTGTACTATCTCTAGGGGCCCCTTCTGTTCTGATATCGGTGAGTCCCTTAGTTCTGGGAAAGTAACAAAAGTGGTCTAGTATTTTCTACTTCATGTCATTGCAGAGAGTGAAATAAAATTCTCCAGGTAGGTCTTTGATATGGAGTTCCTAACCCCAGCTAAGTTTTACCCATATCCTTTGGATTCAAGGCCAAGGAAAGTCTGAGTTAATATGTTCTTAGGATGTTTACAGGGCCCCCAGTGGTTAGCTGCAGTCCCTGGGGTTTCCAGAAGCTGTAATGCTCCCAAGAATTTTTTAGAAATAGAGGTTGTTCTTATAAAGACTTGGATGATAAGAGGGTTTTAGAACAAATTGACCTTGATCTTGACACAGGTGAGATAATGTAGTCATCCAGCAGGAAAATGTTCTCTCCAATGGTCAAACCTAAGGAGGTACCAAAAGGGAGTGTAGATGGAATAAAAAGAAAAAGAATTTTAAACTTAGGAGATAGAGAGAGATCTGTGATCAAAGTTTGCTCCTTTACTGACTCTGATCCTCAGAACAAGTGATGTCACCTCTCCAAATTTTGCTTTCTGTGTCTATAAAATGTGGCTAATAACAAAGTTATTGAAAGGATTATCTAACTTAATGCTATTTTAATTGTGCCCATCATGCATAGCAGTATACTTGATGCAGAGTAAAGATACCAGGAGTGATTTCATTGGCTTCTTATCTTAGTCACACAAGTCAATCTCTTGTTCAAAACACAGGCCCCTGTAACAGATTCCAAGTCTCAGATACAGAACACACTTGCAAGTTTCCTCTGACATGTAGCCCTGGGCTTGGCCTTTGTCTTTCTAAATGTCCTTTCTGCCCACTGTCTCCTGAGAATCTGCCATCCGCCCTGCCTTTCCCCTGCAGGATCTTGCTTCTTTCTGCTTTCAGCACAGGTGGCTTTTGCTATCAGAGTGTTTGAAGTTTCCCTTTGATGACCCTGCAATGAAGCAACTTAATTATGGATGAGCACTCTGCCTAAAAGCTTGTATCCCTCTTTCTTTGTTCTTCAAATACCCCTGGCACACTTCAGAGCCTCGGTACACAAAAGCAAAGGGATGGCTAAGCCACTGAGCCATCCCCTGTTCCTGTCCATCCATCTGCTACTTGGGTCATTTGTTAGAAGAGAAGAGAGAAAGACGGAGCTAGGAGAAAAAGAAAAGGAAAAATGGAATATATTTTCTCTAAAACATACCATCTTCAGTTTTTAAAAAATCTCAAAATGAGTAATGCATTGTGAGCAATTCTACACTATGTAATGTAGTAGAGTTAACTGTGTGATGATATTGAGCATAGCAATATTTTAATGAGATTATTACATTTCTCTCATTTTTAATAATGTATGTAAAACATTTCTTAATGTTCTTTTTTTTCCAGTTCTGTGCACTGAACCTAAGGCCTTGTGAATGCTAAGCATATGCTCTACTGCTGAGCTACATATGTGCTCCAGCTCCATGTACAACTCCTAAAAACAAGAAAAATAGAGAAATAAGTGAAAATACAACCTTTCTTAGTTGTGGAAATAAACCAGGAGCAGATTTAAACAAACAAAAAAGTTCCCACTGATTTGAGAACAAGTATTAGGGAGTGTGAATGAGAGAGAATATTCATGATATAAGAAAACAGCTTCACAATCTACTCTAAGAAATTTTAAAAAACAGAAGTTCGAAGTGATTTGTTTGGACTTACACATGTGGTCAGCTACAGAGTGAGGGGGATTTTTGAAGACTGAGTCACATTGGCAGTCAAGATTCTGACACAGCCAAGTAGCAATTCCTGTCAAGTGCCAAGGTGGTTCATTCATGATTTGCAGGCCCATCCGCTTAGACTTATGCCATACTTATATCTGTCCTGTTTTCCCAGGGATTTTAGTACACTTACAAAATCTCAATAAGAACATGTAACTCAAATTGCTATGCCCTGTGAGTGTCGAATATACAAAATACTTCAAAGACTTACTATGAACAAAATATAAAATGTTTCATTAATAATTTTTGATATTGATTACAGGTTGCAGTCAACATATTTGAGATATATTGGATTAAGTAAAATATGTTGTTAACATTAATTTTACCTACTTGTTTTTAATTTTTAAGTATGATTGTTAGAAAATTTTAAATGACATACATAGATAGCTCTTGTGTTACCTTTCTATATTGGCAATGTTGACTTAAGTAATCTGATATCGTAATTTTATTATTTTAATTTGATATTCTACTCTTTGTTCAAGTCTCAGACTTTCTAGGATGGTTTCTGGCTTTGAATAAATGGCTGCTGTTATGAAAAAATGAGAATTAATGTAAGAAACAAATGACTAAGAGGTATTATACTGTACTGATAAGTAATTGTGCTATTTTTAGAAAATGTAAAAACATACTTGCCTTGGAAGCACATAGACTGGAAAATACACAAACTGTGATAATCAATAGTTGTACTGTTTTGGAAAAGGAAATATTAATGTAAGGAGTCAAATGTATTAACTTGAACTATTTATTGTAATTCTGTCTTCTTCAGAACAGAACATACTGTCCCTGGCTTTCTGGTATTCTTAAATTTAAAGTTAGATCTGGGGATGTAGCTCAGCAGCAAAGTACTTACCAAACATGTGGCAAGGCCCTGGATTTCATATTCAGCACTACAAAAATAATAACAGTAACTAAACCTGAATCTAAGGCTTACTTTCATGAGTCTCTTCCATCTGATCACTAGTAGAGTATACTTCTGAATAGGATCACTAACACCCATCTTTGAAAGTAATTTTGAGAATAATTAGATGATGGCAGAAAGTAAAAGCCATGTATTTACTTAAGAGTAAGATGATTTCCTAGAGAAAGTATGGAGAAATTTGCACATTTTGTTGCTTTGTTTCATTCTAAGCCTGAGTTGGCCATGTAAGTTGGTACATAAAATGATCTCGTAGGCATTTTCTGTCACTAGTATGAATGTAACTTGAAATCAGAATTCACAATCTAAAAATTAAGCTAAAAAGTAACAATGAGCTCTAATTTTGCTCTATCAAGTTAGTGCTACCCCAATAAAAATGAAAACTTTTGTTGTAGCATACTATAACAAGAAGTCTTGAGAATGCATCATTTTTGCAAGGGAAAGAATTGGAGCAAGGATTATATTCAGTTTAACCAAAGCTGTATTTGAGAAATTACACCTTCTTCAAACTACAATGCATAAATGAAAATAATTATTAATATTCATGAATGCTTACCAATTGCTAGGCATGGCCCTAGGTGTCTAACATCGTATATTAACTCTAATCTCAAAACAGCATCAGGAACCTATTTGTTGTATATTATCCTCATTCTTATCTCACAAACGTGGACTCCAGGTAATGTACAGGCTAACTAACTGGCTCACAGTCACATCACTAACAAACAGCAGGTCAGGAACCTGTAAACTCAAGCAGTTTTGGCCCTAGAGGCCATGCTTTTAACGAACAATGATGATTTCAACAACAATAAAGGATGCTTGCATTGCCCATAAGAAATTGTCATGCAAGAAAAAAAAAAACATGTCATTAGCTGATGGGGTAAGCACTGGTTGGGAAGGCAGGAAACAAAGGACCAAAAAACTTCTATAAAATGAACAAGTTGGACTACATGCCTTTCCTGTTCCCTTTCCAACTAGCAATTCTGTAAGTACTATGGTTTCTCATGACTTCTTCTAACAAACACTGTCTAAAGAGCCATGAATCACAAACAAAATAGTGGAACCTAATAAGGGAAAAAGAAAGAGACTATCCCAATGCAAAGAGGGGAACAATTGGATATATTAGGTTTAGTGCGGGAAGACCAAAGATTGGAATGAAAACATTGTTAAGAATTTAGTTATTTAAAACCACAAGCAGGGTTTAGAATGTCAGCCCTTACAAGGAGAGAACTTACCTCTTTAAATTTACTGCCAGAACACATATGCATATACAGATGCTTTGTCTACATTGGTTTGAGTGATCATTTGGAAAATAGTGAAGAACTCTAGAATTCAAAAAATAAAAAAGAGTAGGAGCAATAAGTACTTACACTACCTGTAAAGTGGGGGCTGCTAAAAGGATTAAATGACGTGAAGCAGGGACAGTACCAAGAAGAATGCTTGTTTTACTATATATTGTTAAGCAAGGTTAACAATGATAATGATAACAGTGTCAGGCCACATAAATCAAGTTGCTTCTAGGGACACATGCCCAACTCTCAACAACTTTTACCTAAAACTTTCACATTATAAATGTTATGACACTAGGATCTTGAAGCTATTCAAAAGATTACAGGCAAATACTACAGAATGTTAAATTCACAAGTATAGCTTTGGTTTCATGTATAATTTGGAATGTATTTATTTTCTCCAGCAAGTCACAGTAGAATATATTCTATGAAGTTCTGTTGGGTCAAGGCCTTGTATCAAAAAGCTCCTCACATTCTGGGATCATACTTTGCTAATGAGAACTGAGAGATACCAACACAGGATGATTTGATAAGACTTTGCTTCTGATTAAGTGCTTTAGAAAAAGGAAAAAGAATCATAGCTAGAATCTTTTTTTTAAAAAAGTAGTTCTTAAAGAAGTAAAGAGCAACCTCATGGGGCGCGGGAACTCCAACCAGTGGCACTCGCAGGGCCAGGCTAGACCCAGGCTCCTCCCATGACCCTCACCTTCCCAGCAGACCACCTCACAGGACCCGGGAACTCCAGCCACCAGCACATGGGGCTGGGCTAGACCGGGGCTTCTCCCGTGACCCCCGCCGTCCCAGCAGACCACCTCACAGGACCTAGAAACTCCAGCCAGTGGCACACATGGGGCTGGGCTAGACACCTGCCCCACCTGCAACCCCCACCTTCCTGGCAGACCACCGTGCAGGACCCAGGAACTCTAGCCAGCAGCATGGGCAGGCCGGGCCAAAACAAGGCCCCTCCCCTGTCTCCATAGTCCTGGCCACCCGCCTCAGGACCTAGGAACTCCAGCCTGGGAAGATCCCCCCAGCACTACAACTGCTGCCATTGGGGACCCCTCCCCTTCCTGGACCTACTACTGCTGTTGATCTTCGGCTCCCATACCTCCCCCCAGAACCTTGGACTACAGTGGATTAACCATGCAGTATGGAGGGGAGATGCAGTAACCCCTCATCTAAACAGAATTCAGCAGGCATCCATTAGTGAGGTGAGTTTGCCCCTAAAATAGGAATAGATTTTGCCTATTACCCAGGGGGTAAATAGGAGCAATAGCAAAGCCCCCTCCAGAAGTAGACCATTGGCGAGCTTGGCATGTGGCTAAGTGAGTTGTTCCTCCACACAGAGAATATCAGGTAGGTTGAGGAGGGTGTCAATAAGGCTTCCCCCAACCTTGAGAAAATTGAAAGGACCTATGAAACACCCAGAGACACAGTAGGGTCCCAGCAGAGACAAACACTATAAGCAGGGAGATCTGGTGACTCTGAACAACCTGAAGACATAATAACAGAAAGAACTAAGGGTTGATTTTCATGAATACTCCTAGGCTTGTCAGGCTAGGAGGAATATAGGACTCACCCAACAGGGCCTGAAGGGGGAATTCAGGTGATTGGCCCACCTCTTCATTGTGGGACCCAGCAACTGGACAAACATCAATCTTACAGTAGGACCCCAAGATACACACTACCAACAGTTGACACTAGTGATACTGAAGGACCAAATACTAACCCAAAAGGGGAAAGTGGCAAAACAAAAAAGCAAAATGCAATCTCAAATATCTAGTCCATCAGGAGCAAGTACAGGAGACATTGAAATAGAGGACTTCAAAAATCTGAAAATCTCTGAAAAGATAGCAAGCAAAATAAAAAAACAACTCTAAATCTCTTCCCCGGCTCGTGCCACTGGGCATGCCTGTGTGCCTCAGTACCTTCCTGCCACTGCTGCACAGAGGAAGGCCACAGAGCTCTGCCCTGTATCAGGCAGCTGAGCTGGGTCTGAGCACATGAGCACCCTCCCACTGCTGCCACACAGAGGACAACCATCATGCTCCTTCCCGGCTCAGCCGTGCCTGCGACCCAGCACACTACTCCCGTGTGCTAACCCAGAGGACTGCCACATCCACCCTGGCTCAACCCACTGCCCTTGACTACCCTCCCCATCTCTTAGACCAAGCATTGCTGTGAACATTTGGCTCCGACTCGCCATCCCAGAACCTTGAACTGCAGTGAATTGTCACTGCTGATTTGATGGAAGACTTGGTGCCCCCTCGCCTGGACAGAGGACTCCAGAAAGTTCCAGTCACTATTTACACAACAATCATCAGACATCAACCACACAGTAGGATCCTAGGAGATACACTGCCGACAGTTGTGACTTTTGGGATTAAATAACCAGATATTGGCCCAGAAGGTGAAAATGACAAAACGAAAAAACCAAAATGCAATCTCAAACATCTAGTCCATCAGATGCAAAAACAGGAAACAGTGAAATAGTGGACTTTAAAAGTCATACACGAGAGGGCACTGGGAAACCAAGCAGCCAACTCACAACCCTGGTAAGTGGTTGTTTCCTGGCAAGCTGAGGCCACGCCAGGGAGAGAACCATCAGCATCTCCTGAGATCCATGTCATGTTGGAACTTAGGGTACTCAGAAACCAAGCAACCATCTTGCCTCCCTGGTAAGTGGCTGTGGCCCGGCAAGTCGTGGCCACCTTAGGGTGAGAACCATCAGTATCACCTGAGATCCACGCCATGTTGGAATTTAGGGCACTGGGAAATCAAGCAGCCAGTTTGCTGCCTGGGTAAGTGGCTGTGAGCTTACCAGTGCACGGGCTGAGACTCAAACATCCATATTCCCTCCCACCATCACCCCCATTAGCAAGTGGGAGCCAGAGATCTGAACATCTCTTTCGAGTTTGACTGTATGCAATATAGCAAATAAGGGGGATTTCCTTGTACCATCTCTTTAAAGGCAAATATTTTTATCACTATTTTGCTTTGTTCTGATTAATGGTATTGTTCTATTCAATACTCTGTTTGATAAGTTCTATAATGTTCTATATTTCTTTGATTTTGCTATACCTGATTGAAAGAACAAATATTGTGAAGATAATGAGATATACTATGGTACCTATTATTGTTATCCTGGTAACCTGCTGTGAAGTTCTGTACCAATTTTACTACACTGTCTCAGTTGGCTTTGTTCTGTCTTGTTCTGTGGTATTTTACTATGTTAAAAAGAAAAATATTTAAAAAAAATAAAAGTCATACACCAGAAATCTCTGAAAAGATAGCAAATGAAGTAAAGAAACAAATCCATGAGGCTATGGAGGAAATCAAATTAGAAGTAATGTCTTACATAAAGACAGAAATAACAATCTTAATAAAGGGTTACTCAACGTAACTAGGGAAAAAATAGATTAAAAAATACAGGAGCATGAGAAATTGATTGAAACTTTGAATGAACAATGTAGAAAACAAGCAGAATCCATGAAACAAATTCAAAGAGATATCCAAGAAACAAAAAATCCTACTGAAAGCTGGCAAAACCATTTAAATGAAGCTGAGGATAGAATTTCAAACCTTGAGGACAAGATCACAGATAGCAACCATGAAAAGATAGAACTTACAAAAACAACAAAGCAACATGAAATGACAGTCCAGCAGCTTCAAGATGACACCACGAGAAATAATGTAAGACCAATACCCATCAGTGAGGATGCAGGAGGCAATACAAAGGACATAACTAAGCTGTTCACAGAAGTAATGGCAGAAAATTTCCCAAAAATGGGGAAAAATCAGACAAACAAATAAGTGAGGCATATAGAATGCCAAACAGTCATAACCAACATAAATCTACACCCAGATATATAATAATTAAGATTCCAGAATACAGCATAAAAACAGAACACTAAAAGCTGTTAGAGAAAAGACACAACTCACCTATCAAGGAAAGCCTATTAGAGAATCATGGCAGACTTCTCAGCACAAACCTTCAGGTTAAGATGAGCTTGGAGTGAAGTATTTCAAGCCCTAAAAGAAAACAACTTTCAATCTAGACTGATATACCCAGCAAAACTGTCTTCAAAATTTAATGGAGAAACAAGATACTTTCATGACAAAGAACAACTGAAGAAATTCATGTCCACTAAACCAACCTTAGAAAGAGTGCTGACAGAATAGACAGAGATAAAAATGAACACAATCTCCAGAACAACAACTGAAAGAAACCACCAGGTAGGACAAACAATTAAACAAAGGAGGAAAAAAAGAAGGCAAACAATTGGAACATAACAGCAAAGTTGAGCCAGTGCATATCAGTGATAGCCATTAATGTAAATGGGCACAATTCATCTGTCAAAAGAAGCAGGCAGACAGAATGGATCACAAAACAGGACCCCACAATATGCTGTATACAAGAAACATATCTGACTCAAAAAGAAACTCATAGACTAAAAGTCAAAGGATGGAAAACAGTATTCCATGCAACAGGAAACCAGAAAGAAGCAGGGGTAGCTATTCTGTTTGCAGACAAAGTAAACTCCAAGCCTAAAATGATTAAAAGAGATAAAGAAGGCCACTACATACTTGTAAGCGGAAAACTACAAGAGGAAGAACTAACAATTTTAAATATATATGCACCAAATACAGGAGCAGCCAACTATATAACACAAACACTAATGGACATGAAAAACCAAATACACAGAAACACAGTTGTAATAGGGACCTTAACACTGCCACTGTCACAAAGAGATTTCTTTGCTGGACAAAAAGTCAGCAAAGAAATAACAGAACTGAATCACACCTGTGAACGAATGGGCTTAGTAGATGTTTACAGAGTGTTCCATCCAACCACATCACAATACAAATTCTTCTCAGCTGCACATGGGGCATTCTCCAAAATAGACCATATATTAACTCATAAAATATTCTTAAATAAATGCAAAGGGAGTGAAATTATCCTATACATAATATCTGATCATAGTGTACTAAAATTGGAAATCAATGGCAAGAAAACTGCAAAATCTACATAAATACATGGAAATTAAATAACAACCTTCTGAGTAACCAGTGGGTTACAGATGAAATTAAAGAACAAATAAAACAATACCTATAATACAATGAAAATGCAGACACAACATACTGTCACCTATGGGACACAATGAAAGCAGTCCTAATAGGAAAATATATAGCAATAAATAGTCAAATCAAGAAAACTGAATGAGCTCAAATAAATAACCTAATGCTACATCTCAAGCTTCTAGAAAACGAAGAGCAAGTCAAACCCAAAGGTCATAGAAGTGAGGAAATTGTAAAGATTAGAGCAGAAATCAATGCAAATGAAACTAAAGAAACAATACAAAGAATTAACAAATCAAAGAGCTGGTTTTTTGATAGAATATTAAAAAATTGATAAACCTCTAGCCAACCTTATCAAGAAAAATAAAGAAAAAACTCAAATCCATGCAACAAGGACTGAAAAGAGGATCGTGTGGAAATTCAAAAGATCATGAACACCTACTTTGAAAATCTCTACTCACCTAGGGTGGAAAACACAGAAGAAATGGACAGACTTCTAGAAACATATAAACTACCAAGCTTCAACCAAGAAGATATACCAACTTTGAATAACCCAATATCAGCTATTGAAATTAAACTATTTAAAAACTTACCAACAAAGAAAAGCCCAGGTTGTGATGGATTCGTGGCTGAATTCAACAAGAAATTTAGAGAAGATTTGATGCCAATACTCCTTAAAGTCTTCAGTGAAATTTAAAAGGAAGCTATCCTCCCTAAATCATTCCTAGAGGCAAGTATTACTCTGATACCAAAACAGAGAAAGATCCAACCAAAAAGGAGAAGGATAGGCCAATCCCACTAATGAAAATTGATGCAAAGACTCTCAATAAAATGCTGGCAGATAGAATGCAGCAAATCATCAGGAAGATTATACATCATACCAAGTGATATTCATTCCAGGAATGCAGAGATGGTTTAGCATACATAAATCAATAAATGTAATACACCACATCAACAGAGACAAAAACAAAAACCACATGGTCATCTCAATAGAAGCACAAAAAGCTTTCAATAAAGTCCAACACATGTTCATGATAAAAACCCTTCAGAAACTCAGAATACATGGTGCCTACCTCAATCTTATAAAGGCCATCTATGACAAACCAACAGCCAACATTATACTAAATGGACAAAAACTGAAAGCTTTCACCTTAAAATCAGGAACAAGACAAGGATGTCTACTATCACCACCTCTATTCAATATAATTCTGAAAACACTAGCCAGGGCAATCAGACAAGAGAGAGAAATAAAAGGAATAAAGACAGGAAAGGAAGAAGTTAAATTATCACCATTTGCAGATGACCTGATACTCTACATCAAAGACCCCAAAAAACTCCATTAAAAAACTACAAGAGGTAATAAATTCAGCAGTGTAGCTTGATACAAAGTCAATGCTCAAAAATCAATAGCATTCCTGCACACAAACAAAATTCTCACTGAGAGAGAAATTATGGAAATATCACCTGTCACAATAGCATCTAAAAATGAAATACTTAGGAATCAACCTACTAAAAATGTAAAAGACCTTTATGCTGAAAACTATACTACTCTAAAAAAGGAGATTGAAGAGGATATTAGAAAATGAAGAGATATTCCTTGCTCTTGGTTAGGAAGAACCAACATCATGAAAATGGTCATACTCCCAAAACTGTTATACAGATTTAATGAAATCCCAATCAAAATACCATTAACACACCTCACAGATCTAGAGAAAACACTCCTAAAATTCTTTGGAAACAGAAGAATCCTAGAATAGCAAAGGCAATTCTTGGCAACAAAGGCAAGTCAGGAGGCATCTCAATTTCTAACTTGAAACTATACTACAAAGCCACAGTGAAAAAATCAGCCTGGTACTGGCAAAGAAATAGACCTGAGGATCAGTGGAACAGATTATGTGATGCAATCGCAACTACAAAGACACTCAGCCACCTGATATTTGACAAAAGGGCTAAACATGTTCACTGGAATAAGGATAACCTCTTTAATAAATGGTGTTGGAAAGGTCTCTGTTTCTAGAAAATCAAATTGTTGGCCCCTTGGATACATGCAGGGCTAACCCATTGCTGTCACCTTTAAGAAGGCCTGAGAGGGGAGATTCAAGATGGTTGATTGATAGGTAGCACAATAGGGAGTCTCTGTGAGAAAAACAACTCAGTGCTAGAATCTAATACCATGAAGAAGACCAGGTGAAAGGGGGGGAATTCTCACAACCCAGGAAGAAACAGGCAAAAGTAAAAAATAATAAAAAAAGAAGAGGCATGGATGGAGGGCTTGAGCTGGACACACTCCAGTCGCTGTACTGGATGCATCTTAGAGTCAGGTGACTCATTACCAAGCTGAGGTTGCATCCCCGCCAAGAACAGGGTTGGTGACCTCAAGACCCTTGGTGGGAGGAGGCGCTGTGGCAAGGAGTGGAAACTGCGAACTGAACTGCATGGACTTTGGTGAGTGCTGGAAACAGGATTCCCCAGAGTGGGATAAATGGCTAGATGACATATTGGATTTGGGCAGGACAGGCTTGAATCAACAACCGAGGCAGCATCAGTTGGCTGCTCCTGGCACAAAGCAGATTGGTGGGATCTGCTTGGGAAAGGCCAAGCACCTGGTCAGGACCCAATAGTCAGGGATGAGGCTGTCCCAAACCTGTGACATCTGTAGGGCAGACTAACTGCTGAAGACACTCACTGATGGATGGTCTTGGAGGGGAGGGACTGGCCCACATCACCTCTGCATGCACCTCACAGATCAGTGGCATGCTGAGGAGGGCAGTACTTCCCTAGCCAGTATGCTGTAGAAAAACTGTAAGCAATATGAGAAGGTCTTGAGACCTCCACCATTCACCTATCTGAAAGAAACCAGAAATATGCTAAGACAGAGAAACAACAAAAAGCCTCCAACCACTGACCCAGGGAAAATAAGTACAGGAGGGGTAAATACAGAGGAGATTGAGGGCAGCAAACATGCAATATCATGCATGGCCTCATCGGAAATAAAGAAATACTTCTGTGAACTCATGGACAAATTTTAATCTGAAATTCTAACTCAGGTGAAGCAAGATATAAGAAGATTAATAAAAGAAATGCTGGGTACTCCTCAAGAAGACACAAATGGAAGAATGGAGGAACCCAGAGAAAGAAGCCTTCGATGAAGAATATAAACAAAATCTAGAATACATGAAACAGATCCAAAGAGAATATCAGGAAATTAAAAACTCCATTGAAAGCTGGCAAAACTTATTGACAGAAACTAAAGACAGACTTTCAAAACTTGAAGATAGATTTGCAACATATGATCTCAAAAGAAGGATCTCTTAAAAATAACGAGGAACCAGGAAGTAATGATACAAAGGCTAGAAGATGACAAGAGGATTTATAACTTAAGAATAAAAAAATGTGAATGAAGAGGCAGGGACAAATGCAAATGAAATAAAAATGATATTCATAGAAATAATTAAGGAAAACTTCCCAAGCATAGGAAACAGAAGTGATGTTCAGATATATGAGTCATACAGAAATCCAACCAGTTGCAACCAAAACAGATCTACACCCAGACATATAATAATCAGAATCCCAGAAATCCATCAAAAGAACAGAATATTAAAAGTGGTCAGAGAAAATAAACAGATTACCTATAAAGGAAAACTCATAAAAATCACAGCAGACTTCTTGATGCAGACTATCAAATCAAGAAGATCTTGGAGTGAAATATTCCAAGCCCTGAAAGAAAATAACCTCCAACCCAGAATGATGTACCCTGAAAAACTGTCTCTCAAAATTAATGGAGAGACAAATATTTCCACAACAAAGAGGAACTGGGGGAGTTCGTGACCACCAATCCAACCCTGCAAAGAATACTGAAGTCATTCTAGAGAGAGAGAAGAAAATCACCAGGATTCCAGGAACAATGGCAGAAGGGCCTCAAAGAAAGGGGCAGACAGTGGAATGAAGGAGAAAAGTAAACAACAATGACCAAAAAATAGCATAGCAGAGATGAGGCAGAGAAGATTGGCTCTATTGCTTTTTTGTCTTGACTAATTTTATTTGAATCTGGTATGCTTGATAGTATTAAGTCTGAGAGTAGAGGCAACTACTCTGAAGATGACAAGATTCAATAGGATACCCATTCTGCTTTGATTATTAACTGCCTTTGAAGTCCTATAATGTCTCCAGTGTTTGGTTTTTATTAATAGTGCTATGTAATGCTAAGTTTAATTATACTATGCCTGAAAATATAGACAATTTTGTAGAAAATAACAAGAGACATCATAGTAACTACCGTAGATCACCTAGTATTGTGGTTTTATATGTCCTTTTCATTTCATGTTTTTCTAGGAATTTGTATTGTTGAATTGTTTTGATTTGTTTTTCCAATACAGAAAAGATAGGTATACACGTAGAGACTTATACATGTGTAGAACTTCTAAACAGCTTATGAGAATTGATTATAGTTATTGTAAAAAAAAGAGAGGAAAAGAAAGTATCCTAAAGGATATAACTGCATGTATATTTAAGTGTGTAGAATTGATAACCATATTACTAAGTTTTTGTTGGATAGATGAACAGAACTGATTACAGTCTCACTGCTTAAATGTCTACTTTGTATGCTTTACTTTTGTAACTTGAACAATTACTTCTAAGAGAAAAATATGTAATTTATCAACTAGTGATTTCTTACTGGTTTTTGTTTTTCTTTTTTGAAATTTTGTATTATTTCTACCTTCTTTCTGTTTCATTTTTTACTTTAAATAAAAATAAAAAATGGTATTGGAAAAATTATCTCTCCACATGCTAAAGACTGAAACTAGACTCATGCCTATGACCATGCACAGAACTAAAGTCTAAATAGATT
The DNA here is from genome assembly GCA_004027455.1 of Hydrochoerus hydrochaeris. NCBI lineage: Eukaryota > Metazoa > Chordata > Mammalia > Rodentia > Hydrochaeridae > Hydrochoerus > Hydrochoerus hydrochaeris. The sequence continues at coordinate 239,420 of PVLA01002333.1, read as the reverse complement.
GAAGATCTAAATATCAAAACAGGAACACTAAAACTACTAGAAGACAAGATAGGTAGAAGTCTTGGAGACAGAGGGGTAGGCAGAGAATTGCAAAATGCAGACTGCATGGGAAACACTTCAAAGAATCAACAACTGGGATCTCATATTATTAAAAAGTTTTTGCACTTCAAAAGAAATCACCAACAAAGTTAAAAGAAAACCCACAAAATGGGAAAGAATTTTAGCCAGCAACCCCTCAGCCAAAGGACTTATATCCAGAATATATAAAGAATTGAAAAACATCAAGCCCCCCAAATTCAAAAACTCTCTCCAAAAATGGGCATCTGAGATGAACACACAGTTCTCAGAGGGAGATATACAAATGGCAAATAAATACATGAAGAAATGTTCACCGTCACTGGTCATTTGAGAAATACAAGTTAAAACAGCATTGAGATTTCATCTCACTCCAGAAAGAATGGCTGCCATCAAGATATCAACTGATAACAAATGTTGGCAAGGATTCAGGGGAAAAAGGAACCCTGCTGCACTGTTGGTTGGAGTGTAGACTGGTGCAACCACTGTGGAAATCAGTATGGAGATTTTTTCAGAAGACTAGAATTGGAAGTTCCACTCAATCCAGCTATTCCCCTCATGGGTATTTTCCCAGAAAAACTTTAAAGGTCATATCACAGTGATATATATGCACCCATGTTCATAGCAGCACAATTTGTCATAGCTACATCCTGGAAACAACCAAAATGCCCATAAACTGCAGAGTGGATGAAAAAGATGTGGTATTTTTATACAATGGAATATTACTCAGCTTTAAAAAAGAATGATCTTGAGACCTTCATAGGTAAATGGAGGCAATTTGAGACTATCCTCATAAGTGAAATAAATAAGAATCATATTTATAAATATCACATTGTGTCTCTAGTGTAAAAAGTAATAAGAACTGTAGGAGTATTAAAACCCAAAATGTGTAACTGCTATTGTAAAAAAGAGAGGAAAAGAAAGTGCTCTAAAGGGTATAACTGCAAGTGTGTTTAAGTGTGTAAGATAGATAATCATATTACTAAGTTTTTTTGGATCAGTGAACAGAACTGTTTGCACTCTCACTGTTTCACTATCTACTTTGTATGCTTTAATTTTGTACTTGAACAACTATTTCTAAGAGGACAATATGTAATTTATCAACTAGTGACTTCTTACTGTTTTTTTTTTAAATTTTGTATTATTTCTACACTTTTTTTTTGATCCGGCCTGTGGATCAATCTGAGTTTCCCCTGGAGGAAGGAAAATGGGGCGGGGCTGGATAAAGAGAGAGAGAGACGGAGACAAGTTGAAGGTTTCCAATCAAGCCTCATTTATTGAAAAGTGTTCCTGGCTTATAAAGAAGCAGAGGCGGGAAGTTACGGATAGTTCGCCGTCATTTCCTGGGTCGGGCGGGAGAGGATCCTGGGAAATGTAGGCCAACGCAGCGGATGCCCACAGGAGGGAGAGATGGAGTGGCAGCCGTGAAGCTATCGCGCCGCTCCCTACATTTTTTGTGTTTTGCTTTTTTTCCCTCTTTAAATAAAGTTAAAGAATAAAAAAGAAAAAAGAGCAGAACAGTGGACATCAGAGACTGGAGAAGAGGTGAGGAGTGGGATAAGGAGGTCAGGCAATGGGTACAATGTGGCAAGCAAGGCTATCATAACTTTCCACGATAGCCCATGCTGTGTTTCCCAGATGCAGTGTGTACGTTTTCTTTTGTCTTACCCTCATTTTCTGTTTACTTGGCCTAAAATCGCTCTGCTGAGCCAGTTTCTCTCCCACTCTTCACTTTTATTTTCTCAAATAAATTTTGCCACTGCTTTTTGCTGGTGTCACTCAATTATTTGTTCGAGATCAAAAGAACCTGAAATCCCACTCTGGAAGAACAAGCAAGCAATCCAGAACCCCGTAAGGTTTAGTTGGCGAGCCACTTTTTACAAAAAAGCTACCAGATAACATTTTTGGTGATCACATACAGAAGGGTACATTTTGGCATGGCCAGTCAAAAAAAAACAAAAACACATTTTGGTGAACCAAGCCAGGAAAGAACAGGTATGAACAGGCATGAGAGCAATACTCAGGTACTGGAGACCATTAGGTTTTTTTGGAGCAATTGAGAGACAAAGACAGAGATGAGCAAAGCCTTTATTGGTGGCACAGGAGGGCTACTGGAGATTGCAGAGACTGGGGAAGAACTTTTATGGAGTTGGGCTGGGGGGTGGAGACTGGATCATAGCGTTGGGAGAGGATTGGAGCATCTTTGGCATGTGCTCAAAAGAAGAGCAGAAGTTTATTTTGGGCTTGGAAGAAGAACACAGAAGTCAGCATTGGTGGGACACACTGTTGTTCTAGGGCCCAGCACCATGTTGGGCAGGCGCCACATGAAGTCTGGCAGAGTTCCATAAGAGCAAATCCATCACTCCCTTCTTTTTGTTGTTATGGGGTGATTACTCTCTTAAACTGCTTCCAGCTAACAAGGAACATCATGGTGGGGGTTGTAATTGTTGAGATGATAGGCTGGACCCATGTAGAAGCCAGTGCCAAGGGTCTCAGCCAGGACACGGAGTTTTCTGGTAGTGAAAGCCCATTTCCTGGAATGAAGAAATCTCAAAAAAAGTTTAAAAAGTCAGGGTGCTATGAGGAGAATGATAACAAACACTGTTAATGGCCCCAGTAGAAGATTTTTGAAGTCCAGGATCACCACGGTAGCCAATAGAGAAATTGGGAGTCCTGTTGTTCTTGTCATTTTTTCCTATGTATTCTGATATGTTTTACTTTGTCCATGATGATTCCCAACTGGTTGACAAAAAAACAGCATTCTTCTCCTGGCATGGCACAAGTTCCCCCTTTTTCTGCTGTGAGGACATCAAGGGTCAGTAGTTTTGGAGGGCTACTGCTGCTAAACTGTTGATCTGGTTTTGGAGTGTTTGTATTGAGGCTGCCACCCCACTGAACTGTTGGGTAAGCTCAGTTGAGAGCTTTTGGTAGTGTATAAAGAGACTGTAAGGCTCCCTGTCCTGAGCCCCACTCGCATAACAAAGAAGATTCCTACTCTGAGGAGTAGCAGAAGATGAGCTGCCCTTGTACTTAAGTGGTGTGGTTCTAAGGGGGCGATGTTGGTTTTGCCTGCTTGGGATTGTTGTATCTGCCCATGAGTGGCTAGGGAGACATCTGGGTTGAGAAATCCTCTTGTACAGGAATAAGAACAAGAGCTCAGAAGGCACATGTATGCCCCCTTGGGCATGTGTAAAAAGAACCTGATGGGGGACGGGTGGGCTTGTTGGGGTTGGGAGGAGGCATATAAGTAGAGCAGTTAGTCCAGTGTCCTACTTGAGGGTCAGAAGAGCTATTGTGGTTGAGGTTAAAAAAAAAGATTAGAAGTGGAAAGAATGGCAGTGTGTCTATAGATATAAAGGTGTCTGTTGAGGTTTAATTGAAGGGAGTCCACATGATTGGTTGGGCCATGTATAAGTTTTGATTGATCAGGAGACAGAACCTGCACTGGGTCTAGTTTGTATGTTTAGAAGATTGTATAAGGGTAAATGTGTGATTGAGAATCTCAGGAATACTGGAGGAGTGGTGTGAATAGAATAGAGGTGGAGGTTAAGATAAAAGTGGGAATACTAAGGATAGGTATCTTTTTGGTTTAGGTACCTTTTTTATATTTATGTTGAGGAGTTCTGGATCTGTTTCCAACACATAGTCTGATCCCCTAGGTGCGGCCTATCAGCCAGAAGGAGTCAAGGGGTTGTTTGACTCTTAGGTTGATGTGATTGAAGGAGCTCTGTGTGTTGCAGGATATGGTAAAAGGCTAAGAAACCTTGACCAGGGGTCCTGTTGTTTCCAAGAGCTAGTAGACCCTGGACCCAGATACTAATGGTCTTGCAGCCCCATGTGGGACAAAAAAAAGTGATGGGGCAGAGCAAGAGGTTTCTTGTCAGTGAAGGTAGAGGTAAACTCCAGCCTTGTGGAGGGCTTTTTCATGTTGAAGACTTCTGCAATAAGGTCAACATCCTTAAAATCACTTTCTAAGTGCCAAATTTGACATAGGTCAATTGTAATTTGAAGCTCTGCAATACGGGAGCCATTCCAAAGGATCTCTTGAATTTGGACATTTGAAGATTTGGAAAATAAAGGTTAGGGTTTGTGAGATGTGCAAATTAGGGAGGGGAAGAATAGAAGGGTTAGCACCTTTAAAATCATGATTGTTAAGTAGCAAGTCAAGAGTGCTTAAGCCTAAAATTGTGGCAAGGAATAGAAGACCTATAGTCAGTCAGCTTGGTATCCTTAGGGGAAGCAGTCCAAAATGCAGCAGCAGATATGACAACCAGCTATAGAAAAAATAGCAAGGAAGGATGCTGAGTAACAGAACATTGAGATTTAAGGACATGCGAGGTGAAGACAAGTGGGAGACAGAAGGTGTGATGACCAGTTTGAGGACAGGAGTTTGGAGTCAGGAGCATCAGGGCAACATTTAACCTGGGTGGATGTGAAACCAAGATGAAAGAGCAGTGACCATGATTGCTGGTGCTGTCACAAGGATGACCAGATAGGGTCGCATCCATCTTGGTTGAAGTCCTGTGGGTTTAAAGGATTTGAGATATAATAAGCCTCCAGGAGTTATAGGAAGGTCTGGCATTGGGCTATTTATTGGTTGTGGGAGACAGATTAGCATGTGATCACAGAAGATTTCTAAGAAAGGAGAGGATTGGGATATAGTGAGCAATAGGGAGAAGATTTTGTAAGGTAGATAAATTGTAAAACAGAAAAGGTCTACCATACATGAGCTTGAAGGGACTTAGGAAAGTGAGAGCTCAGGGAAGTGCCTGAGTCAGGCTAGGGGAAAGGGAAGAACTTGAGGCCAGGGTAGGGATAGCTCTAGAATGAGTTTGTGAGGTGTGTCTTTAGAAGACAATTTGCCTTTTCTACTTTTCCTGAAGATTGTGAGTGGTATGGTATATGTAGATGCCAATTGATGTTTAGGCTCAAGGTTACCTGTTGAATAATCTGAAAGATAAAAGTTGGTCCATTGTCTGATTGGACAATTTGAAGTGAGCCAAATTGGAGTATAATCTCTTATATGAAGATTTTAGAAACTGTGTATATAGTCTCTCAGGCAGTGGGAAAGGCTTCTACCCATCCCAAGAAAGTGCATACTACAGTAAGAAGATATTTGTCTTATGATGAGGCATGTGTGCTAAATCTATCTTCATCTGGAGTGTGTCCACAAAGTGGGTGGGTTCAAACAGCAGAGGGAGGTAAGTGTCCCTGAGCAGAGGTTTTGACACAGAGATGACAATTTTGGGTGAGCTGGTTAATAATGGCTTTTAGAGAGGGATGGGTGGTGACTGGAGTTAGGAGTTTATAGAGAACTGGGTACCTACCTGAAAGCAGTTATGTAAGTCAGAGATAATGTTTAAAGCCTACTGATTTGTAAGGAGAAGTTTTGATCCTTGGCAAATCCAGCCCCTAGTGTTTTGGTTATAGGTAGGTTTGTGGAGTAATTGTAGTTGTTTGGGTGGGTATTGAAGTGGAGGCAGGGTGTTTGAGATAAGGGGAAGAAGATGAGAAGGGTATGGCTGTTGTCCAGCTAATTAGACCTGTGTGTCAGTGAAGGTGTTACCCTGAGAAATAAATAGGATTTGATGATGTTTGGTGTCCCCTGCAGTGAATGACTGCTACCTGTTTGGGGAGCTATTCTGCCTTGAGGGTGAAGGATACATTAGTGATGGGAGTTCCTTAAGTACTGATTAGACCCTTTTCCGTCCAGATCAATGCATGGGAATGAAGGATTTTGAATGTGTATTTTGAGTCAGTATAGATATTTATGATTTTGTCTTTGGTCAGCATGAGGGTCCGTGTAAGGGCAATAAGTTCTGCCTTTTGTGAAGATCCCAGGTGGCAGTGAGTTTGCCTATATTACCTTAGAGCCAAAAACTGTAGCGTATCCTGCCCTTTTTTGAATGTTGGTGTTGGTTGAGCTGCCATCTCTGAACTATGTGTCAGAGGCTGTAGGGAGAGGAGCCACTATTAATGTGGGAGAAAGGGGTAGGGATCATCTAGAAGACCTCAATGCAATTGTGGTGAGGGATCTCATCTGGGGTGGGGTGTAAGGTGGCTAGGTTAAGAGGACTGCTGGTGGAGATAGTGATTGAGTCTTGTATGAGTTTTAAGTGAACTTATCAGCAGGAAGGAGTCGTTAAGACATGGAGTGTTTTTTGTGAAATAAGTTCATTAAGGTGATGAGGTGAGTGGACTGGGATTGATTGTTCTAAAGTGAATATTTTTTGCCTCTTGTGTTAATGTGGCTGCTTAAGCAAGAGCCCAAAAAGAGTGGGGCCAGTCACATATTGTGTTCTCTAATTGTTTTGAGAGGTAATTTAGTGCTCCTGTCAGAGGCAGATTAAGAAATGAAAATGGAGTTGATGAGGACTATTCCCTCAGGGGGTTGGGGGTTGACATTAGTGTATCTGGTTAGGGTAGCAATGAGACAAGAAAGAAATTCAGCAGGGTTTACATCAGTGCATTGGGTTAGTTCATGTGTCTTCTTTTCTCCTTTTTTTCTTTACTCTGTAGGCCTGAAATGCAAGGAACTGTTCTCAAGGTATACAGAGAGCTGTTTGCTGCTTTTCTAGCCAAGAGGAATGGAGGAAGGGAATGTAGACTTTGTTTTTCTTTCTGGCTGCTTGCACTCACTCTATGGGTCCTTGTTTTCCCCACATTTGTTGTACTTTGCTACTCTTTTTTTGAAATAAACCTGGTTTCTGCATAGCCTATTTTGCAAATGGCTTGTTTTCTGCATTTGAGTTGCATTTGTTTGCTACCTTTTGTTTCTTTTAAATCAACCTAGTCTTCACATACCCTGGTTTGTAAACGACTTTTTTTCTGTGTTTTAGTCAGGGGCACACCCATGTTGCTTTGCCGCATGGCCAGCAGTGAGACTACCTTGCCATGTGGCCAGCACCATCTCCTCTTGCATGACTAAGTAATTTATACGTGGGCATGTGTCAACAACCATCACCATCTTTTTTCACTGTCTCTTTTTTTTCTTTTTTAAATAACCAGTCTTACAAGCTAAACTTCTGCTTTTAAACAACATATGGGCTTATGGAAAACCAGAGAAAGGAACTTTTATCTTTTTTCTCGCAGAAAGAAAAAAAAAACCTGTGTACTATCCCTTTAAGAACTCATACAGCCTTTTGCCTTCACAAAGTACAGAACTTTTGGGTGGGAGCTACAACCAGAGAACCCCTGGTTGTAGCCCCAGGCAAAGGTGGGCAACACCACCGGGTGGGGCCCTGCTTCCATTCCTGCTGCTCATGACCATTTTACCTGGCTAGCTCCCTGTTTAACTGCAGCTAAGTTAAATACCAATGCCTGTTGATTGAACAAGACAATATTTAAAAATTGAAGCAACTGTATGTAAGTTGGTAGGTTTTTAGGCGCAATAAGAAAGAAAAATATGATATAAAAAGTAGCATTTATTCTAAGTGGGTGGAGAGGAGCCAACCACAACCAGTCTAATCGTCTCCTCTGACTGGAAAGGGAGATGTGGGATATATTTATAAATTCTGACAGGGGTGGCACTTAGGGCAGGCATTTGATGATGTACAGGGGCTGACTGGAGCCTTTTTCGCGCCACTGGAACAGGAAAAAAGGAAGTAGTCATGTGGGAAGGAGGGAGTGGCTTTAAAGTAAATATCCTTAATCCCACCTCCACCATGAAATGCCACACAGCGCATCGTCCTAAGTGTGTGAAAACAGTCATCCCAACTCTTCTGTACCTTTTCAGTCATCCCAGTTAAGTAGAATCATTATAGGACTGGAAATACCAGCTGAGTCATCAAAGGGTTCAGCATAAATGCAAGTTGAACCATCAAGGGGTTCAACCAGGTGGCTAAGGAAACCTGGTTAAGTAGAATCATTAGGGGACTCAAAATACCAGCTGAGCCATCAAAGTGTTCAGAGTAAGTGCAAGTTGAACCATCAAGGACCTCAACTAGGTGGCTAAGGAAATCTTGCTTGAGGAAGTTCCACCCTTACTGCATAGGAGTTTGGACTAGGCAGGGCTAACAAGTGGCTTCACTCTTTTCTCCCTAATGAGTTAATGGATCCAAATATGGAGGCAAAAGACCCCAGGGAGTTTTCTTCTGTGCATAATGATGCCAACATGGCTCAAAAAGTGGTAGCTACCTAGCCTGTGATAGGGTCTCACAAAGGATGCTGTGTAGAACCCTCAGGTCTGCTCCATATGCGCAGGATGACTCCTTAAGGAATGCAGGCCTAGTTGTCCCCTTTTCTCTATAGAGTCCAAGACAAGCAGATGGGAAATCTATTGGAACTCTTAAATATTATGGGTCACACAACAAATCTAGATATCTCTGGATCAAAAAATAATATACTCCCTTCTTTTTACAGGCCAATAAATTTACTGTTGCAGGCTCTATCCTCAAAACTTTGATACTGAGATGGATTTTGTGATGCCAGTTATTTATTAGGAATCAGCACTCAGAGAAGGCAATGGGGAGAAGGAAGCATAGGCAGAAAGAAAATTAGACCATACTTCTACCAAGCCCATGGACAGCTCTGGAGCAAGGCATGCTTATGTGAATTGGTCTCCTCTGATCTTTATGCCCTGGTCTTCATCAGAATTAGGATAGGAAGCTTCCCTGGAAAAATATGTCCCTAGGCAAGGTAACTTTGTGCAGTTGAAGCAGCCCTTGAAAGGGCTGACCACTGAGACAATAAACTCTCCCTTGAAGGGAATCTAATATGTCTCCATGTTTGCCATAATCATCGAATTTAGAATTCTCACTGTTTGCCATGTGAAAATATGTCATTGGGACTGGGATTTGAGGGCACAGAATGACCTTAGTCAATGAGACATTTAAAATTGCATTCACCATGGAATAAAAGAAAAGGCTTGTGGCACTCTATGCTCTCATTAACTTATGGTATAATGGACCAACACACTTTATTAATATAGCAAAGACTTGGAGGATTTGGTGTGTTGCATCATTTTTTTATGAAATGCTGTCCTTCAGCAAGTGTGCCATGTGCATGGAAACAGGCATCACTAACCCAAGAGCTTACCCCAGGTTGTAGCAATACAGCCTTGGATCAAACTTTTCCTAGCTCCAAACTTCTACTTATTGTGGTTCCTAGAGGGGACAGGTGTGTCCAACCACCAGGGCGTGTCTGTACCCTGGAGTTATGAAGTGGGTAGCACCAGAAGTCTATTGGTGGGTTTTCTGTTGTTAGGACAAAATACCTGACATACACAATTTGAAGAAGAGAAGATTTATTTTGGCTTATATTTTCAGAAGCTTCAATCCATAGTCAGCTAGCTCCAATGCAAAAATATCTTGGCAGAAGGGCAGGAAAGAGGAAAGTTGCTCACCATATATCAGCCAAGCATCAATAAGATCCAATCACCTTCTAAAGTCTCACATCTGAACACATGAGAATTTGGGGGAACATTTTAGATGTAAAACATAAAAATCAGGATATAGTTTCCCTTTCTGATATGTCTTCAGGTCACCACCGCCATCAGCCTTTCTGACTCCCACATTATAGCATATCGTCTTGGACAGCTCTCTTGCTTAAGAATGTGTTCCATTAAAACCTGAGGGAATAACCAAAAGTAAATCTATATCTTAATTCTTTCAAGGTCAAAATGAAGAAATCTACTTATACAAGTAGTCCCCTAGTCCAAATGTGCGTGCAACCTGTTCTGCCTAATATAAAATGATGTATTAGTTAGATTAGCAAACACTTGAGTTTAGAAGAAATTCAACTCCCTTTTCAGGACCAATAATAGTTGATTTGTCATTCATTCTAAGCTTCTAAAGAAAGTTCAGGAGCCTAACTGCATGTCTAAAACTTAAGGAATTGGTCTGTGAAGCTGGACTCTCATGAAATTAAGTATATAAACCCAATATTCTGCAGCAGTAGTAACTCATTATTATTAATGCTTAGAAATGACTAAGGTAAGATTCATTTACAGGAGGCTTTTCTTCCACCATTAAGAATTATATCACATATTTATAAAATGTAAATTATGAAGATTAAAACACTTAATTTCCTTTTTTATGCATAATAAATAGGGAAGTCAAGTGAACATTCCTTAGGCATTCCAGGAATAGTGTTTGTAACTGACCAATGTTTTCATTTCGTTCTCTCTCAATCCTTTGGGATAAACACTAAAATAAGGCTAAATATGTTTAACTTTTTAAAGATATAATATATAGTCTATAGTAACTTAGTATACAATCGTGTCTGAATTTTGTCAGTTCCCAGGGCTATTTCAGGGTCTTTAGGGAAAATGTAACTCTTTTTCCTCTTTGTCAGTTTAGGTATGCCACCATTAAACTTTGGACTTGTCTAGCCACACTCTTTTATAGCCCATTTACCTAGTAAGTATCCACAGTCCTAAAATAAGTGAGTTTCCTTTGGCTGATAAGAGAAAGAGACAGGAAGCATTCATAGCTATAGAGAAACTTAGGCTCTAGTTCCATACCCCAGACCAAGTACATGGCTTTGAGTGAGTTCCTGGATTTCTGCTAGCCTCCATTTGTTCATAAATTTAGGGAAAAAAGAGGTTGGATATTTTCTAATAGCCTTCCCAATACCACTGTCCTGTGTCCTCTAATTCCAACCATATTCTGTTCATTTCTGTGGGGGAAGTTTTGACAATAGACCATGTAATGGGATTTGAAGGGAACATTTTCTATGGCTTTCAGAGAATTTGGAAGGTATGAGTCATATAACTCCCCACTCCAGTCCCAAAGTAGTAGGATGGAAATAAAGGCTGGAGTTTGGAGGTACATATTAAATGCTCTCAAAGCAAAATGAGATTTCAAAGCCAAGAAAGGACGTTTTAAGGCAAGTAGTATTATTTCCACTGTTTGATGAGCAAGATGAAAGAACAGCCATAAATGTGACCAGCAGTTAATACTTTCATTATCAGTTAAAGATTATAACCATTTAAATTTCAGTATTAAATTTAGCTCTTTTATGACAAAATTTCTCTTATGTAATGGTCTAAATTGCCATTTCACATTTGCCTTAAGAATGGGGTGAACCTCCAATTTAATGGACTGCCTGGCTCTATCATCTTGAAGCTTAAAATTAAGGTCAAGGTTTAATAACATTAGTTTCATTCTGTTTCAAAGCCACAAATACAAATTTAACCCTGCTGGCTTTCTAACATTGTCTGAAAGCAGTGCACAAAACCATCATCTCTACAGGAAAAGTAATTCACAGGCTGGCTGTGCTAACAGTGGGGAGCACTGTCACCTCTGGTTAACCAGTACAGCCCAGGGTCAAGGTTGCCTTGGAAACTGAGTTGCCAAGTTTGAGTTAGTGCTGAGATGCCTACACTGGCCATGCCACTAAGCTAGTGACAGGAATCTCCTTGTAATGCTCATAGTAATATTGCTGGATCTGGAGCACTGGACCGTTTATCAAACAGAAACCAGCATTTGTAAACACTTTGTCCTCCTTCCAGAAATCCAGGAACTCACTCAAAGTCATGTACTTAGTTTGGGCTATGGAACTAGAGCCCAAGTTTCTCCATAGCTATGAATGCTTCCTGTCCCATTCTCTTATCAGCCAAAGGAAAATCATTTATTTTAGGACTGTGGATATTTAGTAGGGTAAATGGGCTAACTTCTTCACTTGGGAAGAGTTATTCTCTTCTAAATAAAATAGAAAGATTTTCAAACGGTGACTTCTCTAATTTTGTTCCAGAGCATTTAAGAAGTCAAAATACATCAGATTTTGTGTTCATTCCATAGGATAAATTTAGAGACTAATAGCCAAATTTCAGCACCCACTACCTTAGTACAGTGATTTTTTAAAAATATTCCCACCATGCATTCTGGAACCTTATCTGGTGCTTTTTCTGGAAGTGGGAGGCAGTTCTGAGGACTGAAGAATCCAGAGCCTTCACACCTAGATACATCCCCAGCTCTTTTAAAAAACTTTCTGAGACAGGGGATTGCTAAGGCTCCAAATTGCTCAGGCTGGACTTGAACTTGTGATCCTCCTGCTTCAGCCTCCTGGAATGCTGGGATTATGGGTGTGTGCCACCATACCCAGTTATTATTTTGAGTCTCCCTCCCATATCATAGAAGCTGTCCAAGTACTACTAGTAGTGGCAAACCTATGGCACTGGAGCCATAGAAGGCTGTTTGTATCATTGAAAGCTCTATTACTCTGTTTTTCTTTTAATGTATGAGTTGTTTTTTCTAACTAAAACCTCAATATTCAGTTAAGCTGCAGTGTTGGCACGCTGCAATAAATAAGTGCATTTTGGGTTGCAGCTTGAGCATTCAATCTCTCAAAGTTTCACCATCAGTGAGCGTAAGCAGATCTTATAGTGCACATCACAGTAGGATGTTAAAGAGAAAAAAGCTACACAACCAAAATATCGAAGATACTCTTTTTATTTCAAAACATGGGAGTAACTCAAAATTTGAACCTCAAAGACCAAAATATATTTTAACCAAATGTTCAGAAAGTGAGCCAGGCTACCATTATGGCAACAAGCCTCATATGGACAGGTGGATGTTAGAGAATGATCCCCATGATGCTGCTAAAGCTATAGCACACCCACAAATAGATTCATACTTGGTTGTCTAATTTGCATGCATGAGTACGGTGCATTCTCCATGCCACTAGTACATATATGCCTTTTCCAAAGTCAGTGCAGGATCCGTGTCTCTGCAAGTCTTTAAAAGTCTTCTTTTAAAAGTCTCCCTTAGAAAGTTTACCATAATTTATCTGCAAGAGCCTTCAGGTGACAAAATCTTTATGCCACCCTTACTTCTCAAACCTATTTTTGAATAATAATTATAGATGTCAAGAGTTCCAGTATCACATAAGAGAATCCATTCATTAGTTATTTTAATGTCAGTTAGTCATTTGTGAGTAAACTTCACTAAACATATCCACGTTTGGTGTCCAGAATTTGAAACTGGTAACCTTTTTAGTGGCGATGGCAAACCTAGACCAAAATGACAAGATGAAAAGCAGGAGATGTTCCAAGAAGAGTTGGGCTTCCCTCCCTCACAGAGCAAATTCTTCTCTAATATGCACCAAACAGTGATAGCCAGACACACTTATGCATGGGGACCCACTTTTTTTCACCAATGCAGAATGGTTGGAAACTCAGACGGCATTCAGAGTTAGCGGGCGAAATGCTTAAATCTGAAAAAGAACCCCAAAAAATTGTACTAGGGAAAGGAAATGGGAATTGAAAACAAGTTTCTGGGGTAGCTCTCTGTCAAGAAGCACAAAGTATTACTAGAATATTTAGAATCTTGCGGAAATTGCTGTGTTTTCCGCCTTAACTCTCTTCTTGCCAGTCCTTTCTCAGGTTAGTTGAACTGAACTCTGTGGTCCTTCCATCCAGACGCCACTCAGTAACTAGGCCTCAGGAGCTGCACTCCTCACAGTGACAAGACAGTATGTACCGGTAGGTGGCAGTGAGTCGCATGCCTCCTGAGCAACGCAGGCGCAGTGCCTTCAGCTTGGAGGTCTGGGGTCGGCAGCAATGACAGGAGGAACGGAAAGGTTGCTTAAGAACAGTACTGAAGGACACCAAGGGCTCAGAGCGTGATGCCTGGCTGCAGTGTCCCTCACACCTGGCCAGGAGCACCATCTGGGGAAAGAAGAGAAGACGGTTACTTTGTGGAGGTGCCACCGCCTCAGCTGGGTACCACAGCATCCTTTGAAAGGCCTTAAAGTTCCTTGACAATGTCTGCTAGGTCAGACAAGTGCCTCTCAAGCCGTGCTGCACATTAGAATCAACAGGTAAACTTTAAAAAAATGTTGGGGGAGTGGCTAGAGATGTCGTTCAGTGGTACATTGCTTACCTTGCATATACAAGGTCCTAGGTTCAATCCTCAGCATCACAAAGGAAAAAACAAAAACAAACATAAAAACAAACAAACAAAAAAAAAACACCAGGCTCCATTTTGAACACTAGGATTAAGATTCTTGGGGTAAGACCTAGGATTTCCAGATTTTCAAAACTCCATAGGTGACTTAGAATTGCACTAAAGATTTAGAACCACTGGACAAGACTCATCATTACAAAGTACACATAAAAATCCAAGAAGAATATAAGTTCTCTCTAACAGATGGCATTCTAGCATCAACCCAATATATTTGCAATTTGACCAGTAGCAAAAGCAGAAAGTCATTTTAAACTGAGATGAAGAAATAAAATAAAGAATGAGAGAAGATAAAAATTGATTTGCGCAGGAGATTTCTAACCAAAAGGAATGTGATTTTTTTAAATAGATGGATATGTTTGCCCTGATTTGATTTGGGCAAGTGTTTCAATTTTTAACTTTTATTAGTACATGTCTGCTGTACATAATGTTTGTAAACCTTTGTGGAGTTGGCTCATCTACATAACACATCTTAATTATTTTTTCCCTCTCTCTCCCTGCTTCCTCCATCTCTTTCCCTCTCTCTCCCTGCTTCCTCCATCTCTTGATCCCTTTCCTATTTGAGGAAGATCTATCTCCCTATTTTATATTATTTATCTTTTATTTTGTTCTTTATACTTTGAGTTTCTCATCTGAGAGAAACCATGTGATGTTTAAGCTTGTATTCTGATTTATTCCATTATGGTAGTGAGGAGCATACATTTTCCTACAAATGATTCAACTTAACCTTTTTATGACAGAGTAAAAATGTGATTTTTGAAAAAACAAGGGGAAAGCTAAGTGATACATAGGAAGAAATATTTTGAGAGCTGCAATTTGCAACAAGAGACTAGAGACATGGCACATTTTGGGTCCTGGATTCACACTCCTGGGTTTACATACTGAGGAAACCTGAAATTTGTGAAATCATATCTGCATCTTCATAGTCACTTAGGACTAGTAGGATATATCCATTTTGAGCATCTCCATTCCCAAAGGTCTAGGCTGAAGTAATAAGCTGTGTGTCCTTTATATTAGTTCTTATATGGCTTTAGTAAACAGACTCCTTTAAGAATCTGATGAATACTATCAAAGTTATCTCCAGAAAAATTTACATAAGCACCCCCTAAACACTGTGCACATAGCTTAAGAATATGGACAAAATCACTTTTTTTATCCCATACATTAATCCTGCTATCCTAAGGGGAAGCCGTGGGTGGAGTGGGGTGGGACTATTTGATTCATGAAGCCATATAACCCTGTATGATTAGGGCAGGGAGGCCAGTGGTCCACGTTTATATGGGATGCTCTTGCTTAGTGCATTTCATATTCAGTGATGGAGGAAAACGTTGCCTTATAACTCCAGAACCAACAGCAAAAACATAAAAAGTGGAACTGTTCCAATGAAAGATAAAGAGACGTAGATAGGCAGACAGATAGGTAGATATTAATAGATAGAGATATATGCATGAAACTCTTTGATATTGACCTTATGACATTTTGGGAATCAGCAGTTAATATTAACTCACCAGCTATTATCTATGACATCATCCTATAGGGCAGAATTAAACACCCAATGATTAAAAGAAGGTAATGGCCAACTCATTTTTCCAAAAGTGAGAAAAGATAACTTCTGGAAATTATAGATTAGTAACATCATTTTCTGAGAAGATGCTAGGAGTGAAATCTAATAATCTACTGGCAACCACCAAGGGAATATAAAATACTAGAAGATTAAATGAAAACAAAACAAAATGAAACCCAAGGTGGGCAAGAAGAATAAGTTGGACTAAATCAGTTGATTTTTTTTCTCTGAGAGATCATAGAGGTAGAGAAAAAATTTCAGCTGTAAACTCTTGATTTTATTAAGGCTTGTGATTTTCTCCTGCCTGCCCTTCACACTGATACCCAAAATAAACATGATCAGAAACAGGTTTGGGAATATTATGCCATAAGTCATTAGTAAAGTGCAACCTATTGTTCAATCCTCATTTCTCTAAAGGGAGCAAGAGGTCCAGGACCTTTCCCAACTTCTTCCCAAGGCTGCTAGTACCTGGTAACAGCTGCTTGACACCTCTACTTGGAGCAAGGATAAATTTGCTGGTCTCTAATCTAGATCACCTATTCAATAGATTAAGCAGTTATTCAAATTCACCTCCCAAAAAAAGGAGTCTTCAGAGAGCCGGTTTTGTATGAGTGAAAATAATGAACTTATACCAACAGACTTAATTCAGAAGGACCAGAGACAATGTGACCATCATACCCAAATGATATACATACAGGCATGTCACATATATACCTCACTGGCCAGGCCATTAGTGCTGTCCCTGAAATGACTAAATCAACAGTGTAGAGCCATTTGCAGATGAGTTAACCTGACTACGATCTCACTAAAAACTTTGTTTGTCAATCTCTAGCTCCAGCCCACTGTGAAAGACAAGCACCCTAGCACTAAAGGACTGGGGGCCACCTCAAACAGACCTGGCCCCTCTGCTTTGGGAGCTAACTTTTCACACAAGAAGAATTCACAGATATGTAAAATAAACACCTGCAGTAGCTATTCCTAGCCTTCAGAATAAATCTTAAAGTCCGGAGCAGGAGCCCAGGCCTTCTATGCCCTGCTATCAGTATCACTTAGTGTTTCTCATCACCCACTCCCTGCTATAGTCAACTACTTAAAGTCAAGAGTGAACCTAGAAAGTAGACGGTTGTCTTTCCATTCCTAAGTGATGAACTACTTAGGAGTTCACGGAGCTGCCCCTCAATTCTCCTGCCTCTTGCCTTTGTTCCTGTCTTCTGTCTCCCAGGAATATCCCTTCCATTCAGCTCTGCCTAATAAAATTCCACTTATTTGTCCTGTGTGGACAAATTCAAATGCTCTGTCCTCAAAGAAGAAACTATAAATCAATTATTGTGTCCTTTGTGCTCTCAACACACACAAAAATTCCCTCTCTGGAATAGCTTAATGTTTAGAGCTCAGGTCTAGGTTGTAAATCAAAAAGAAATGTATCTCTATTTTGTGCATGTTGAGGACTAAGGTAGGAATTTAGAAGACTAGATCTTCTAATGCATATCACTTAGGAATGGAAAGATAACCATCTACTTTCTGGGTTCACTCTTGACAATCTTTTACCCTTGACTTTGCCTCTCTTGTATTCTAGCATTTCATGAACATTTTCTGACCTTTTCCAGGCTAGAGCTTCTCAGAATGGAATGTGCACCTGAATCAGCTGAGAGCTTGATAAATGCAAGTTTTGACTGAGTAGTTCTGGGCTGGCTCTGTGATTCTGCCTTTTTCCTAAGGTTCCACTTGATTTTTATACTGTTGAGCTGATGTCCACACTTTGAGTAGCAAGTCTGTGAAGTCATTAGTTTTCAGGTTTTGCTCTAGCTCATACATTATAAGCAATGATCTAACAAGCATTTTTTGAAGTACTAGGGATTGAACACAGGGCCTTTGCACTAGCTACACCCCTAGCCTTTTTCTTCTCTCCCTCCTTCTTCTTTTTTTAGATAGGGTCTCATTAGGTCACTGTGTTGCCCAGGCTGGGCTCAAACTTCCAATTTTTGTGCCTCAGCTTCCTAGAGTGTACCAAGATTCAAGGTATACACCACCACTCCTGGCTAAGAACATTCACTGAATGCTTAGGACATGAGTATCTCATTTAATCTTCATAACAATCCTCCAAGAAAGGTACTATGATGACCAGTAATACTATTACAAATGAGGAAGCTGAGGCTTTCAACAGTTTGTGACTTGCCCAACATCACATACCTAGAAAAAGCCAAGTATAGAATCAAACCCAGGTCTATTTGAAACCAAATCTCTGCAGCATGAGCTAACTTATATCCTTCTCTAATCTACACTGATTGCATCTCAGAATCCAGATCATGTCTTCAGCAGAGGCATACAAGGTTCCTCTTTTCCTTATAGGCTTGGTGGAGTACACTATCACCATCCCCAACCTTATACAGAACTGAATACGCCAAGATCCCTGGCTAAGTAGGTGTCCCTTTTAGCTTCAGAATAAAGGCACCCCACCCTAAGCCCATGTTAGACAAACATTTTGGCTATTTTACCACAATGGAAAGGGAAACATTTCTTCTATGTTCTCAGCAGTGAACACTGCACCCCTATTTCCATCGCATCCCCTTTTTCCTCATGACAAAAATTCATCCATGTTTCTCTCCTTCCTTCCCTCACCAGCAGCTTCAGTAAGTGACTGTTCCACTCATCTTCAAGGGCCCTAGTGACCCTGCAATGGATCTGTGCCAGGTTAAAGACACCAACAAAATAGTAACCAGGAAAACAAAGCAGCCTGCAGACAGTGGGAGATTTGGAAATTTGGGCGGGAACCCAGCTCACTCCAACCAGAGTCTGGTGCCATCACTCAGGTCACAAATCAGATAGATATGAAAAAGCCTTTACATAGGGAAAATTTCTCTTTCTTCCCTCTGCATCAACTTGCAAACACTATGAAGGCCAAAACTTTGTCTTTTCCTTTCCTTCCTTCTTCCTTGCTTTCATTTTGCTTTCTTTCCATTTTTATATTTCCAACATTTTCCACAATATCACACATAGTAGGCATTCAGTATAAATTGTTCTGATTTTAAAAACCAAGTCATGTCTCTCCAGTGATCAACTGTGTTATAGCTCAATATTCCCGACACCCCCAATTCCTGCTACCATGTCCTACAGACTTCTCAGTAGGAGATAACATTGGGGCCCTAACAGCTTCCCCCAATTTTCATCTGGGAGTTTTCACAAGCTTTGTCCCCCAAACCCTTCTCCTTCTCCTTTGTTACTATCTTTTGGGCACCTCTCACTCTCAGGCAACTGTGCCTTGGTTCCAGGCCCTGACCTGGGGCAGCCATCTCCTATTTCTCACCCCACTCAGACTTCCCAGTCTGGCCCTGCCAGCTCACTTTCCCAACTTGCGTTCCTGGAAATCCCTGCCTGGCCTGGGACCAGAGCTCAGCCCTGCACCCCTTCTTCCTCTGCTCACCTGGCAAGGGAAGTAAACTTGGAGGGGGAGGCTACTCTTTCTCTTTCATCCTCCCTCTTAGCACTCATCACAATGGCTTGTATTTACTTTGCTCTTCTCTCTCACCCTGTGCCCAAGGAGAGCTCCAATGAGGTTCATTTTCCTAATCCCTTAAGGCTGTAGGAGATCCCAATAGTTATCGAGGCCTCCACCATGACCGAAATAGAAAGTGAGTTGAAGCACCTGTCCAGTTTATAACTTCATCATCAGGGTCATATCACTTATTAAATGTCTGTTCTATGCTGGACACTAGGCTGGCTGCTTTACAAAAGTTATCACATACCCTCACCCTCCAAGAGGCAGCTCCATTTTATATGGAAAGAAACAGAAGCACTGAAGAATGGCCTGGCTTTCCCAAAGTTCCACATTTGGGAAACCAGGTGTCTGTGGCTTCAAAACTGGAATCTCTGTTTCCTTAAATATATCTAGGCAGCCCATTTCCACACTCTACAGCCTTTACTAAGAATTTCAGGAAAACATAGTGTCTTACGAAGATTCGAAATGAGCCTGTTTCTCTCAGGAACTTCCTTACTCAGAAGGTGTCACCACTTAATAGAGTCACTGGGTGAATCCTAGATGGTAGCTATACTGTCCTTCCTGGTCTGGTAAGTCAGTCCATTCCTGCATTGCTAGGAGATTGGTGACAGGACCCTGTGACAGGCAACTGCAAGCTCAGGGTGATGATGAACAGGGAGTCCCATTGAATGCTTCTAGAAAAGCTTTCATTATCATATATTTTGCTCCCTGGGAAAACTTCCATGTACTGAATACATCATTATTACTGACAGGCCAAAATTTGGGCCTGGAGTTCAAGACAGTGGTCCCTACATCCTACTTGCATTTCTCTGATGCAAAGAGGGAAGTAACCTCAAGATGAATGCTCCAAGACAGACATCATCATTGCCTGTGGCTACTGGCTATATGGCTTTAAACAAGGTACTGTACCTAAGCCTTCTTTCAGTTTTCAGCTTTCCCTACTGTTAAGATAGAAATGCCAATCCCTGCAGTCACAGCTTTGTTAGCAGTGATTAGCACGTATACTATGAGGTGTTTGACATATACCAGTTGACCAAGTAGGTGTCCTTCCTTCCCTGAGACTGATCACATGCTACCTTTCATCTGCCTTCACAAGGCCAGACATTGAATAAATGTAAGGTAGAAAGCATTAACTTATAGGCAAAAATAAGCCTGTGTCTAGGAAACAATGGCTTTGACCATGAAGTTGAGGGGAAATTTCTGCAGAGAGAAAAATCCTACCTTAGTCTCTTCTTTCTAAACATAAGCTAAATGTTTTATCCCAAGCCTCTAACAAACAATTTCACTAAATAAGATCCACTAGAAAGATCAGCCTGAGTCTGTGAAAGTTAAAAAGGATAGACTATTTCCAAATGGAAACAGTTTTCTTCGTGGATACACAGAGAAAATCTAATCCAGAAAAGGTCTGGGTAGTTGAGGTTCTGCCAGGCATATTTTATGGCCAGGAAAGGAAGGTTTATAATTACAAGCACCATGTAAAATAAAACTATTGCTATATTTGGGACAGTTTGGGATGTTTGAAAACAGATTGTTCCCATGAAATTACAAATATTTCTCTTATTATCACAGTTTTGCACTGTTATTGACTGTGGAAGTCTGCGAGAAGTAAAGGTAAACAGTAGGCTAAAATCTGTTTCTAAGACAGTAGGCTTGAGTTAATGACGCCTCTTCTTTGATCTTCCTTAGGTCAGTGTGCTAGTTGCTAAATCGTTTTACCCAGTAGTTCCAGATTGTTTTCGAGCTCCTTTCTTTTTATTCTTTTTCTTTCTTTTTCTTGTCGCTGTTGTAGTGCTCAGGACCAAACCCAGGGTCTCACACATGTTAGGCAAATGCATTACCACTGAGTCATATGCCCAGGCATTTTGCAGGTTCTATACATACACCTAGTGTGTGTGTGTGTGCGTGAGCGTGTGCATACGCTACTGCAGATTGAACCAAGGACTTTTGTACTAAGCTGTATTCCCAGCCCTTTTTCATGTTTTATTTTGAAACAGGGTCTCACTTGATCTCTAAGTTCCACAGGCTGGGAATGAATTTATGATCCTCCTGCTTCAGCCTCCTGGAGTCCTGGGATTACAGGTATGCAACACCACAGCAGGCTCATGCCCCTATTTCCTATGTACCTTCTTGTCATCGTGATTGCACTTCCTTTGAAATAACTAATTCCTTTTTCTCTTTAAAGAGTGGTAATTATAGAAGACAAGTCAAGGAAGGGAGAAATTGCCCAATGAGAAACATTAAATATTAGTGCTTTCTGACTCAGGATAGGGAAGAGAGGAGAAGCTAATAATTGCTACCATCAACCTCACTCGGGCCTACAATTTCTGAACAATCGTGATTGTAAAATATTTCTTATATTTCTTCTTAATTTGCTTTAGTTTTGTTTTGTGAGATGTGTGTTTGTTTGTTTTGCTTTCCAATACTGGAGATGAAACCCCCAGGCCTTGTACATGCTAGGTAGGCGCTCTGCTACTGAGCTATACTCCTAATCCCTAGTTTTCTTTTCCCTAAGAAGGGATTTTTATTTAGCCTCACAAAAATTCATATTCATCTACTTACTATGTTTTTTAAGTTTTAAAAGCACAAATAAGACCAAGGACATTTTTCTTAAGTGGAAAAATCTCTATTTTTTTCCAACAGTCATGGGTCTTATTAATATAATGGTTAAAGTGATTTAACTCAGCTCTTGATCTGCTAAACTAAAACAAGTCATCTTCTTTGGGCTGTAATCACAGAAGTTATGGAAAATTTAAAAGCATAGTGAAGTCGTAATGTTTTTAAGTGGAGGGTGGAGAGATTGACTTTTATGGTCTTAATTCTAGTTGTTGATATTATAAAAAATTCTTAATTATACTGGTAATTTTAAAAATACTTTCCATATGATAATGTTTAAGTGGTTTTAGTCTCAGAGCTAAAAGTGAAAATCTGTGAGGTTGAATTAAACAAATTTGTATTTACCAAGGGGGGACAAATTTCATTCATATGACTGTTCAGGGGCAGTGACAGTCGTGAGAACACTCATTTGGAGTCTGTTCTACCCTATAATGTGCCTGCCTTCCGGGTGGTCCCTGTGTCTGCCCACTCTTGGTGGCCTTTCAGTCCTGTTACTCCTTTACACACCTTGTCTTAACACTGAGGCACAGGTGGCCTCTGTAAGAAGCATGCAATCCTTCCAAACAAGAGCAACTTGGACAACCAACATAAAAATGATACATGACCAAATTGCCATCTTAGCTTTTGAACTCATTTTAACATAAACATGGCCTATGGAAAAAGGCTCAGAGCACAAGGCAAGTTACCCAAGTATTTCACCAGGAAACTCTTTAAAAAGGGAACATGTCCCATTACTCACTCATAATCTCTGCTTTTTTTTTGAGACAGGGTCTTGCTATATAGTCCAAACCAGCCCTGGATTTCCTATGTGTCCCAGACTGGCTGTGAACTGGCGATCCTCCTACCTCAACCTTCAAAGTGCTAGGCATTCCCCTTCTATTTATTGCTGATAGAGGTAGGAGTAACAATAACTTGTGGACTTCAGTTTTCTTTCTGGTGAAAGGACACTGCTGCTCATGTATTTCATAACCAAAGACAAAAGACACCTCTCCCACTGGATGGGGGTGTAATATATTCAATTAGACTGACAAAAGTACAAAGCACGTTGAGAAACCCTAAGAGCAGGATTCTCCCACAAGCTCCAAAGGCCAGTCGTTGCACCACAGTTCAAGCTGTGAAGGTAATTCTCCACCCCTAACAAAGAAATATGGCTTCTCTTCTGTTTGGGTGGGGAGGAGAGCAGATGCTACCCTCACAAAACCTTGTTCTTACCTTTGAGCTACACTTGTACAGTGGGTGACTGATAGAATCAACATAATGGTGCCTCATGCAGCGTCGAGGATCAGAGTCCATCATGAACGAGCTGTCTGTTTTGCTGTCTGTGTCTCCCATTACCGCCAGCAGGGAGAGCATGGAAAAGGATGCAGCTAGTACATGATTTCTCATTGTTGTAAGGAAACACTTCTCTGGAATAACAGCAGAGGGAGGCAGAGGACAAAATATTAGAAATGCCTTCACCTCCTAGGATCCAGTTCCTTTCAAGGCAAGGGCAGGATCTGGCTGAAGCTTTGTGGTTGTCATTTTCCTTTGTATGCTGGAGTTTTGTCTTACTCTTTGCACTGGCAATCCATCGCCATGGGATCTGTTGCACAGCTGGAATGAAAACAAAAATTATTTTTCCCCAGAAATATTTACCCAGAAACACTAATGGAACCCAGGAGGTATTACATAGAATTTTTCCACTTCATTTTGAGTGGGAAATATTGGTTTCTACAGTGTAATTAGCATAAACTGTCATCTATTCCACTCCTATCCTTCGATGTTTATACTTACATATTCATAACCATTTGGAAGTGGACACAATGATTTAATGAACATACATGTGGACTCTGATTGCTGAAGTCCGTATTCCTAATGGCAAAAATAGTTTGAACCTATGGTAAAGATTAAACATGTGGTTCTGGCCACAGTGCCACTAAATTTGGCTGGTCTCATCGTTAGCCTTGGCTGGGAGGAACAGGAGTGTCTATTCAGTTTCTCAGGAAGCTTTGGTGTCAACATCAGCATACAGGGCTAAAGAGGTGGCAGGTCAGTGCTAATGAACACAGGCCATATCCCAAGGGAGCACATTTTCCATTTCCAAGTCCATACTCACCCACCCACCTAATTTTCCACTTCTGTGCTCTAGGCTCATCCTGTTTTTGTTTTAAACTCCATGCCACCCAGCATCAATGGCAAACTGCATCTGAAATACACATTATTTGCACTGGCCTCCAGCATCATTAAGGCACATGTGTATTTCCCAAAAAAGTCACACATTTCTGCAGAACCTTTGTAGCCTGAGTCCATGGTGTAATTTGAAAAAGAAGGTGGCCATTGGAGCAGAGATTTGCCATTAAAGTAGGATTATGCTAGACTGGTTTTCCTGACATTTGCTTTGTTCTTTTAAGCATACCTCCTGGTCAAAGGACTGAGGTCCAGAGATCTCCTCAAATCACCTCACGAACCCTCCTAGGCATGGCCCACACTTGACGCTTTTTATTACACCAGAAAACAGTATCAAAAATATTTTCAAGTATTTAGGGAAATTGGTGGGGAGGCTGACATTATATCCCAAACCAAAGGAATGGGATAATTAAAGCCTCAGAAAAACTTTCAAAGGTATTTCAGATAAAAGTTTGATTATTTTGTTCATAGTACAATTTTTTTAACTTCCTACTCATGAACAGCCTGAATAAACTGGAAAAATGCTGATATTATCAAGATTGGAAGTTCAAGTCAGTATAAGCCAATTGGTTTTGTTCTAATAGAGTGCCCTTGGGCCCACTTAGCCAAAGCTGGCTGTCTTACAAGCATAGGGCAGGGGATTCTAAGGGCAAAAGTTTGTGATATGGGACTGCTTCAGAATAGCACATCCCTGGCTATGACCAAGGTAGAATGTATATGTTCTGGAAGTCCTATAACTTGCAAGAAGAATAAGGACCAGTAAGGAGTGGACCCACCTGGAATCAAGTCATGGCATTGTTATTCATCGGTCAGAGCAAATTTACACAACTCATTTAAATTCTTCCAGCCCACGTTCTCATCTAGAGGGTCAGGCAAAGACAGCATGTGCTGTCCCCATTCTGATCTAAAATGCCACCACTTAATAGCTATGGATTCACTTGCCATCATCTCCCTACGCAGAAGATAGCCCTGAGACTAAACAAGCCCTATTTTCAAGCAACCTCTTACCACTTCCCTTTTTGTACAGTATCACGTTGAAATGAATCAAACCTATATGCAAAATTCAACATCAGCAAAGGATTCTAAAAAGCATTTTTTAAAAGGTGATTGGATTTGATCAGTATGTGCTTTGTGCATATGTGGAAATAGCACACTGAACTCCATTAATATGCACAATTAATACAGTTAATACAAGCAATTTTTTGTTTTGTTTACAACAAAAGATACTTATATAGCAGCTTTTCTTATATTCATGACCCCTGAAATTCTCCAAGATCTCAGCACTTTCTTTGGGTCTGTGTTCTGCGGGATGTAATATCTCTAAGCATTTCCTGAGTTCCAATATGACTAAATTATCCCCAGTGGTTATCTGTCTCTTTGAAGCCTTAATTAGTCTCAGAAAGAGAATTGATTTGATTTCTCCTTTCACCACTTCAGTCTACAGATATTTCCCCCAGGAGTCACTGGCAAAAGGATGAAGGGAAAGCAGACATTCCAGGCTTGGCTTTCCCTCTCCACTGCCAGCAACTTCTCTTCAAAGCCATGGCCATTGACAAGCACCTTTAAGTGTGCAAAGGAAAGGAAAGAAAAACATGTATAGCATGATGGTAAAAACAAGCAACAATGTCAGAGACAAACCTCTACACACTGTCTGGATGATTGTATTTGTTGACATGTCCATTTTCTTCACAAGAAAGGAACTATAAAATGCCCTTAAATACAGAAGAGGGACACCATCCTTCATTTAAGAGAAATGAAAAATTAAGTATTTGAAGATACTCTGTTCAACCAATTAGACTTACAAAGTCTAATCATGAGCTCTGTTGACAAGACTGTGGGGAAAAGAGTCCCATTTTGGAAACAGTACAGAATAATAAATCAGCACAAATTCTGTGGAGGCCAATTTGGCAATATCTTTTTGAAATATGAATGTATCACTTAGATCTAGCAACCCTGTTCAGGTGGATTATATTACATGTGAAATCATATAAGCAAATGGCTGTAATACCATAAGATTGGAAAAGGCACAAAATACCCATTACTAGGGGATCAGTCCATTATATTATACAATAGTCATACAATAGAATACTGGATAACTACATAAAGAAAGATCCAGAAGTTCTACATACTGATTTGTGTTAAAATAGGCAGGGATAAGCATATATATATATGGATTTACAAAGAGAAATTCTGGAAAGATACTCAGAAACTGATGAAATTTATTCTCTCTCTCTCTCTCTCTCTCTCTCTCTCTCTCTCGATTGAACTCAGGGCTTTTGCACTAAGCTACATTCTCCAGCTTAGTGGAATTTTTTTTGAGACAGGGTCTCCCGAAGTCACTACGTTGTCTAAGCTGGGCTGGAACTTCTGATCCTTGTGCCTGTTACCTCTGGAGCAGACTTATAGACATGCACATTACAGTGGCCTAATGCTTTTTCTTTCAAAAGCTTAGTTTAAAAACTGGTAACTAATGTCTTCTTTATTTCACTTTGAGTATTTGAATAACAATATATTTGTATTTCTCATAAACTTGGAAGATGGGCTAGTCTCAAAAATACTCTCCCAGGAGGACCATTCAGTTCTATACGCTATTGCCACCTAGTAGAAACACCATGAATTGCAAGCACAGTTAAATTGTTTTTCCTGAAAAATGAATAAAACACTTGCAAGCAAATATTATGAAGTTTATACTGATGAGGTATTTAATGTCACATACAAAGTATATTTATTAACTGCTTTTATCTTTAGATGCAACAAGCTCAACCCAGAAGTAGTAATAAAGAATAAAAAAACGTGGCAGAGGAAAAGCTGCTTCACCCCTAGTTCTAGGAAATAGATTTTTAATTTCAATACACTCACAAAATATGATATTTTTGCTCATTCCTTACGTTAAATGCTGAAATAAGGATCCAAACAATATGAATATAGCACAAAACTCACAGAACTGTCAAAACACAATTTAGCCTGCCATGATAGTACACACCTATACTACCAACACTGTGGGAAGCCAAGGCAGGAGTTCAAGACCAAACAAACAACTTAGAGAGACCCAATCTCAAAGTATGATATTAAATAAAATAGGGATGAGATGCAGCTTACTGGTAGAGTATTTGCATGCTTGAGGCTCTGAGTTCAAACCCCAGGACATGGGGTAAAAAAATATTCTCTCAACATAAAAGTGAGGGTTTTTTTTGGCTTAGACATCCAAGTTGAATGAACCAATACTGCTGTGTTGAAGAAGAAATAAAAATGAAGCTAGGGAAAAGGAGAACGTGAGGTAGACTTGTCTTGACATTGTGCTGGCCAAGATGTGCAGAGGTGAGAGAATGTGGTATGGGCTCACAAAGGGGAAAACCAGGAATTCAAAAAATTCTCACCACTGGAATCCTCACTCTCTGACAGCACAGGGGTATTACTGCCTTCTGGGAACTTCTATCATTTTCTCAAAACTAACTGAATTTTTAAAACCCATGTGTAACAAAAAGAAGTGCTTCCCCTCAAGACTAAAACCTTGGCCCATCCAGTAATGGGTTGAATGAGAAAACAACTTTCTTGATGAACTCCATAGTTCCTGTGGCTGCTCTGGGCTCCAGCTGCAGTCTCTGAGCCACGGATTTGGCTGATGTACAGAATCTGCATTCTAATAGCTCCAATGCAGAGCCTCTGCCTGCAGGAGAAGCACGTAGGCTGGCGTGCCCGACTTTGGAGCTACCCTCCAAACGATACCAGTGGAAAAGAACAACTGGTCCCCAGATTTCCCACCTGTCATCCTCAGTGAAATAACATAGCAGCCTCCTGGGTGAGAGATGGTATTGTGCCCATAGATCAGCTCACTCTTGGGCTGACCTTCTGCCTGGCAGAGAGTTAAGTACTGGTTTCACACAAGTGATTCCAGCAACAGGCTAAGATAAGCAGCATGTGCCAAGAATGGTCTTATTCTTGCCCTGCATGCCAGGCAAAGTGGGGGAGGCTTCAGTACCCAAATTTCTTCCTGGGATGTTTTCAGTGTTAATAATGTAGGTACTCGCTCCTGTGATTTCTTTTACACATACTCACTGAATTCCTACTATGTGTTTCCTTTCACTCTAGCACAAAAGAAATGAGGCCAGGGGCAGCTTGGGGTGTAGCTCAGTGGTAGAGAACATGCCAAGCCCCTGAGTTCACTTCATGGCACCAAAAATAAGGTTTTTTAAAATGATATGAGGGTCAGGAAAAACACAGGTCTTATCCCAGATCCATGTTCTTGCTCACTGCATCTATAAGCAAAATCTTGGCTGGTTGTTTTCCTGCATAATTTTTTTAGACACGTTGCTAAACTCCCTTAACATAGAACTTATATCCGACTTGCACTATGTCATTTGTAAGAAGATCAAGTGAAGCAGAGAAAATATAATGACTTGGAAATAGAGTTAGCATATCAGACAGAATTATTTAATATTTACTGTAATTTTTAAAATCATGATATGAGGTGTGAATAAGGTAAAGATGGCAGAAATTCAGAGCCTCTTTCAAAGGAATTGCCCCTCATCTAAAATATCAGATGTGGAAATGTGGAAGAAAGCTTGCCACTAGATAACACTTCATGAAAGGATTGGAAAAGCAAGAAAGTCTAGATCAAATTCAGAGTGTGATGTGCTTAGTAGCTCCTTCCCACAATTCACAGAATTCCAATGGGATCTAGTCAACTAGATGCCTTAGAGAATAAGTCAAATGCTTCTTCCCCAAGGCACTCAATTTATAAATTGTAAAAGGTGTTTTGAATTTTCTAAAGCATCTTGTGTGCTTAGTGAATGGTTTTTCATATTATTCCTATCCGACAATACATGAGTAGCAGCCAAGGCTGACCAGAGGCAGCAAAACCAACTGGGAAAGCTGCCAGGCCCCCAGCCTTCCAACCTCAGATATCTCCAAGGATGGGTAGTCACAGGGTCAGTGGGGAGAGAGTGCTGTTGCCCGTTTCACCCCATGGTGTCCATTCTACAGTGGGAAGCAATGGCTAACCCCAAGGTGCTACCTTAAGAGAAAAGACAACATCCTTGCAATTAAACAACAGTGCTAGCCAGAGGTGGTAGTGCATGCTTATATTCCCAACACTCTTGGAAGACCAAGGCAGGTAATCTCACATTTGAGCCCAGCCTGAGCAATTTAGTGATTTAACAAAACTCCACTTCAAAAAAAAAAGCAGGTCTGAAGTCATAGCTCAATGTGAAGGCCCTGGGTTCTATCCCAAGCACTGCGTAAAACAAAAAGAAAACAAAACAATCGTCCTCCAGTCTGTGCAGGACTCTGAGTTCTCTCAACCTGCATGACTAGCGGCAAGCCCAGTGACAGGAGTAATGTAGGAAGAAAAAGAGACAGAAAAAGCAAAAAAGAAGGAGGAATACAGCCAGAGGTAATCAATCACAATTCTGGAGTAGAATTGTGCTCAAAGGACGAGTAGAAATAATCCAGGGGGAATGAGACAACTGTCAAGTGACCTCACCTGTATATGTGTCTTTGACTTGAATAGTTTTATGGTCTGGAGAGGGATTGCACTGGGAGAACTTGACCTTCAGTCTAATTCAGACTTAAAATCTTGAATTTTAGACATTGGGAGCAAATCCAGTACTGTTATCCAAACTCCCACTGATCTGTGTCTTCACGGTTCCCTCCCCAGACTCATTGCCAGCCTATCATGTATGTTAGTGTACCTGTCTCAGTATTTTGCACTTATTTGTCAGAAATACTGGATAATTATTCTACTGCATTCTGAAACCTATGGGACACCCTACTGTTGTCTGATCAAGTAAAAGCAAGATGTGATGGGACTCAGGTTCTGAGTCCTGCCCTTTCACTATTGGTTATGTGAGCTTCATCAAGTCAGTTATCTTCTCTAGAACTCATTTCCTCAGCTACAAAATGAATGGATGCTTCTGCGGCTCTATCCATTTCCAGCAATCTCTAACTCAATCCAAGCTTCTCAGAATACGGCACCTGCTCTGGGGTTTCTTTGTCCCCAAAACAATCCTACAGAAAGACTTCCCTTCTTACCCAAGGAGTTAATGATGAGTAGAGTTTAGAGCACTTCTATTGTACCTGAGCCAACACTGAAAACTGGGCTATAAGAATTTTCCCCTTGATAAGGCCATAGATGTGAAATGAGATAAAAGTAGTTTTTAATAACTAATTGATTCAGTGTTTGCAATATAGTAAATGTAGTTCATAAGTCAACAATATCCTATTAATAATAGGAAGTGCTTAGCAAACATATTTAACCAGTTTCTATTTCTCTTAAAGCTGTTTTAATACTTGTGGTATTTCTTTCTAGTCTCCTCCAAAGCATAAAGGGGGAGAGGAGAAGGTTGAACAGCCATCAATCATCCTAGAATGAGAATTCTTTCATGTGATAATGATGGAGACAGAGCTGAATTCACCTCCCCTGTACCATTCTTATGAATCACTCTTATTCCTACACTGAGCTTCAGTGGGACATCTGTGATGCTCTGGTTTCAAACAGGAGAAGACTAATCAGAAGAGCTATATTCTCTGCAGAAGTGGAATTTAATAAGGTCCCATTGGCCAAAAGCAAGTTATTATGCTTAGTAAAATATCTACAAATCCTCTGTGTTGAAGGAGGAATATTCCTGAAGCTCTTGACTGGGATTAGAATCTAAAAGAACTGACCTTTGGATTTGGCTGTTGGATCCTATACTGAACGTATGTGAGCTCCCATAGTTTCTATGGAAAGACTCTGAGTTCTTGGCAATTGACATAACTAATTGACTCTTAGAATCTAAGCCCTTCATAAATTGAAAATGACCAGGTCTGATTACCCAAGTGTTGTGAAGCATTTTTCTTTTGAAGTCTTTTCCTCTGGGGATTTGGATTGTCTGTAAATCTAGCCACTGGACTATAAGCTGTGACTGATATGGTGATGAGCTGTCAGAAAATGCTTAGGGTTAGCCTTTCTACAGTGCCACAAATCACCAGTAGCTCTAAACATGCAGACCCCTTCCATCCTTTCATCCTTCGGGAATAGAAATAAGGGGAGTGGAAGCCACAGAAAAAGTAACAAAAGAGGAGGAAGGCTTATGTTTTGATGTTCAAAACCTTCAACTGTTTTTCCACTTTTTTTAAAGCAGCACAATTTCAAAAAGGGAAAGTTCCTTTCATTTTAGCCACTTCAACCCAGGAAAGGTGAAGAGGGGGATGTCTTGCAAGGAATGAGACACAATCTACTGTTCACCTTGACCAAGACCCTTTGGAAACAAAACAGGAGATACCCAACCAGGGGGCTCAGTGCTGTCCAGTCACGTGAAGATATGCCCTCCCTGTGGACAGTATGGCCAGGTGTTCTGGGGACTCTTGAGCTAAAATAACTCCACACTTGCTCTGCCATGGGACTGCTGGCTGTGGCCTGGCCTTAGGAGAAGAGAAGTGACCGATGTTAGCTCAGGGTACACGCTCCCTTTTGCCCTGGAGCCAAATGAGTATGTTGGCTTTTCTTCAAAGTGTCCAGCAGAGTGTTTCCAAAGCTGCATTTGAATCTCCTCACCCACAACCACGTTCTGGAATGGTGGGTAGTGATCTCACCTAACAGCTGTAGGGCCCTTAGTTAGGAATGGGGCATGAACAATAGGAGCAACTCAATCTTTCCACTCCCCATTCAATTTGCCTTTTCTGCCCCATGGTGGGATTTGAATACTAAATTTGACCTTGCTGCAATCTGGAGCACTCATAGGCACAGGCCTATGTGAAAGAGGCAAAGTTAACATTAAAAATTACATAAAAATGCTTCTCTACATTCCTAACCACTCTGAACTTGTTGGGCTGTTGGTTCTCTTCATTTTGCTTTGCTTAAAGCATGCACACTACAGCTATGTCTTCAGATTGCCAACTCTTCTGTCTTTGGATTCCAAACCTCAGGAGAAAAATTTGAATGCTGAAAAGGAGTAATTTTCTATAATTTAGGAGAAGGGGGGGGACACAGAAACATATTAAGTCCTAAAATACTCCTTTGAATTTGAAAGAAACACTGGATTTTGAGGACTGGATTTCTTTGATTCTTCACATTCATTTTGAGAATGTGTGTACCTGCATTTTACTTGGAGCCATGTGAGAGCTGTTTTTCTCAAAGAGCTGACCTCCCTTTCAGGTAAAGAAGACAACCTAAAATCCCTTCCTGGGAGAGAAAGAGCAAAATGAAGGGAAGTATCCCTTTCTGACATTGTGCTATTTGAAAAAATTGAAAGGATAGTTGCATATTTGGAACACCAGAAATAATTCTTCCTTCTTCTCTTTGTTGCCTCTCTTGTGACTTGCTCTCTTCTTATTTTTATACCCTAGGGATGAAAGAGTGGAAGGGGACTCCATCTTTAGGACTATTAAGAGTTTGTGACACTGCAGAAAGGTGACCCCTGAGCATTTTATGACAGCTCATCAACTTTCTGGAATTTCTTAACCTGTTGCCCTATCATTTTTAAAAGATACTGCAATTGGTTGAATCACAGTTTAAAAGAAAAAGTTGGGGTAGAGCCAGGCCTTGAAAGACACCAAATTGTCAGGACCATTCTTAGTTTGCAGAGAAAAAAAGAAAGTGATTTCTACTACAAATCTTACATCCAGCTACCAGTCATTGTTCATAGACAGATTTTTGACAAGAGGGTGAAATGAGCCCCAGTTGGAAAAATTCCTGATTATAAACACTAGGGACATATTGCCAACTGAAGTTACTTACTCTTTGACTCTTCTGAGTCAGCACACTTTCTAACAAAAAAAGTAGTAA
This sequence comes from Hydrochoerus hydrochaeris, assembly GCA_004027455.1. NCBI lineage: Eukaryota > Metazoa > Chordata > Mammalia > Rodentia > Hydrochaeridae > Hydrochoerus > Hydrochoerus hydrochaeris. Next base: position 206,838 of record PVLA01002333.1, on the reverse strand, counting down.
GGCCTATCTTAGGGTTTTTGGTTCAAGGGAGTGTGATTCTTAGCAATATATGCCCAAAATCAGGCTCAGAGACCATCAGACCAAAGGGACAGTCACCTTCACTGGTACCACACAAACTATTGCCAGAGTCACAAGAAGGAAGTTTTGTAGAAGTGAAGGAAGATTGCATCAGAAATAACCTCATCGGTGCCAATCTTCCACCAAGAAAAACTCAAATGCATGGGTGTGCACATCTGCAGCGTGCAACCTGCACAGCAGAGCCAGCACTTATTCCAATCCCAGCCTCCCTTGCCCTTCTGCAAGCACATGGGGGCTTCCACAGGGATTCCCCACCCTTTGTTTTCTCCTGGAACCAATATAGAAGCTCACGGTTGCTGATCTGATGGGTGAGGAGTGGGTAGTACCCGCTGGAATGCTGCCACTGGCAGAGAAAGACAGGAAAATAGGAATGCTCTTAATGTCCTCCCAAAGAAAACCTTTGATGGACAAAAGAGTAGTTGTATTTTTACCCTCTCCCTTCCTGCTGCCAGGCATCTTTAAATAGGTCTTCTAGCCTAGGGGCTTGTATGGAATAATTCATATTAAAACGCAAAACTAGCAGTAGAGAAGAATTGGTTCTCTCTCTTTCTCTCTCTCTCTCTCTCTCTCTCTCTCTCTCTCTCTCTCTCTCTCCTTGTCAAGCTAACAAGAAAAGACTTGTTTTAATTCAGCTGTGTTAAATTTTTCCTTTTAGGTCTTTTAACGAACTTTAGCTAAGTTGGAAAAACCAACCAAAGCCCCCAGGAAAAGAAAACGAATAAGAAGCTGCCTTGTAGATTGCTCTTTAATACTTCCTGATTCCAGGGACATCAGCAGCATCTTTTAAGGATGCTGCACAGGGAGGGTCTTAAATGAAAATTCCTAATTGAGAAGTCCAGTGCCTTCCATTTGCAACTCATCAGCCAAACAGTTGCTTTGCTGGGGGAGAGGGCCTCCATTTCCAAAGCCCCATGCATTTTCACTGAGCTGAGCCTAGAATCTATGTCTCCCCTCGCCCTTTCACCAAACAGGTTTCACAAACACAGGCATGGGCTGACCAAATTAAAAAGTCCTGTCTCTCCTTCGTTCTGATTTAGCAGTAGAGGACGGAGATGCAAGAAGGATGAGGAAAGAAAGCAGGGCAGGGCCCAAGGATCTGAGAGCTTTGTTCCAAGTCACTTGTCTCTCCCCCTGAAACAGAGAATAACCACATTTCTCTTACTGTGGGCCTAAGTGCATCCAGGCGTTCCCATAGCGCTCCCACCCCCAGGCCTTTGCGAAGATGTCCGGGTCACTGTGATGGTATGCTTGTCCCTGCCAGCCCGGGTCACTCTGGCCCACTCTTGGGGAGCCACGTGGCTGCTCCTCTCTGCAAGTGGGTTCAGGCTCAGGGCTACAAAAAAGCCCCCATATCCTATCAGCTCAGCAAAGCTGGTGCCAAGAATGACATCCTGGGAATACTATGGAGATGAGGAGACCTCATAGGCTGTTCGCCCCGATGGAATAGGACCCAGGCTGCCTGGAAAACAGAGGGAGCAAAGAGCAAGCTCACAATGGAAGGAGCTCAGGCGAAGGGAAAAGGGGGCGGGCTGGTAGCTGTCGTGAGCAAAAGAAAAGAAAAGCCACATGCCACCCAGGAAGATTCCAGGACCAGGGTGAGAAGGTGGTGAAGAATGGACTTGCAGGAAAGAAGTACCCAGACATGGCACTGCCAGTCTAGCTGGATTCTTTTCTGAATTAGATTATGCAAAGGAAAGAGGGGAAATATATAGCCGGCCAGCTGTTCAAAGGCTTACAACCTTGCTTTTATTGTCCGGTTAAGTTGGTGAGGTGGGGCATCAGAGGAATTCCAAACATACCATCCCAGAGAAATTTTAATATGCTCTACAGTGTCATACACGAAGAGGAAATGACAGCTGATCACAGCCAGGACTGGCCACAGCAATTCGGGCCTTGGAGTTCACCCACTTTCCCCAGCCCCTGTTTTCCTGCTCAGTGTTAGTGCTTCTCAGTCTTTCCACCTGCTTCCCCATCCCCTCTATTCTTGCCAGACTGCCAAGACCAAGTAGTATGCACCAATTGTTATATTATGGAAAGAGGTAAGGATGGGCTTGAAGGCCCACAGCCAAGAAGCTGAGGGCTGGCTAGGGTGAGTCAGGCACCCCAGGGAGACAGAGGCATTTTAATCCAACCACAAAGGGATTATCTGCTGATAAGGACCAAATGAAGGTCCCTGGTGATGCTTCCTTCAGGATTTTTCCCAGTAACCTAACCATCTGATAAAACACCAGACTGAGTTATTTGAAAGCAACACGGTGTGAGACTCCAAGATCTGGGTTTGGGGAGCAACTTCCTGCAGGCAGTTCCCAGGGGCCCCCTGAATGCAGGCCAAGCCCAGAGGTCATTGATTCCAATGATCCTGAGAGGGGACAAATAAATCAGTGGTTGGAGATAGTGACTATGTCTTCCTCTTGCATGTTTCTAATTGAATGAGTCATCCAGTGGCTCTGATGTCAGCTGCTGAGTAGGTGGCTTACACCCTGCCCCCCAATACAGACAGCATGTGGTCCTTTCAGAAGGGCCCTCAAGAGAACAGAGAAAAGATAAACTGCTCTTTTTCCAGGCTTCTCCTACCTACTCAGGCTGGCAAGATCAAACCATACTCACTGGGCAAGTGAAATCTACCCAGTATCGCTGATCAAGTCCTAAGAGGAACTCCTTGATCATAAGTGGAAAGCAAACCCATTGATAAGTGAGAACCATTGCAAGTAAATCCAGATGCAAACAGCTATTTTAAATGGTCTGTTTTTACCCAGATTACCTATTGGCAAAGCCCATTTTGGTTCCAAAATCTAACTGGAGTGAGTTTACAGTAAGAGAATAAAGGGGTAGGACAATGCTTCACTCACCTTGGTATACATCAGGACTAGCATAGTCCCAGGCATACTGCCAATGCCTGACCAATATTATTAAAAGAATGATAGTTCACCAGTAAGAGTAATAGTGCTTAAATTATGAGTTCTTAAAATAGAGTAAAAATCACTGGCCACCACTGGTGGCTATAATTCTGAGAAATTCGCCACATTTTTCAAGGGCCCAGGAAAATAAATGAGTTGGAAATTGTTAAATGTATTGAAAAGTGATTTATTTGCCCCTTGACAGTGTCACTGGAATTCAAATTAAGATTGAAAACTCCACCGGCACCTTTCCATCTGTGGGTGTCAGAGGCCTGATACACAATCTCATAAGAAGGCCTCGGTCAGTTCTCCCATTACCTGAACCAAATGTATTTTAAAATAAACGGTGTAGTACATTGCATGTTGTGTCAAACACTAGCATATAATGATCTGAATAATGGTTCAAGAAAATTGTTTTGAGTTGGCTAACTGCTTTACTCAGCGCAGCAGTTTAAGAAAAATTACTGTAAAGTTTTACCACAACAGAATCCATACTATCTTTTTTACAGGCTTTCTTAAATAGTGACTATTCCACAGTTGTAATACTTTATTACAATTACACAGTTCATTCAAAAGTCAGATTTGTTTTCAACAATGCTTGTTTAGCTAGTTATCAAAGAAAATCAGAAAAGTTTCCCACAAATCATGCCCCTGGTCCACAATGAAGACTGATCAATAGGGCCCTAAAATTCGCTTTCAGAAGCAAGACTAGTGAGAAGAAAATGAACAGATACTTGCATCAAGTCTAACTGCTCCAATGAGAAGCCTGTAGTAGTCGCTTCTTTGATACCCACAGTCAATGCTGAGTTGTCGACACCTCTGTAGCCTCTAAATGCACCTGGTATTTAGTGTTACAAGTTGAAGCAATTTGCTTATGCCAGGGACTTGTACTTAAAATACACTAATATTAGAAATGCAAAGAGGCATGCTTTGCAGTAGCCATAGCTGTTAACAATGACAATCAGGAATAAAGGACTCAGGATTCCCGTCTTGCCAAATAACTTCCTTTCACACACCTGAATCTCAGTGACCTGGGAGACTGCCTCTTTCCTGGAGGCTAATCTGGGTTTGGCCATTACAATGAACTTCAGTTACTGGGAGTTCTGAGTCATTAACATTCTGCACACAATCAAACTTCCAGTCCCCCAAGAAAGCATTATGTTCAGGCCTCCTACTGCTCAATTGTTCATTTAAAGGGAGAACTTGTATTCCGGAGTTTGAAAGAACCCTCCAAATATTCCTCAGGTGTCTGCAGGAGTCATTCCTCTAGGTCCTAGTCCCTGTGCTGGTGGGAGCATCCTCTCCCACTCACTCCTTGGACATTATAGCATTGGTGGTGCTGCTGGGACAAACTGACTACTAAAAATAACCTCTTGCAATAAGGCCAAGGCAAACAGCATGCATTTCCTCAGACTTTGTGCCCAATCAAAATCATACAGAAAACCATCCTCATCTGTCCCCGATACTCCCCAATGCATCTATGAAAGCAAAGCCCCACACAAGTTGGGAGAAGAATGCAAAGGAGCAAGATTCCTACAAAGTGTGACACTGAAAGCTAGAAATAAATGTTGCCTATTGTTTGAAGTCACTCTGAGCATTCCGGCACAGTCCTGGCAAGAGCTCAGCTGCATACATAAGTAGTAATAAAAGTAAACAGTGTGCGTTGAACCTCACAGCTCGCCTGAGTTAATAGTGCCCCCATTGTAAGTGGGATGAGGGCGGTGAGGAAGATACTGGACTCCACGGATCCATGTCGGCAAGTTGCTGCTTCTCTGTCCCCTTTCACAGGGTCAAATGTAAGAACCATTACAAAATTACATCTAACTACACAGAGAGTTTGAAAAGAATTCTAAATCAAACCAAAAGATATTTTTCGAGCTTCTCAGGAAGGCTCCCAGCTCTGTCAACAGACTTCAAAGACCCTTTCATTTAAAAAACACAAGGCAAGCATGCTACAAATTAATGCAAATTAAAGTAATGCAAATGTAAGTGGTATTTAAAGGTTGTCTCTTTGTCTGAGAGGAGGATGAAAGACTCGGTTTGGAAAGAAGTAATGTCCTAGGCAAGCCGTCAGCCCTTGTTTTCCTGCTTACCTTGGGGGGAACGCAGGGCTCGTTTCTTCTCAGACTTTTCTGAGAGCTAGAAAGAGGTCCTGTTACTTCCAAATGCTTTTGTTCTTCTGTCCCTCTGTCACATGGCTTGCCTTTTATATTTGCAACACACAAAAGTTAGGACTGTTGTTTAAGCGACACAGAGAGAGAGAGAGGGAGAGAGAGAGAGAGAGAGAGAGAGAGAGAGAGAGAGAGAGAGAGAGAGAGAGAGAGAGAGAGAGAGTGTCAAATGGAAAAGTGCCATTGCAGGCATATATCAATCAGGCGTGCGGCCGCAGCAGCGCACTAGCAAATGGAAATGCCACGGAAATGTGAGGCGCTCTTTATCGGGGACTCGCAGCCGCTGCCCACTGCTCGGCTCCCTTCCACGGAGCATCTCTGGATGGGAACAGGGTAGAAGAGCAAGACAAGGAAGTTTTCTTTTCTTGCCTTTTTCCTTTCTTTCTTTCTTTCTTTCTTTCTTTCTTTCTTTCTTTTTTCTTTTCTTTCTTTCTTTCTTTCTTTCTTTCTTTTTTGTAATACTCTGAAAATAATAGACTGAATGAATATTCCGAATCTAATTGTTTTGCAAGCATGTGGCTGTCATAAAAGATGTGCAGTTATCAATAGAAACACATAGGTTTGGAAATACAGAGACAGGCTGGCATTCTGTTCAACGATTCCACAGCTGACAGGGATGAAGTTGAAATGCCAAGAGAGGGAAAAGATGGACATAAGAAATCTTACTGGAGAGATGCTGTTCCAGCAAGTGCAAAACGCTGCCCTATTTTATGTGTGTGGGTGGTGAGTTCTTCTTTTCTGAGTTATTCAACCATTAAGTGATTTTTAGCAAGCATATACATGATTAAATTCACAATGGCACTTTAATAAGTGCCTTCATCAACATCATTTAAAATAAAACTTTAGATCTTTTTAGAAACAATAAGAAACGTGTGGTCTGTGACTCCTTGAGACAAGCGAGGGTGTGACAAGCAGGTAAGGCCATGGCATCACATCACAACTAGGAGAAAAGTGACAAACATAACTTTGTGTGTGGGTTAAGTGCCTGTGGCTGAATAATTCTGTTCTATGAGCTGTGGGAACACAAAGGGAAATATTTCATAAATCTTGCTTTAAACGCTTAAAATTGAGACAAAACCATCAGCAAGTTTTGTGGAAAATACAAAGAACCACTTACAATTTTTTAAATGTCAGATTCAGCCTCAGAATAATTTGTTTTATTAATACTGATGAAGAATTAAACCAAAATTTTTTTAAACCTATAATATTTTACAGAAAAGTAAATACATCACAAAATAGATATTTCTCTTGGATGCTTCAGATAACTGTTGATGTCAAAACCGTCGTGTTCTGTTGTATCAAACCATTTATTACGCATTAATAATCACATTATTCTCTTTCTGAAGGACCTTTGCTCTAAAGAATCAGTGATGCTTACATGTCCTGGGGTTCTTTTTGTTTTGTTTTGCCTGTTGGTTTGTTTTTTGTAGTACAGTGGACTGAACCCAGGGCCTTCACACTGGGCCTGAATTTGTGATCCTCCTGCCTCAGGCTTCCAGAATGCTGGGATTACAAGCATGCGCTACCACAGCCTGCTACAAAGAGGTATCTTAAAATGCTGGGTTCTTCTCCTACCTCTTAACAAGAAGCCCCTTTTCTTTTGCTTTACCTGAAAATCCTGTCTACCTTGAACCAGTCAAAGACAGAATCTTAGGATAAAGGCTAAATGACAAGTTTAAAGCCTTGAAAGAAAACCTGGCTCTTGGCTGTCAATGATATTAGCTAAATGTCTTAAAAGCAGAAGATCAAAAAGCAAATGGAAATTGGGCCTCAAAAATGGAAATAATCTGAAAGGGGAAATGACTTGTTGCTGAGTAAGAGCCATGGAAACAGTCATGAATACATTTTCTGGCTCCATTTGGTGGGTCAGATTGGGAGGGAGACTAAAGTCTTTGGCCACTAACATTTTTAAATATCAGAGCTTGATGCTCATCCACCTTTTCACTCCTCCTAGAAATAATTCACAGTTTTCTCAGCATATGGTCACTGCTCCACCCTGCCATCTTTCGCCTTGGGGTTCTCAGGGTTACCGTATCTGTCTCAAAGCAACATGAAAAGGTGTGGCTCTTCCTGGGCAGAAGTTTCCAGCCCTCTACAATCTGCCCTTCTGGAAGAGCACCGCAGAAAGTGTAAAGATTGCAAACATATTGAGTGCTTGGCCTCAGAAGACAGGCTCTCTCCCAGATGGAGCCCCACGGCTTCCTCCCACCATTACTCTGTCAGGGGTGGCGAAAAGTACCATCTGCTGCCCCTTTCAAGAGGAAAGCTTTACCTCCGCCCATTGGGCTCCAAGGGACCTGTTTCATAAGCCTATCAATAGGTATCTGGCAACAGCAACTCTTTGCAGTGCATCATGGTGCTTTTTAGAAATGTCACTGTGCCATGTGGTTACTTTTCTGGCCATCATTAATGCTGCCCAGAAAGAAAGGTTTCCTTTAAATGCCCATTTGTGCAAAAGGGAATGAAAATATCCCTGAAGTTATTTCATCTGCACTTAGGGTAGGAAAAATTTGCAGAAGGAGGTTGTCTATCAGCTGGATGGCAAATCTTCCAAGCCACTGAGTCTGAGCCTTTTATTTCTGGTCCTGCTGTCAGGTTGCATCTGCTCTTTGGGTGCCCAGTGGAAATTTGCAAGTCACCCAGCATCCAAACACCCCTGGAAGGTGAATAACTCCTAGAAGGTGAGAAGACAGGACCTGCCTTCCCATGTGGAACTTGGAGGAGCAGGTGTTTCCTCTCCTTTCCTCAGGGTGACTAGAAGAGCCAGGCCTGACCAAACCTGGCTCACAAGACAGCCATCTGGAGGCAATGACCAAGGTATGCAGACATTCAGAGGTTATTCCCTGTGGTTGCACTGGAACCAAGAGCCTACTGGCTGCAGTGGGCCAGTATTTGGGCCACAGAGTCCAACAACAGGACGGTAGGTGTCCTGAAGACAAAGTATTACCTTAACAGCCTGGCATTTTTGACTGCAGTAGTGTTCCCCACTATTTTATGATCCCAGATCTCCAGCTTTCCTAGTGATTCTGTGAACTGTACTAGTCCCCACCCCTGCCAAGACCTTGCCAATAAGTTCCTCTCTTCTTTAATTAGCTAGAGACAGTTTTGAAGTTGGCAACCAAGAGTCCACACCTGAGTGCAACACTTTCCAAAGATAGGCAAACTAACACAGAGATAGCAATGCAACCTCTACTTCTTCCTAGTTCTTTTTCAAGACAAATACATGGTTTTAGATTCATTGTCAGTATCCTATAGTCTGCTATCACATAGTAGAAATGGCAAGGTCTTACAAAGTTTTATAACAAGATGTATGGTGTTCTCTGTGTGTGAGTGTGTGTGTGAGTGTGTATGCATGTGTTTGTGTGTAATCCCAACCTACAAGCATAGTTTACTAGGCAAAGTTTATAATTATACTGAGAATATTAATCTGTATTGTCTTCACAAATACGATAATATTCACTCATTCAAAAATACCTGTTAATAAGAATAACAACTACCTAATGAGTGGTTATTCTCTGCTAGACTCTGTGCTGAATATTCTATACTCATCACCTGTTTTGAAGAGATACACAACAACCTCATAATGTAGATATTATTGCCTCTCTCTTACAAGTGGAAAAACAGGGCTGTGAGAGTTTGGGAACTTGCATATGTTGACACAGCAAGCAAATGGCATTTAAGCAAATGGCATCTTGACTTTCCTATCTCCAAAAATGATGCTTTGCCATGCTGTTTCCATTCAACAGAAATTCCCTGAGCAGCACCTGCTATTAGAGGGACAGGGACAAATACAAGTAAGTCTGGATTCAGTTCTTCAAGTGTCTATGATATGGTATGCAAGAGAGAAATATTCATTTATGAAGACATTGCAAGGGGGAACATGATTTTGTTTTGTACTGGGGATGGAACTCATGACCTCTTGCTTACCAGGCACTTATGCTGCTGAGCTAAATCCCCAGCCTGTGCAAGGGAAAACATGATCAAGGCCACAAGAAAAGCAAAAGAGGAAATGATATGTCCAAAAGAATGCCATTGGGTCTGAGTTGAGAAGCACACAGTGGAAACAGAGGAGGAAGGTGAGTTTGTGGACTAACACGCAGTCAGGCATTTTGCATGGGCTAAAACTATACTATCAAGAGGGTTTGGAGCCTGGCTAGGAAGCTGGGGCCAAAGGGACTTAAAGTGAGCTAGAAGGGAAAGACAGTCTGAGACAAAGGTGAGGTTATGTAAATAGAAGAAGATAACTGAGGCAGAGGAGCAAGCACAAGCAGCTGACAGAGGCATGGGCATGTGCCTTCATTCATTGTGCACATATTGAGCAAATATGCTTTGATGAAAAGAACTACTTTTCAAGAAGTATGACCATTTAAAAGTCAAGGTCACAAAACCATGCTAGATAACTTGAAATAAACTTTGAAATCAAGAAAAATAATTCTCAGAGTACCTCTTAACTGCCTGATGCTATTCTCATCCCAGCACGTTCAACTTTGGATAAGACAACGTTTTGACAGTCACAGTGGAGCAGTATGTCAGTCAGGATGCATTAAAGGCAAATTACAAATACCTTGAATATCAAAGGCTTAAAACATCTTTTAGGCTGGAGATGTGACTCAGTGGTAGAGAACTTACCTATCAGGTATGAAGCTCTGGGTTCAATCCCCAGTACCACAAACACACAAACAAAACCAAAATATCCACATAGAGACATTCCTAGCACTCAGTCCAGAAGCAGGCAGTTCTAGGTATAGTACAAGGGCTCTATGATATCATCAAAAATCCAAGCAGCCTCTGTTCTCCTCTAGCACAATAACTCATAACACAAGATGGTTGGTGGAACTTTAGAAAATCACACTGAAATTCAGGAGTCAAGAGAGAAAAACAGAATTTGCTCTTTGTTGGCTTTCTTCATCAGAAGGAAAAACTTCCAAGAAACTTCAGAGCCTTCCTTTTATGACCTACTGACCAGAACCTGGCCAGGTGTCCTGCACAACAACAATCCCAGCAATGGGAGAGGCAATCTACTTCACTGACCTGCCCCAAACACAATCTAGGCCTTGTAATTGGGTACAGAGCTGATCAAACAAGAGAGAAGATACAGAGAAGGTGGGTAGACACCTGGTAGCATCTGCCACAGTGAGAGAAGCAGGAGGATTACAAGTTAGCACTAAGCTTGGGTGGCTTAACAACTTCGTGAGAACTTGTCTCAAAATAAAAGTAAAAATGGTTGGGGATATAGCTCAGTTCAAAGGCCCTGGGATCAATTCTTGATACTTTGAAAAAGAAAAAGAAAAATACTGTACATTTTCTGTATAAATTCCAATTAGTATTGATTTTTAAAACATCTTCCACCCATGGTTGGTAGAATCCATGGATGTAGAACCTGTGGATACAGAAGGCCAGAATAAAACTGCATAAACCAGGATAGGGAATTTGGAGGCTTGTCATGAGCAGAATCGTCTCACCTCAAAAAAGGTATATTGACATCCTAATACCCAGAATCTGGGAATGTGACATTATTTGAAAATAAGGCCTTTATGGAAGTGATTAAATTAAAATGAAATCATTAGTGTGGGTCTTAATCCAATATGACTGGTGTCTTATAAAGAGGAGAATTTTGGATATGCAAAAAGGGGAAGATGTGAAGACACATAGGGAAGTCATGGCCATGTGACAGGAGTGATGCTTCTACAAGCCAAGGAATGCTGTATATTGCCAGCAAACACCAGAAGCTAAAAGAGGCAAGAAAGGATTCACTCCCAGAGCTGCCAAAGTCAACAGGGCTCTGTCAGCACATTGATTTTAGGCGTCCATTCTGTAGAACTGTGAGGTAATGCATTCTGGTTGTTTTAAACCACCTAGGTTTTAGCACTTGGACACAGCAGCCCCAAGAAACTAAAGGCATTTTGTTTGCATTGGGGTGGGAATTCACTTGTGGGTTGAAAACCATGATTTACATTGTTGGAAGCGCACTCTGGCTCATGCACAGAGGTGAATCATGAACAGATAAGAAGGTGTGAAGGGACAAGGAATGGTAGGAGAAAGGTCATTGAGGTTGCTGAGATAAGGAAAGGTTGTATCTTATGCCAAAGTTGAAGTAATGGAGATGAAGTGAAGTGGACAGATTTCAGATATGTTTTGGGGGGAGAATGCACAAAACTTGGTTTGGGGTTAGATGTGAGAGGGGAGGGGAGGAAGGGAAAGAAAAAGAAATATCAAGAGTGATTCCTTCCCTGAAGTGGAGTGAGAGAAGTGTAAATTTGGTGAGGAATAGAGCCAAAATCATAAATTCAGTTTGGAATAGGTTCAGTGTGACTTTTTTCTAAGACATCCAAGTTGAAATGTAGAAAAGATGATTTGCTATACAGGTGTGGTTTTCAGGGGGCAATATCATGGCTCGAGCAACATATTTGGATCCTGTCAACCTGTAAAGGGTTCTTAAAGCTATGTGATTGATTGAGATCCCCTAGAGAAAGAACTTTGCCAAAAAACAGAACTGGGAATGATGGTACCCACCTGTATTCCTAGCATTCTGGGAAAGTGAGGCAGAAAGATCACAAGTTTTATCCCAGTCTGGGCAACTTAGTGGGACCCTGTCTCAAAATGAAACAATGAAAATGGGTTGAGAAATGTAGATCATTGCATAAGAATGGGTTCAGTCCCCAATAAAACACACACACACACACACACACAGAGAGAGAGAGAGATGGAACTGACAACTTACCTACATTGAGTAAGACCCAAATGAAGACACTGAAGAGGTAGGAGAAGAGCAAAAGGAAGAGGTTGTCATCAGAAAACTGTTGTCTGGGATAAAGAAAAGATTCTACTGGTTTAGACCTGTGCTGAATATTAGAATTAGAAGGAAACCTGTAAAAATGCTGATGCTCTGATTTTATCCAGGCCAATTAAAACAGAATTTCTCAGGATAGTAACTGGGTACTTGGTATTTTTTAAATGCTCCCTTATAATGCCAAAAGCATGATTCATAAAGATATAATCAATGAGCTAGACTTTATTCAAATTAACAACTTTGACTGAATGAAAGACAACACTGACACTGAAAAGGAAGGTTCATGCTAATATCGACTGGAGAATTTTTATGCCCATATCTTGTACTCTGAGTAACTACTTTTAAAATGACAATATTCACTGTATTAACTATTGTTATTTTCTGATTATTTTGTTATGAAATTCTGTTTTACCTTTTTTCAATAAAATTTTAAAAAATAAAGACAACGTAGAGAGAATTGAAAAGTCATTGACTAGGAGAAAATATTCGCAAAAGACACCTGTGATAAAGGACTGTTAAAATATGCACAGAGAATCTTTAATCTCAATAGTAAGAACATGAACAGCCTGATTAAAAAATAAACAAATGCTTACATACTTCACTGAAGGATACAGACAGATGGCAAATAAACATAAGAAAAGATACTCTACATTATAATGCCATAGAGGAATAGCAAATAGCAAATTAAAACAATTAGATTCTTCTACATACCTATTAAAATGGCCAATATCCAAACCACTCACACCACCAAAAAATGAAAGATGTGAAGCAACAAGGACTCTCATTCATTGCTGATGGGAAGGGAAAATGGTACAGGCACGTTGGAAGAGAGTCTGGCAGTTTTTCACAAAACTAAACACAATCTTAGCACACAATCCAACAGTCATGCTTTGTGGTATTTATCCAACTGAGTTAAAATTTAGGTCACACAAAACCTGCACACAGATGTTTATAGTTCATAACTGCTAAAATTTGAAGGCAATCAAGATGTCCTTTGGTGGTTAAATGGGTAAATAAACTATAGTATATACAGATAATGGAGTATTATTAAGCATTAAAAATAAATGAAAGTTCGGTGCACCCTGTAATCCCAGCACTTGGAAGGAAGGCTGAGACAGGAGGATGGTTGTAAGCTCAAGATCAGCCAGGGCTACAAAGTGAGCTAAAGCCAGCCTGAACTGCATAACGAGACACTGTCTCAAAAAGACAAAAAAAAGTAAAATAAAATAAAAGGAAAGGAAATGAGATACTGTTATGAAGTGGTTTTTTACAGTGTTCTTATTCTTGGAAATATAAATAAATTGGTGTTTTAATTAAAATTAACATGGCTGTGCCTTGAAAGCACTAACTCCATTTTGAGCTTTATCTTATAATACGAGCTATGACTGAGCCAAGTGGCTGATAGTCACCTTGACAGATGCCCAGCAGATAATTACATTATCAACTGTGGGCTGATTTTGCAAATGAGAGAGTTAGTGCTTGAGAATTTTCCAAAATCGATATCCAAAATTGACCTCCAGAATCACTATCCGGAAGCTGAGCAAATAAACCTTCTGGAACTATGGAACTATATATACCAGTGCCTTCAGACTGCCATTTGAGACACAATTCACTGTGACTTCACTCTGTAGATATCCACTCTGAATTGACATTGGCTATGGGAGGCTCTGCCTGAACAGACAAGTCCATTATTTCATTGCTGTTGGCTTGAGGGTAATTCAAATTCATTTGATTGTCAACTTGCAAGGACCGATATCCTTAATCATTGGACAATTTCTTCTATGGAAATTCAAATTCATTTGATTGTCAACTTTCAGGGACTGATCTCCTTGATCATTGGACAATTCTTCTATGGACAAATGGTATTTGGTTCATTACTAACACTCTGTGCTTGACAGATTCTCTTTTAATTAATTTTACCTATATTTCATATATAGCTTTTGGTTATTTTTGCTTATTCTCCTTTCACATGCCTTACAATAGCCAATTAATACAGGAACTATCTTTGTTTCACTTAACTTTTCACTTGGTTAGAAAAAAAGCACTTGCCTTTCTTAAAGGAATTATAATCTGTGAGGTTAAAATTGTCACCAGAGAGTGGAGAAAATGACCACCCTTGACAGTCCAGCAAGACTACCATCTAGCCATGAAAAGCAGGGAGGGAAAGATGGAGAATAGCCATGAAAAGATGGAGGAAATCTTTTTTTTAAGTACTTGTTTGCAGTACATGCCGTTTACATTCACCCAGGGGAGTAATATTACAGCATGTTTCCTTTTTTTAATCGCTTCCCCCTCACCCTCCCTCCCTCATTTCTCCTTTAATTCCCCTATCCTAATTTTCATTCTTGATATTATTAATCTTGGCTCCTGTTATACCATATGTTTACATTCATTGAGGTTATTATGTTCCTTTAAATGGCATAACTTTATTCTACTTATTTCTCCTTCCCCTCCTCTTCACTCTTTGCCCTTCTTCCCTTGGACCCTTCCCCTGTGGCAAGAGATCTATCCCCTTGTCCTCTTCTATCCATCCTTTATCATAATCTTTGCACTTTTTCTCACTCAAATGAGAGATACCATATGGTATTTAAGCTTGTGTGCCTGGTTTATTTCACTCAACAATGCATTTTCCAGGTGCATCCATTTTTCAACAAATGTCTCAAATTGGTCATTCTCATTAACCAATAGTATTCCACTATATAGAGATACCACGTTTTCTTTATCCAATCATCTGCTGATGGGTATACAGGTTGCTTCTTGGATTTAGCTACTATGAATGGTGCTGTTATAAATATTGGTATACATGTATTGCTATATTATGATGTCTTTAAACTCTTTGGTGAAGATACCTAGAAGAAGAATAGCTGGGTCATATGGAATTTCTAATTTCGGTTCTTTGAGAAAACTCCATACTAATTTCCATAAAGGTTGTACTAGCTTACATTCCCACCAACACTGTAGAAGGGTACCTTTTCACCACAGTCTTGCTGTCATTTATTATTGTGTGATTTCTTAATGTTGCCATGCTTTCTGGACTAAGAAGGAATCTTAGCATTGTTTTAATTTGCATTCTCCAATGACTGGAGACGTTGAAAAAATTTTCATATATTTGTTGACCATTTGTACTTCTCTCTGAAGACTTCCTTCATTTGTCACCCATTTCTTGAATGGGTATTTAGTTTTAGGTGGCTTAATTTTTTGAGTTCTTTATATATTCTAGATAATAGTTCTCCATCTGAGGAGTAGCTTGTAAAACTTATTTTCCACTTTTTAGGTTATATCTTCACTGTAATAACTGATTCTTTTGCTGTACAGAAGTCTGATATAACCATTTCTATTGATTCATGCTGTTATTTCTTGTGCAAATGAGATTCTGTTTAGAAATTCCTTTCCTACACATATGCCTTCAAGTGTTTTGCCTATTTTATCTTCCAAAAGATTTAATGCTTCTGATTTAACATTTAGATTTTTGCTCCATTTTGATTTTAATTTAGTATATGATGAGAGTTATGGGTCCAGTTTCAATCTTCTGCAGTTTTTCCAACATCACTTGTTGAATAGGCTATCTTTCCTCTAATGTATGCTTTTGGCCCCTTTGTCAAAGGTCAAATAGCTGAACATGTATGGAAATGTTTCTGCATCCTCTGCTTTGTTCCACTGATCCACGTATCTGTGTTGTTTCAGTACCATGCCATTTTTATCACTATTGCTTTGTAGTATACCTTCAACTCAGGTGTGTAAGGCCTCCTGTTTTGTTCTAGTTGACCAAAACTGTTTTTGCTATTCTGGGTATCTTCTGGTTCCATATGAGTTTTAGTATTGTTTCCTCTAGTTCTGTAAAGTGTGCTGTTGGTATCTTGATGGGCAGTGCATTGAATTTGCATAACAATTTTGGGATTATTGCCATTTTGACAATATTGGTCCTGCCTTTCCAGGAGCAGGGGACATCTTTCCATTTTCTGATGGTGTATTCAGAATCCTTCTTTAGAGTACTGTAGTTTTCTTCTAGAGGTCTTTCATTTCCATGGTAAAATTAATTCCTAGGTACTTCATTTTTTTTGAAGCTACTGTGAATAGTATTGTTTACATAATTTCCTTCTCATTGAGTTTGTTATTGGTATACACAAATGCTGATGATTTTGTGTGTTTAGCTTGTGTCCTGCTATGTTGCTGAAGTTGGTTATCAGTTCTAAGAGTTTTTGATAGAATTTTTGGGTCTTCTATATAGAGTATTATGTCATCTGCAAATAATGGTAATTTGAGTTTTTTTCATTCCTATACAAATTCTTTTTCTTTCTCTTGAATGATTGTTCTGACCAGTGTTTCTATTATTTTGTTGAATAGAAATGGGGATTGTGGATATCCTTTTCTTGTTCCTGATTTTAAGAGGAATGATTTTAGTTTTTCCCCATTTAATATAATACTGGTTGTTGGTTTGTCATAAATAGCTTTTATGAAATTCAGATATGGTCCTTCTATACCAGTTTTCTTCAGAGTATTTTATCATAAAGTGATGTCTGATTTTGTCAGAAGGCTTCTCTGCATCTATTGATATGATCATGTGGTATTTTTACCTTACTTCTCTTTAATTTTTAATTTTCTAATTTTATTTTAAAGAGAATAAAACCAAACAAAATAAAACAGATTAAAGCCAATCAAAACAAAACAGTGAAAGTGATACAGAACTTCAAAACAGGATAATAGGGAATCAACAATGGTTACCATAATGCCTCTTGTCTTCAAAATTGTTGCTCATACCATAAGATATAATAAAATCAGACAAAAAAGAACAAAATAAAACCAATCAAAACATAGCACTGAAGAAGACAAAACAATAAAATGGATCAAGACAAAACAGTGAGAACAATGTTGGATTTCAAAAACAAGACAAAAGGAAATTCCCTATAGTCACTGTATTGAACATTGTTATACTCTAAATAGATGCTCAGACTGCTGACTTTAGGCCTGCAAACTCAATCAAACAATACAAGTGTTAAGTTGTTTTTGTACCTCAATTGCTATCAACTTAGCCTGTGATTGTCCAAATCAGCCAGATGATTGCAGGAGGTGGGAAGGGTCCTTGTCTCCCAGCCCTTGCAACAGCTGGCTCACAGGAAGGGCAGATTAGCTTCTTGTTTCTCTTCATGGCCCCACATGGCTGCTTCCAGCTCACAGGCTTGCTTCTGTTTATGTGATGTATTACATATATTGACCTATGTACACTGAACCATCCTTACATCTCTGGAATGAAACCAATTTGATCATTAAATATGATCTTTTTTAAAATTTTATTTTAAAAAGCAAAACAGAAAACAAGGATTGAAATGATGCAGAATTTCAAAAAAGAAAAGAAAAAAGGAACTAACACTAGTTAATATATTGCATTGCTTTCTCAGAACTAGTTGTTCAGGTTACACAATCTAGATACAAAAGTGATCAATCAAAAAATGACAGCAAAAACTATACTTTTTGATGAACTAAGAGAGATTAGTAGTATATTTATATATCTAACATACATATGCATACCTAAGGATAGGGGAAAGGAAAAAAGAAAGGAAGGAAAAGGTTATATGTATGGAAGTATGATCTTTTTCATGATGTGTTGCATTCCATTTGCTTATATCCTGTTAAGGATTTTTGTATTTATATTCATAAAAGAGATTGGTCTACAGTTTTCTTTTTTTAGTTGGGTCTTTTTCTGCTTTCAGGATCAGGGTGATTGATATTGATTTCCATAAATGAATTTGGGAGCACTTCATCTCTTTCAAATTCTTTGAAGAGCTTGAGGAGTGTTGGTAATATAATATCCTTAAAGGTTTTGTAAAATTCAGCAGTGAATCCATCAGGTCCCGGGCTTTGTTTTTAGTTGTAGATCCCTTATTACTGTGACAATGTCATTGCTGGTTACTGGGTTGTTAAGCATATTTGTATCCTCTTGGGTTAGTTTTGGTAATTTGTATGCGTCTAAAGATCTGTCCATTTCTTCAAAATTTGCTAATTTGTTGTAATACAGTTTTTCAAAGTACTTACACAATCTTCTGGATTTCAACAGTGTCCGTTGTGATTTTAATTTTTTAATTTCTAATTGCACTGGTATGAGTCTTTTCTCTCTTTCTTTTAGTAAGTCTGGCTAAGGGCTTACTTATTTTTATTTATTCTTTCAAAGAATCAGCTTTTTGATTCGTTGATTTTTTTGTACTGATTTTGTCTCAAGTTCATTGATTTCTGCTCTCATCTTTATAATTTCTCTTTGTAACTGGTTTGTTGTTGTTTCTCAAGTATTTTAAGAGTTCTCACAAGGTTATTTGTTGGAGCTTGATCTGTTTTCCTACTGTGAGTTTTGATTGTGATGAAGTTTCCTCTTAAACCTGATTACATACTGTCTCAGAGTTTTTGTCGAATTGTAGTTATTGTCAATAACTTTTGGAAATGTTTTCATTTTTTCTGTGACCCATTGGTTATTTAGAAGTATGTTGTTTATTTTCCAGGAGCTTTTGCCTTTTCCCAAATTTCTTCTGTTGTTGATTTTTATTTTCATTGCACAGTGGTGTGATAGTGGTCTGATAGTATGCATGGGCTAATTTCAACCATTTTATAGATCCTTAAGCAGGCTTTGTAGACTAATACGTGATCTATTTTGGAAAAAAAATACCACGTGCTGCTGAAAAGAATGTATACTCTGTTGCATAGGGTAGAATACTCTACATACATTCATTAAGTCCATATATTCAAGGGCATGGTTCAGCTCTGATATTTCTTTAATGTTTTTTTTTGTTTAGATGATCTATCTCTTTGCAAAAGTGGGCTGTTAAAAATCCCCTGCTATGATTGTGTGTTCATTTGATCTTTTAAATTCAGTTTTTGTTTCATTAAGATGGGTGCTTCAGTATTCAGTGCATATATATTTACCAATGTTATCTCTTCTTATTGGATTGTTTCCTTAACTAATATGTAGTGAACTTCTTTGTCTCTTCCAATCAGTTTTAACTTGAAATTTACCATGTCTGATATTAGAATTACTACTGCTTATGTTTGGGGTCCCCTACTGCATGAAATATTATTTTCCATCCTTTAATTTTTAATCTATGAATATCTGTTTTGATTAGATGAATTTCTTGACTGCAACAGACTGTTGGATTCTGTTTCTTGATCCAGTCTCCCAATCTGTGTCTTTTAATTGGATAGTTGAGGCCATTAACATTGAAAGATGTTACTGAGATGTATTGATTATTTACTATCATTCCTTTCTTTCCCTGTTGGTGAATACTTTGTTTTTCTTTTCTTGTTATTTTTTGTTGCCACTTGTCCATTGACCTTACTTGGAGTTTTCATTTCCTCTGTTTTCAGCTTTGCTGGTGGTTTCATTTGTTCTGTCAAGAATATTCTTAAATCTTATCTATGGTGCTGGGTTAACACTTATAAATCTTTTGAAGACAGAGAAAACTTTAAATGGCTGAAAACCATGCTTGCAAGTCTGTGACATTCTGGAAAAGACAATAGCATGGATAATGAAAAGATCAGTGGTTGTCGAAAGTTAGGTGGAAGAAGGGATAATGAACATGCAGAGCTCAGAGGACTTTTAGGGCAGTAAAATTACTCTGTATCATACTATAATGGTGGATATATTTCTTCATATATTTGTCTAAACTTAAAAAATGCAGAACATCAAGAGTGAACCCTAATCTAAACCTGTGTACTTCAGGTGATAATCATGTGCCAGTGTAGGTTTATCACTTGAAACAAATTCATCACTATAGTGCTGAATGCCCATGGTGAGGAGGTTGTGTTTGTGGAGACAGCGAGTCCATGAAAACTCCCTTTACTTTCTTAATTTTGTTGTGAATGTTAAACTGCTCTTTAAAAATAGTCAATTTACAAACAACAGTAGCAACAAAACTCATGGCATGTTCCCCTTCCCACAAATGTTACCTGAACTAGGAGACAACTTCAGGAAAGGAAAGCAAAACAAAAATCTACCCACATATTCTAAACTACAATCTTCAGCCACAATAAATATACATAGTCAATGCATGCAATAAATGATTTCGTAATGTACATTCAAGCTAATGAGCCATTAGGTATACACTAACTTCAATGAATAATCTCTTTTGGCATCTTTTCCACCATTTTATGAGCTCCTTCAAGGCACTGAGAGGACATCTTTTCTTACAACATACTGTATATATCATCAAAGGATATATCAGCAACAATCTTTGGTTTATAAAAGATGCCTAGAGGAAAAAAATACTCTCAGCTCTAAAATTTAAGCACCTTTCGACCTTTGTAAAAATTGCTTTAAAAACAACATTGTTGGGGTAGTAGAGAAATTAAGATTTTTATCTATCCCTTTTCTTTTAAAATAAATTCTCCCTGTAAATTACTCCATAAAGATAATGAAAAATTATTTTGTGTGGAAAATTAAAATGAAAAGATTCAAGGCAATGCAAAGAACAGTTGAGAAAAAGGACTTGCTTTTAAGGAGGAAACAAATCTTCCAACAAAGTATGTCATCTTACTTCACAATGGTTACAAGATTAGCTCTGGCTTATCTAGGTGGGAAATCAGGTTATTAAAATCATCACTTGATACTCAGACTGGAGGGGTGCTCCATGCTCAGAACCCCAAAGTCCATTGTATTTCAAAGATCCTATTCTTTATGTCAAAGACAAATATCTGACACAAATGAACAACTCTTTCTGAAAATGTTTTCTTCTCTTAGTCTTCATTATATTATAGGATCCATTTCTTCAAAACTCAAACTCTCTTCTCCATTAATATGTCTGAGTGATTTATCTAGTTCATGGTTCAAATGTTAGTTTCATATCAATTTCTGTTCTTAACCTGCTTTCTGAACTACAAAGACAAGTATTTCCATTTACTCCCATTAAAATTCCATTTAAATATTCCATCAGTGCTCTCTCTGAGGTAACAAAACAGATTCATGATCTAGTCCTCTCAGAGAGCTCCAAGATTTCTATCATTAACTCAACTTCATCACAATGGCCTTAGCCTAGAAATTCTTACTGAGTGTGTAGTTTTGAGAATGTTATTAACTTCTGACAGTCTCAATTACTTCATGTTTTATGGGTAAAGAAATCCAATTTAAGAGGTCCTGTGTGTAGGTTTTCTGAGATATTGAACTGCTACTCTTTTGGATTTCGAACATTTTTGCTGTGTTGTTCAACAAGGCTCTTCAGGAGAATATCTAAGGAAATGATGAGCTGCTCTTGGTTATAATACACTCAAGGTCTTTGACTCCCATATCATGAGGAATATTAAACTCTTGGCAGGCTATGAAGCAATCACCTCTCCACAGAATGAAATAGGAACGTTTCCATCATATTTGAACTTCAATTTCTTATATTTTTGCTATAAAATAATAGACTCTCCTGTCAAATCCTATTTTCTCAAAGTTTTGAATTTTACAGTATTAAGAAATTCTCCCTTTAGTATAAAATGTGACATTCATTTAAATACATTTTTAATTAACTTTGTGTATCTCAGAATCACTACTTTCTCTGGTAGCTCAACAAATTTGAGAAGAGTCATTTTCAATCTTGCTTAAAGTTAATCTCACATAGCAAAAATTATTTTTAGAGTTTGTACGGACAACTTATAATTAATGTGCACTTTTGGAATGATGAATAGTTAGTGACTGGGTGTTCAAAGAAATATTATTTCTTGATCTTCTCCCAGCCAAAAAAAAGAGATACCACTCATTACATTTGACACTTCTTTATTTTTCCCAAAAGAATTTTTCACATATTGAACAGTTTCCTGGGCCATATTTATGACTTTTTCAATTAAAGATTAATATTAAAAATATTTAACATTTAAGTCAAGAAAAAATAGCTGGCTTACAAATATTTCATAATTTTCCATACTATGAATACACACAGCTTTGTTTTATGCATGAATTTATTCAATCTGTATTTATTAAGTAATCATTAAGTGCACAAAACTTGCCTTCTCTTACTCAATTTATGAATAATTATATTTGCAAAAATAGATCTTGATTTTCCCAGATATCTGAGAAATGGCTTTTTAAGCCTTTCACACTCTGACTTATTAATTTTTTTCTTGAGCAATGTCAAACTCTGTTTTAGGTCTTAGGGACAGAGTAGCAAAGAGTAGCAAATATGACAGACAAGGACCCCAGCTCTCATGAGGATGACCTTTCACTATAGGAACAGACCACAATCTCATAAGCAAATATACATTATACTTTCTCAGGGTGATGATTGCAACAAACAAAATAAAAAAGGATAAGCAGATACAGAGTAAAGGGGATGTTTTTTAGGTGGGGTGATCAAGAAATGAACCCAGGAAAATGTGGTATTTGAACGGAGACATGGGAGAAGTGAGGTTGGTCCTGCAAGTCCTGGGAGAGGATTGGTCCAGGCAGAAAAGACATCCATGGGAGGTGAGCAAGCTTGGCAAGTTAGAGATGAAGAAAGGTTACTGTGGCTGGAGCAGAGTAAACAAGAGTAAGAGTAAAAGAAAATGAGCCAAGAGCCAAGTTGCATAGAACCCATGGGCATATCAGTTAGAGTGTTTCACTCCTTCCTTTCTTTTCTTTTTCTTTTTTTTTATTTTTAAAAAGGAAAACAGAAAAAAGAGTAAAAATAATACAGAATTTCAAAAAATAACAGTAAGAATTCAACACTAGATAATATATTACACATTGTTATCTTAGAAGTAGTTGCTCAAGTTACAAAATCAAAGCATAAAAAATGAACAGACGAGCAATGACAGCACAAACTATTATTTTTAATGAACTGACAGAATTAGTAGTATGGATATCTATCTCGCACACTTAAATATACATACAGTCATACATGTATACCTACAAGTTGTTATTTCCTTTTGAGCACTTTCTTTCCCTTTCATTATTACAATATCTATTATACATTTTGGATCATATTACTTTTTCAGTTTTTTATCATTATTATTTTTTACACTAGAGAGATAATATAATATTTACAAATGTGAGTCTGATTTATTTCACTCATGAGTATAGTCTCCAGTTGCCTCCAATTACCTATAATTTACCTCATCTTTTTTATAGCTGAGTAATATTCCACTGTATAAAAATACACCTTTTTATCCACTCTGTGGTTGATGGGCATTTTGGTTGTTTCCAAGATTTAGCTATTATAAATTGTGCTGCTATAAAAATGGGTGCACATATATCACTGTGACATGACCTTTTCAATTTTGGTGGGAAAATACTCAGGAGGGGAATAGCTGGATTGAGTGGAACCTCCAATCCTAGTTTTTTGATGAATCTCCATACTGATTTCCATAGTGGCTACACCAGTTTCTTTTCTTTTCTTTTTTTTTCTGGTGCTGTAGATTGAACCTAGGAACATCACACTGAGCTACACTCCCAATCCTTTTTTCACTTTTCTTTTTTGAGAAAGTGGTCATTGTAAGTTTCTAAGTTGCCTAGGCTGGACTTATACTTGCTGTCTTTCTGCTTTCAGCCTCCTAGAGGGCTGGATTTATAGGCATGTGCCTCTACCCTTGGGGTGTATCCAACCCTCAGCAAGTGGGCCATATACTAGTAATGTGGTCCCATAAGATCATAAACTTTTAACATTATTATGTGGTTTTTAGTAGTATTTTTCATGATTCCATTGAGTGGTGTTCATATGGGGACTTCATAGGTGACAACAAAATGCTGTGCAGGGGAAAACACAGTATAGTGCTAACTCTATGTCCTGCACCCACCACACACAGTCAGCTCAATGGCAACTCACATGTGTCTTGTTACATGCATTTGTGCAACTTGGTGAATAAAACATGGTGATTACTGATAACAGTATTTCAACCTACCTACGAAGCCTATGAAGACAAGTGTATTGTTATGAAGCATACGTGTAAGTTTGCTTATTTAATAATTAAACTTGAGCTTGTATTATTTAATAAAATAATATAATAAGTATAAATATTAAAAATGAAGTTTTGTCACTTTTGGGGAGAGGGGTCTACTGGGAATCAAACTCATGACCTTGTGCTTGCCATCTAGGTACTGTGCCACTGAGTTATATCTCCAGGCCTTGTCGTTTATGTTTACAAACTATACATTTTATATGTGACTCAGGACAATTCCTCTTCATGCAATACAGCCCAGGCAATAGAAGCAAGACAAAAAATTACACACCCATGTAATGTGATAGGAAACCACTGGGAGGAATTGAACTACAGGATGACATGACCTGATTCTTTTTTATAGAAGATTATCCGGTGCCTTTTGTGGAAATAGGGGGTCTGTTAGAATGCTACTGTAGTGAAACATGATGGAATTCTGACTGTTTTGAAAGTGGAAATCTTGCAGAACTTGCTGATGGATTGAATTTATGGTTTGGAAGAAGAGCAATTGGCAATGGCTGTTAGCGTTTTAGTCTGATCAACTAGTGTTCCCATTTAATTGAAATGTGAAAGATTAGAGGCTAAGTACAGTGGATGTAAGATGCAAAGCCAAGAACTCTGATTGGGACATAATAGAACATCTATTGTGCAACAAGGACAGATGTTGGGATGGCAAATGGATAAGACCTACTAGAACTGTGTTCACTGCAGATAGGTGAGTTCTCCACTGCCTCTTCCACTCTTGAAAGTGTCATTCCAGATACCAGGTGTGGAAGAGGGACAGGACTTTGGGTATGTGGGACTTGTGTAATATGACAAATGTCCAGGATGCAATTAGCAATATGATACAGTGGCATCATGCTCCATTTCTATCCGTCCAGTCTCTCTTCTGGTGTGATAAAGGACCAGGATATAATAACAAAATGAAATAGCAGAATCACGTGCACTCTAATCTTGTCAGCTCATCTTCAAGTGTTGCAGAAGCGAGGGGAGGATCTGAGCTCATGTTGCAGCTGTATGACTCAGAACACCAACAGCAGGATTTGCCACATCAGTGTTCGTGACTGGAGAAGCACCAGCCCCCATCTGGGCATGCTTGCAGGGCTGAAGTCCAAGCTTCATGGTTGACCAGGATTGATTGCCTTAAGTATTGGCCTGGGCTAGTTTCTATGGAGATTAGTGGGAGTCCAATTCCCTCTCTACAGGGGCTAATTTATGGACAAATTAACGTTTATCTCTTAGTGAAAAGTTGGATTGGGCTAGTAGTGGTGAAATGTTGTTGGATTCTGGAAATACTCTGAATGTAGATTTCCTAAGAACCTGGTTTGAGGGGAACAAGAAAACTCAAAGAGGGTGTAGAGATTTTTATCCTGAACAAATGACTTAATTATTGTGTGACTGACAGAAATAAGGAAAGCTGAAGGAGTGTGCCATGGGATTAGAGGCAGAATCCAGGCTTCTGATAGGGAAATGCCTACCTTACACCCAAATAGACAGGTGAATGGCACTGAGAGTTCAGGGCAGAGATGTGGGTTGCAGATACAAATTCTGGGGGAGCACATGTAAGTGCCTTTGAAAGACATGAAACTGGATCATCTTGATGACTTTTGTGACTGTGTCTGTTTGGTACTGGGGTTTGAATTCTGGACCACATGCATTCCAGGAAAGTGCTCTACTACAGGGCCACATCTCCAATCTAAAACCAGATCATATCTTGATTCCTCTTCTTTTCCATTCCTGTCCCCTCCTTTCAAACCTCCCCTTCATCTCCCCATTTACAAACTCTGTTTTCATTTAATCCTTCTTTTCTCATTTTTTCTTTACCTTCCTTCCTTTCCCCCTCCCCACTCCCTAGCTCCCTAAAAAACATCAAAATATATCATGTACAGGTACATATTTCCTATAATGAATGTGACCATTTTGCAGACCTAAGTTGTACAAATAAACTTTTTTTGTACAAATAAACTTAACTAAACTAAAAAAAAAAAACTGGATCATATAAGGAGCAAATATACAGAAAAAGACCACAAACTAACCCTTGCCCCGGTTGTGTCAATCAATAGTTTTAAGTCTGAGTACACCTGGTGCTCACTTCCATTCCAGGAAGATTCTTTCTTGCTTACACGAAGTAAAGAAGGGACACTCAAACAGAATGTAACCTCAGAATGACACCTGTGATTTACTCCATGTTCACAGCCAACACGGAATATCTCTGCACACACAGATACACGTGATGACAAAGACATGAATAATAAAAGCACAGCTTGCTCCCCTAAGAGGATTTTCTGCCAAATCAATAAGAACTCGACAAAAGTCCATTAGTTGCCTAATTTGTTAGAGATTTCCATTTAAATTATTTCAAAGATTTTTTGGTAGGGCTTCTTTTCTTCTGAGACAGGTTCTGGCTATGTAGTCCAGGCCACCCTTGAACTCCCTATGAAGCCCAGGCTGACCTCAAACTCAGGATCCTTGCCTCAGCCTCTCAGGCATGCCTGACTTTTACCTTATCTTTAATAGGGCTATATTTTACTCTCCTCTCCCCTAAAGCTATAGAACTCTTAAATTATTGGGCATTTACCTGACATGATATGTCTATATTCTCTTTTAAACACAGGTTTCTCAGACCAGTGTTTCAATGAAGGAGCACTGATGCTTCAGATATGGTTTTTCCTCTACAAATTGCTATTATGGTCTTTATCACACTGAGAAGAAATCATAAGGAAATTTTAAAATGCCAGTGCCTTCCCTCAGTCTTTAGATCTAGAAATTGGTTATGGCCTATGCTAAATGAACTAGATATTAAGTTGTGATTCATAATACTCAATTAAGAGCCAAAGAGTCTCGGCTAATAGGAATGGCACAATGAATAAAAATGTCCAGTGGTATAAAATAGGAACTCAGAGGGCTGGGGGTATAGTTCTGTGATAGAGCTCATGTTTAGCATCCTTGAAGCCCTGGGTTCCAACCCCAGAAGCAAAAATAAAATAATACAAAATAAGGATCCTTTCAGGTCCCTCCTTGTTTAGTTTATTTCCCACTCCTCCTCAATAAAAAGTTCTGATTTTTAAAAACAAAAATAACTAAAATTTAATATATTATATTCTAAAATGTATCAGGACTGATGTACTGATGAAAATATCTATGAAATTTCTGGAAAAATAAACAATAATGCAAACAGTGGCAAAAATGTTTGGTGCTCACTTGATATCCATGTGTTCCTCCACACTGTTCAGGCCTAACCCTGTCAATGGGACTAACTCTGGCTCATATGCAACAAAGGTGTCACTTCTAGGTCAAATTATTCAAGATGCTGAGGACAGATTCTCTGGCTTTTTTTTCCTTCACTAACCTGTACACCATGTATGAACATGGCAGCATTATTACATGGAGGCAGCCCATGGCACAGAAACGTCTGCACAGAACTGTCCCAGAAGGGTGACTGACCCACCGTGTAAATCCAGTGAATGTGTAAGAGGTCTGTTGTGCTAAGCAACAGAGATTTGATCTTCAGTATTTTACTGTACCTTTAGTTATGTATGTACTAACATCATTCTGTGCCTAATGAGATGGGTATATTCTGAGGAATGTGTCACTCAGTGATTTGGTCATTGTGCAAACATTAAGGAGTGAATGTATGTGCACAAGCTAAAATGGACATCGCATCATGAGGTAGTATTATTTATTGGGACTATTGTTACATATGCAGTCCATCAGTGACCAGTTGTCACAGCAGTGTATGACTGTGCTCTATATACTGTGTAAAACAAAGAGAAGCCTTACTCAACAGATACTACTAAATAGATAATGAAATACAAAACCATTTGTACGTATACCCACATATATTTGGAAGTTTATAAATAGAGGTCTTTCAAATCAGTGGGGAAAGATGGATTGCTAGTGCATGTTTCATGTAATTAACCCCAAACTTTTGTGGTTCAAAGTGACAATAATCATTTGTCATCTCTTGTGGGTCAGGAATCCTGGCAGGGCACAAATCTATTTTACAAACCAATAACCTACATGTTTATAATAAGGCTTTTCATTTGAAGTCAGGAATAAGATAAGGATGCTTGAAGTCACGGCCATTCTTTTTCATCTCTTGTGAATTCTGGGCAATATAACAAAATAAGAAATAGTAGAACATAAATATTGAAAGGGGCACAAAACTGGCACAATTTTCAATTTTTTAAATCTACATCAAAACCTCAAGAAAATTACCCTTGAAAATGTTACTACTCCTAGGAAGTAGCAGATAACAACATAAGTTATTTATTTAAAAGTAGATATTATTTCATTCACAAAATGAAAAAATAACATATTTACAAATATTCTTAAGAAATGAGAATACTGAGAAAACTCAAAATACTTGGTGGAGGAAGTTTAAAGAATAGAGAGACACCATATTACTGAGTAGGAAAACCCATTATTGCTAGTGTTAACTCTTCCCAGTTTGCATTATAGATATAATACATTTTAAATCTAATCCAATGCCAATGAAATATTTTTCAACTTGACAAAATGTTTTAAAAGTTTACCTAAAAGAATAATTACACAGGAGCAACCATGAAAATGTTTACAAAACAAGTAAGAAGAGCTTGAAACCAAATGTTGAAATATATCACAAAACCTCAATAGTTTGAGCAGTGTGGTATTGATGCAGAACTAGATAAGCAAATTAAAATACACTGGTACTTCAGTACACAATCATTAATTCGTTCCAGGAGGCATAACTGGTACCAAAAACAAGTACAAAAATAATTATTTTGGCTAGAAAGGGTAACAAGTCACAGGGCAAACCACTTTGACAAGTTTTAGCTTGAATGTCTGGTATGAAATGATGCATACCAGCACAAAATTTTCATGTCAAACTGCATCTAGTACCAAATTCAAAGAGTTTCAAAGCATTCAAGAACCAAACAAAAAATAGGAAGTCCAGAACAGAATTTCTAGTGAGAAATGTTTGAGAATTTAGTATATGATAGCTGTGGCATTTAAAATCTCATATTTATTATGCAATGTGACTAAATATTTCTGAAAAAGTTACATTAATCTCATTACATTTCAGAATAAATTTCATCTGGGCTAAAAATGTGAATCTTAAGAAAAAAATCAAGAACATTCTAGCAGCGAATATACATACATATTTATACAACCTGGGGATGGGGTAGGCTTTTATAATCATGATATCCAACTTATTATCATAGGGAAAAATTGATCTATTTTAGTATAGAGTATTAAAAATTTAAGTGAATATAACTAAAATAAAAAGCAGCACCTAAAAATCTCAGCCCCCCTCCTCTCTCTCCTCTCTCTGCCTCTGTCTCTTTCTGCTTCTCTCACTGTCTGTCTCTCCTCTCCTCTCTCTCTCTCCCTCTCCCTCTCTCTCAGCAATACTAGGAATTGAACCCAAGACCTTCACACTAAGCTATATCTTCAGCATATTTTGTTTATTATTTTCAGACAAGGCAAACTAAATTTTTACATTGCCCATGCTGGGTTCAAGATTGCAATCCTCTTGACTTAACCTACCAGAATGCTGGGATTACTGGGATGTGCCACTATGCCACCACACCTGGGTAATACTTAAAAATCTCAAGCATATAATGTTCTTTTGTATATTTTTTCTACTACTGAAGATTGAACACAGTGCCTTACACAAGCACTGAACCAAGACTACTACTGCCTAAGAAATAAAAAACTAAACATATATAATAATTTTCACAAATCAAAAAAATAAAACAGGGGAGAAATCAAGATGGCCAAGCAGTGAGCAACAAAATGCAAAGCCTCCTGGGAGAAACAACTCATATGCTAGAATAAAACACCCTGGAGAAACCCAGACAGAGGGAGATGGATCCTCTTGACACAGGAAGAAATTAAAACTTAAAAAAGCTCATCAAATACGTTGGAACTACAACTGGAACAGCTAAAAATTACAGGACACAGTGTTTTCACAGCGACCCAAGTTTGCACCGGCCTGAATTTATGCAAGCTTGAATCCTCACCGGCTGGCAGAGCCACCCAAACTCATTCCCACCACCACTCACAGGAAGCACAGCAGCACTGAAGTCAGGGGATGGTGAGCCCAACAGAAAGCAGAGCTGGCGAAGGGACCTTCATTAATCCACAGTCAGTGCTGGGAATGGGACCCCCCACACACATGGGAAAGGCACGACCAAATGGGTGACATGTTGGAATCGGGCAGGAGGAGCCTAAACTGGGAGCTACAGTGACTTCAGTTGGTTGCTCCCTCTTCAGAGCAGATTCATGGGGTTTGTTTGGACTGGGCTGAGCCCCTGGCTGGGACCCAATGAGCTGTCCCAAATAGATTCCCTGCACCTAGCACGCACTAACCAGGTGAAGGCATCTGAAGTTTGGCTGGCCAGATGGGGAGGGGCAGGCATACGCAGCTGCTGCTTACACCTCAGTGACAAAATCAGTCAGGAGAGGGCAGAGGTCCCTTGCCAGCCTGCTTCAGAGGAAACGTGGCCAACAGGGGAGGGGGCTGAGACCTGCACTGTAACCTGTGTGGAGGAAGCCAGGGCCATGACAGGAGAGAGAGGCAGGAGGAGGCCCCCAGCCCAGAACCCTGAGAGCCCTGATCCAGGAGAAGGAAAAACAAGGGAGACTGAGGGTGGCAAACACACAACATCAGACATGGCTTCAATGGACATTAAGAGATATCATCAGGACCTTGTAGACAAACTCAAAACTGAAATATTAAATCAGGTAAAGGAAGATATGAGTAGAGTAATAAAAGAAATGCTCTCAGGAAGATACAGACGGAAGAAGGGAGGAATACAAAAAAAGGAGTGAATCATTCGATAAAGAATATAAAGAAAATATAGAATGCATGAAGCAGATTCAATGAGACTACCAGGAAATTAAAAACTCCATTGAAAGCTGGCAAAAAGCCTTAAAAGAAACTAAGGATAGACTATCAAAACTTGAAGACAAGTTTGCAATGTGTGATGATGAAAGAAAAGATCTCTTAAAAATAACAAGGAAAGAGGCAGTAACAATACAAAGGCTAGAAGATGACAAGAGAATCTATAATTTAAGAATAAGAAATATGAACGAAGAAGCAGGAATACATACAGGTGAATTACAAAGGCTATTCATGGAAATAATTAAGGAAAACTTCCCAAGCCTGGGAAAAGAAAATGACATTTGGTTATGTGAAGCACACAGAACTCCAGCCTCCTACAACCAAAACAGAGCTACACCCAGATATATAATAATCAAGATACCAGAAATTCAATATAAAAACAGAATATTAAAAGCTGTCAGAGAAAAGAAAAAGATTACCGATAAAGGTAAGCCTATCAGAATCACGGCTGACTTCCCAACACAGACCATCAGATCAAGAAGAGCTTGGAGAGAAGTCTTCCAAGTCCTGAAAGAAAATAATCACCAGCCCAGATTGATGCACCCTGCAAAACTGTCACTAGAAATTAATGGAGAAACAAGATGCTTCCATGACAAAAAGGAACTGGGGGAGTTTGTGACCACCAATCCAACCCTACAGAGAATACTGAGGGACATTCTAGAAAGAGAAAAAAATATCAGGATTTTAGGTACAGTGGCAGAAAGGCCTCAATGAGTGGGGCAGGCAGTACAATGAAGGAGAAAACTAGACAAATGGGCAGAAAAATACCATAGCAGAAATGAGGCAGAGAAGGATAACTAGAATCTCTAACACAGATCGCCTTGATACACTATATTGTTAATAGTGCACCAGGATTTAAAACCCACATTACTCACACCACTCTGCTTAGATGTATTATATTCTGTTCCAGTCATTCTACCTGTACTAGATTTGAGGGCACAGACAGTAATCTTGAAAATAACAGGATATAGTACAGTAATCATCCTTAATTTCCTATTAACTTAATCTAAAGCTCTGTAAAACCTACACTGTGTTACCATGACTGATCATAATTGATTGCTGTTTTGTATTGATAGATTTTATTCAAAGCTGTTATGATTGATAGTATCAAGTCTGAGAGTATAGGCAGCTGCACTGAAGATGACAAGATCCACTAGAATATCCACTCTGGTTTGATTATTACCTGCCTTTGAAGTTTTATACTGTCTACAATGTTTTATTTTTACTAATATTGTTATGTACTGCTATATTCAATTATACTACTATATTCAATTATGCCTGATGATATAGACAATTCTATTAAAGATAATAAGAAACAACACAGTAATCATCTTAGATCACCTTGTACTGTGGTTTTATATGACTTTTTGGTTTCATGTTTTTATAGGAGTTTGTTTTGTTTTGTCTTGCTGTTTTGTCTTTCCCTCTAATACAGAAAGGATAGAAATACATGTAGAGATTCATGCATGCATAGCTGTTTACACTCTCACTGTTTGAATATCTACTTGGTATGATTTAATTTTGTAACTTGAACAACTATTTCTAAGAGGACAATATGTAATTTATGAACTAGTGATTTCTTATTGTTCATCTTTTTTTTGAAATTCTGTATTATCTCTACCCTTTACATGTTTTTGTTTCTCTTTAAATAAAAAAAATTTTAGGTAAAAAGAGGAACAGAAAGTACTCTAAAGGATATAACTGCATTTATGTTTAAGTGTGTAGGATTGATAACCATGTTGCTAGGTTGTTATTGGATCACTGAACTTCTTTGCAGCCTCACTGTTTGAATGTCCACTCTATATGCTTTAATTTTGTAACTTGAACAACTATGTCTAAGAAGACAATATGTAATTTATCAACAAGTGATTTGTTACTATTTATTTTTTTCTGAAATTCTATATTGTTTCTACTCCTTTTTCTGTTTTGCTTTTTTCCTCTTTAAATAAAATTTAAAAAAAATTTTAAAACTGGCAAAAGGCATAGAAGGATAATTCACAAAATTGCACAGCCCAGTGTTTAATTTTTAAGAATGTTTAACTTTTTGTGAGCTATAATGCAGCCCAAAATTTTAGCATCTTTAGTAACGAAATACATATACTAAAATAAAGGTGAAGTGTGCATCATCACTTGTACATATAACTGATAAGAATTGAATAAGATTATCATGAACGAAATGTCAGTAAGTGTATGAGAAACGAGAGCTTCTATAATTTCAGGACCTGCGAGTCTGAGACAAGAAGATCATGTGAGTTCCAGGCCAAACTGGGTTATATGGTGAGATCTTGTCTCAAAAATAAAAAATAAAAATAAAAAATAGAAGAGAGACTGGTATCTTCAAAGATTTACCTATGACTGTAAGTATGTTATTAGCACAGCTGCAGTGCCTCCTTTGGGCGGAGAAATTCTTCTCCATTCTGGACACCAACAATCAATTTTGGTTGCTCTTGTCCTGAGCAATTAACTCATTTTTATCTTATGGACTGTATGAATCATATAAATCAGAAAGCTTAGAGACAACCTAATTTCACTTCTGTAAACAAAGGTGACATGTGATTGATGGATTGATTGATTGACTGACTGATATTTTTGGTGGCTACAGGATTGCCTGCACACTAAGCACATGCTTTACCATTGAGCTACACCCTCAGTCCTGTTCCATTTTAAAACTCACCATCTTGTATTTTGTGTATTCTGATAAGTCAGCTTTAAGTTTTTACAGCAAAGATGTAAGTTCTGTGTAAAGCTATATATATATATATATATATATATATATATATATATATGCCCTGAAGCAATGAAAAAAATTTCTAAGCACACAAGAACCACAAAGAAAAGTCTTTGCTAGGTCCATAGAATTCTCTCCTTAAACACCTGGGAAGAATAGGTCAATCATTCACTTAACTAACATTTGTTAAGAGTTTACTGTGTGCCAGACACTGTCGTAGCAGATATGGATGGCAAAAAAATGACACACTTCCTTCTGTTAGGGGCTCAATTTTATTTCCATTCCAAATTCAAATGTTGAAATCCTAACAGCCAAAAACTTCAGAATGTGACTATTTGGAGATTGCATGCCTCTAGAGGCATTTAAATTCTAATGCGGTCAGGAGGGCAGGTTCAAATCCAATAGGACTGATGTTTTTATTGAAAGGGGACTTATGGACACATATAGGGAAGATAATGCAAAGGTATGAG
Source organism: Hydrochoerus hydrochaeris (assembly GCA_004027455.1). Classification (NCBI taxonomy): domain Eukaryota; kingdom Metazoa; phylum Chordata; class Mammalia; order Rodentia; family Hydrochaeridae; genus Hydrochoerus; species Hydrochoerus hydrochaeris. The sequence continues at coordinate 172,941 of PVLA01002333.1, read as the reverse complement.
GAAATGGCCAGCTGTAAGCTGAGGACTGAGGCCTCTGAGGGAACCAATCCTGACACCTGGATCTTGGGCTCTCACCTTCAGAACTTCAGACATCTCTGTTGCTCAAGTCATCTATTTTTTAGAACTTTGTTGTGGCAGCCTGAGCAAACTAACAAATCCGTCTGCAAAGGATTAAGGAGCAAATAAGCAAACAAACAAATATTTAATTGCAAATTGGTCAGTGTCCAGCAGAGGTACTGGGAAAAGCTGCCCTGGCGAAACAGGTTAAACCCTAAACCCACTTTGAGGGAAAGAGTTACAAGGGGAAGGGCTGCCTGCACCCAGGAGGGGGCAGGGGTCGGGAAGCTGGTTCTAGAAACCAAAAGTCAACAGCTGCTGATGACAGACTTCAAAATCCACTCTGAGTCTTCTGTCACTTGGATTTGAGCAGGGGCAGTGAAATGTAATGAGTCCTCTGTATGGCTGGGCAATAGTCATCAATTCAGTTTCCTCCTCCTCCTCCTCCTCCTCCTCCTTTTTCCTCCTCCTCCTCCTCTTCCTCCTCCTCCTCCTCCTCCTCCTCCTCCTCCTCCTCTTCTTCTTCTTCTTCTTCTTCTTCTTCTTCTTCTTCTTCTTCTTCTTCTTCTTCTTCTTCTTCTTCTTCTTCTTCTTCTTTTTCTTCCTCTCCCTCTTCTCCTTCTTCTTCTCATCCTCCTCCTTTTCTTGGAGGTGGGGTCAGTATTAGGGTTTGAACACCCAGGACCTTTGTACTGAGGTACATCTCTAATCCTTTTCAAAATTTTTCAACACAAACAGAGTCTTACTAAGTCATTAAGTTGCCCAGGCTGGGCTCACACTTAAGATTCTCTTGCCTCAGCCTCCCAGAGTACTAGAATTACAGGCCTGTACCACCAGGCCTACTCAATTTCTTGATAAAGCCCCTTCCATTATAAGAAATCTCTTCAATCACAGAAATGATTCCACAAAGTCTGGTAATGAGAATGGGAAAATTTGCTTTAAAAATTTATTCTTAATTTTGGTAAAGATGTGGTTTGTAACATTCATTCTCTACACTATTTTCCCAAATCTTTTCTACTTCCTAAGAGCTCTTATTCTTCCTGGTCCCTCCAAAACTTTGGTCACTGTCACATCTTGATGAAATATGAAGGTGTGGTGACCATCAAGTTAGCTCTTAGTGTAAGAAAAGTAGGCAGAAAGACTGGCCCCGTGGTAGTTTGTGAATGGAGGTTTGCACCTGGGAGAATCTTTAAATAAAATAGTCATCCTTTGGGACTGTAAATGTAGCTGTGTTTGTTTCTTTGTCACTGTGACAAAGTACCTGAGATAAACAACTTGATGGAGAGATGGTTTATTTGGGCTCATGAGGTCAGATTATGGTGGGTTGACACCAGTGCTTTTAGGCCTGGGCAGAGGCTGAAACATCATAGCAGAGAGGATGTGGTGGGAGAAAGCTGTTTACCTCCTAACAGCCAGGAAGCAGACAGAGAGAGAACCAGCACTGATGAGCTTCCTTGTTTTATTTCTGGTCCACTCCAGTTTCCACCCTTTTGGATGCTGCTGCCCACAAGCTGGATGAGTCTTCCCTTCAGTTGCTGTCCCACACTCCAACCATCTCTGGAAACACCCTCACAGACACACTCAGAAGGGTCTTTACCAATTTCCTAGGTGTCTCTCACTCCAAATCAAATTGACAATCAAAATGAATCATCCCAGTAGCTCAGTCGTAGAGCCCTTTCTCTGATGGGTGAGGTTGTCTAATCAATAGGGTCCATGCATTCAATTATACACATCCCTCTTCTTTCACAAGGGTTCATACCCACCCCATTTTGCTCTGAGAACTATCTCTCAATCACCCCATGGAGCTGTTACTCAACTCTTGGCTCTGAAAGTGTCCTCTGACTCATAAAAAAGCTTTATTCCTATCACTAAGTCCCCCAGGTGCTTATTTGGTTAGCAACAAATGTCCATCATGGTGTTACTTCAAAATAGATGTTAAGGGGTTAGGGATATAGCTCAGCAGCTCTGCACCTACCTGACAAGCACAAGGTGCTGAATTTAATTCTCAGTACTCCCTCTCCCCCAAAAATGGATGTTATTAAAGTTTCTCTTAGATATCAAACTGACCATTTAGCAAATAAATTAAAATAGATTGATTTCTTTGAAGCCATACATGTTTATAACATATGATATTTAGAAAATTTCTGTATTTGCTTTATAAACAATACAAAGATGAAACTTAAATGATTTTAAGATATTCATTCTAGTTAAACTAAAACTCATTTTAAAATGATCTTTAAAAAAAGGCAGGCATGGTAGTATATGTCCATAATCCCAGTACTCAGGGAGCTGAGGCAGAAGAATCATTGTGAGTTCGAGGCCAGCCTGGACACATAGTGAGACCCTGTCTTAAAAAAATCTAGTGAAAATTCTTTTCTTTTTCAAATAAGTTCAGCAGATCTAAGAATATTATGAATCTACCATTGAATTAAAACATAATACAACTGCTTGATTCTCTTCTAATCCTTTTGTTCTCTTCTACTACAGACACAGCTTTGATAGTACATCTAGAATATCAATACATAAATGATGGCTGAGCACAGCTGATGAACTTCTAGTTATAGGCTTAGACTACAGTAAGTTTGGGCTCGGGATGTAGCTTAGTGGTAGAGTTCTTGCCTAGCATGTGTGAGGCCCCAAATTGAATCCCTAGCACTGCAAAAAAAGAAGTAAAGTTGATTTTGAACATACTATCTTGCTAGTTTTATAATAGGGTACTAGTATTAGTATAGCTTACTTTTCATTTGCCTCCTTGTTAAGATCAAATAGGCTCCCACCTCCAGGAGTGTGGCTAGGGTAGAGCTCCAGAGGCCAGTATCATGGGCAATAGACATATTCTCTTGATGTTTTCAGGGCTACTGACCATTTTTCATGACTCCAGCATGCCTTACCTTTCTCTACTCACTCTTCCAATCTCCATTGTACTGTACATCTGCTCTGTTGAGAAACTGATAAATTTTGAAATATGTGGAGATGGTGGTGGATGCCCTTCCAACACCAAATCCGTGAGAACTTTTTAACTAACACAGTAACTTTTTCTGAATTGCGATTTGTTTTTACTTCCCTATAGCTTTTTTTGCCCAGTACTGGGGATTGAACCTATGGCCTTTGTACTGGTTGCCCAAGTTGGCTTAATTATGCAATCCTTCTACCTTAGCCTTTCAGAGTACTGGGGTCACAGGGGTGCATGAAGCTTCCCTATAGCATTTAATATGGTTGCCCATGCCTTCCCTGATGCCCCTTCCTCCTCCAGCTTCTGCAACACTACAATACTGTAGCCATCCTGTTGTAATTGTAACAGAGCCCTCCATGGTTACAACTTATGTATCCCCATCTCTGTAGTTTAATGTGGGATCCACTGGATGTTTCTTTCCACTGATTTATAAAATATAAATCAGTGTCTCCTCCTCTTTGAAAAATCCTGAGGCCATTCATTCCATATTGATCTGATCTAACAACAACTGCACAAGATTTATACTATTTGGGTCAATAATCAAATATTGCTTTCACATCTCTTGTAATGAAGCTATATTTTAGTTAATTCTTATACTTTTATTAGAGAAAGAAATTCTTATACTGTCCAGAGCGAAGAGGGAGAAAGGTCAACAATTTCAAATATGATCTGAAGGTCCTCCCCCTTGCCCTTCTATATACACATTACCTTTTCAGTCACAAGTAGCACCAAATCAGGAACAAAAAAATTTCAAGAAACCAGCCATGGTGGCACACACTTGTTGGGAGGCTCAGGTAGGAGGATGGCAGCCTGGACAGTTTAAATTGTCCCTTTCTTGAAATAAAATTTTAAAAGGGCTGACTGGGGCTATAGCTCAGTAATAAAATGCTTTCCTAGCCTGCTCAAGTCCTGGGTTCCATCCCCAGAATTGAAAAAAAAAGAATTATTAGAGCAAAATAAAAAGAAACAGTGTACTCAGTCTGGCATTTTAGATTTTGAAAGAAGCTTTTAAAACTCATGGCACAGACAGCAGTTTGAGAACAAAAGGATTTCAGTTCCAAGAGTATGGTCTTTGTCAGTCTTAAAAGCCAAACTGGCTTAGAACAGAAGATTGATGTGGAAGAAAAGGGCTTCACGTCTGATGAGCTTGGGGAAGAGATCACAGTGACCTGGACTGGACATAGGGAGGAAAACTCAAAGCAGGGGAAGGAGTGGTGGATGCGGAGGAGAACCTATGCTCTTTCCAGGTGGAGCAAACTACAATAAGCCATGTCCCCACGCCTTCCTCCACGGAGTAATGAGAGCTGAGTGAAAGTAGCTCTTCAGAGTTGAGGCTATCCAGGCAATGAGACTTCAGGGGGTCCCCAAGCCCCCATGTGTTCCCACGTGACAAAAGAAACAGCAAGCATGAGTTTAGCCAAAAGAAGAATGGTGGAACTTGAGTACTCTTGAGTTCAGGTAAGGATGGCACAGCAGACTAAGCAGCAGAGACCCCAAGCAAAGAACAAATGGAAATATCTGGGCTGGTACCAGTGGTGTACAGGGATCAGTGGAAGCAGGTCCCCAAATCTTTCCTCATACTGAGCTCACTGGAACCAGGCTACAACTCTAGAAATAATGTGAAAATGGGAAGCTCTAAAATAACTAAGAAACCCTCAGGTTGGCCAAATCATGTGAAACATAGTTATGCTGTATTTACCAAGCAAGATGGTAGCTATAGACAACCAGTTATAAAAAAAAATCTTGTTACTTATTTTTTTTTTTTGTACCGGGGATTGAACTCATGATCTCACACTTGACAGGCAGGCACTTATGCCACTGAGCTAAACCCCCAGCCCTGGAAATAGATTTTGGAAAACTGTAATAGAAAACAAATAAGAGTACATGATATGAATACTTAGGATTAAGTATAGTCCCCACACTAAGACAGCTATCTTTTTTCTTTTTTACATTTTTAGTTTTCCTCCAAAGCATCTAGAAAGTTTGGAGATGCTTTTAAAAATCATGGAAGGGTTGAATAATAATCAAATAATTATTTTGAAATTAGTGGCTGATATAAGATTAAAACAATAAAAGTTTCTCTGGAATCTTCCTGCCTTAGTTCTCTAGTGCCGGGATGACAGACGCGCAACACTGTGCCTGGCCCAAAACTTGAAATTTTAAACCAGAATCTAAAAAGTGTGATAGACTTATTCTCGGCGTTGATGTGGGTTTTGGAGTCAAACTCCATTTGGCTCTCTACGTTTGATAGGATAATGGCAGCCAGACCCTGGTAAGGACATGCTGTGTGACCCACTGGGCAATGAGTCTATTCAAGGAAAGGAGGAAACGGGGTGAATCTCATGACCACTTTCCCCTTTGGACACAACATTCTCTTTTGCTTGCCCTTCTTCTCTGAGGTGAAAACTGGGGAGCTTAAGGATAGATTGCAAAATAAAGATGCAAATAAATACACACACACACAGAGAGAGAGAGAGAAATAAATAAAATAAAATAAAATAAAATAAAATAAAATAAAACAATAAAACAACAATAACCTGCAGTTTTACATTTCATGCAAAGATTGAGACAGTGCTATGGTTTGAATCTTAAGTGTCCTCTAAAAGCCAGATGTTAAAGACTAGGTCCTCAGCCTGTGGGTACTATTGAGAGGCAATGGAAACTTTAGGGATACTAGAACACTAGCCTCTTTCAGTCACTCTCTCTTTTGCTTCCTGGCCAGTATGAGATGAACAGGCTTCCTCTACCATGTGCTCTGGCCATGGCATCCTGCTTAATGACAGTTCCAAAGCAATTGGGCCAAGCAACCATGGACTGCAACTTCTGAAACTGTGTTCCAAAATAAACATTTCTTCTTTTTGTTTCAGGTATTTTGTCACAGCTATAAAAACTGACTGATATGACTATAAAAATAAGATAGTTTTCCTTCTTCCTACAACCCATTCATTATTCTGCCTAAGAAATGGACTTCATGTTTCAGGGAGATGAGGAGATACAATGTACAATTGGTATTGCCTTCTACCTTCATGGAAGTCATGACTTCAGGCTAGGAGCTATGAGAAGCCAACTTCACAGGGTTCTCTGAGTACATAAAAAGAAATATATATTCAGTTCATTGCCACAATCATGAGGAAAAATATTATGAAGTAGAGGAATGAGAGAAATAGCTCACATAGACATCATTTAAGTGATAGAGGACAATAGCAATACAAGTCGAACTACAGAGAATTTCTGTAGAAATTTTCCATGGATACTCTGCCTACATAAGCTGTTTCAGTTATGAGAACAAAGCTTTGAGGAATCTTTAAAAATGTCCCGTTGAAAATCCAACACAAGATTATAACAAATGAACCAGTCTGATGCTGGATGTTGAGAGTGGGGGAGGTTGTGCAGTGTGTGGGGGTACAGAGTAGTTGAGAACTCTCTGTTCTTTCCACTCAATTTTCTGTGAATTTAAAACTGCTCTAAGAAATAAAGTTTTTTATCCTTTTAATAGCTACCACACTAAATCTGTAGAAATGTTGGTGGTTTCCAGGGGCTTGGAGAAGATAGACAGGAGAGTGGCTGCTTAATGGGTACACAGTATTTTTTATTTTTATTGGTACATGCTCACAATACATAATGATTACATTTATCATAGGGAGTTGGTATATGTAGTAACATGTTTTAATTCTTTTTTTAAAAAATCTCCTTCCCCTCTTTTCCCTTGCTGCTCCTTCCAACTTGTGGTCCCCTTCTTCCCATTTGCAAAACTTCTATCTCTATTTTCTTCAAATTTCTTCATCTCCAATCTTTTTTCTCCCAGAATCTCTTATTCCCCTTCTCATCTAAAAAAAGATCTCTCTACTTCCTATTATCTTTTATTTTGTTCTTTATTTATATTTTGGACTTTTCATATAAGAGAAACTATGTGATAGGTAAGCCTCATCTGATTTCTTTCACTTAACATTTTGGTTTCAAGGTGCATCTGTTTCCCTACAAATGGCTCAAGTTTATCCTTCATTATGGGAACATAGTACTCCAGTGTGTGTAAACACTACATTTTCTTCATTCATTTGTCTGTTGATGGACATGCACAACTGCTTCCAAGATTTAACTATTATAAATTGCTCTGCTATAAAAATGAATATACATGTATTACAATAAATAAAATAGACAAACCCTTAGCCAATCTTACCAGAAAAAGGACAGAAAAGACACAATGCAGTGAGAAATGAGATTAGAAATGAGAACATTAAATCACAATCAGCCCTGCTGAAACCCAGATTATTAGTAGCTATTTCACATGCAAACAAATTGGAGAATTCAGAAAAAATAGATGGAACCTAGATACACATCCTTTAACAAACTGAACTAAAAGGACCTAAATACCCCCAAATAATCCAATAACAGGCAATGAATTTGAGGCAATAATAGAAAACTTACCAACTATAAAAGTCCAAGTCCTGATTGGGCACTGCCAAAATTCTACAAGAACTTTAGGGAAGATCTTACACTGACACTACTTAAACTCTTTAATGAAATCTAAAAGGAAGAAGTATTTCCAAAGTCATCCCTGAAAACTACCATTATACTGATTTCAAAGCCAGACAAGAATCCAACCAAGAAAGAGAATGGCAGGCAACTTCTTTAATAGGCATAGAGGCAAGAAATTTTTCAACAAAGCTGGGTGTGGTGTCACAAGCCTGTAATCCTAGTGCTCAGGAGGCTGAGGCAAGAGGGTTGTCATGCATTTGAGGCCAACTTGGACTACATAGTGAGTGCAACCCAGCACTGAATTGCACAGTGAAACCTAGTCTCAAAAACAGAAGGAAGGAGAAGACAAGATGGCCGATCAGTGAACAACAGAATACAAAGCCTCCCGGGAGAAACAATTCATGTGCCGGAATAAAACACCCTGGAGAGACCCAGACAGAGGGAGATGGATCCTCTTGACACAGGAAGAAATTAAAACTTAAAAAAGCTCATCAAATACTTCGGGACTACAACTGAAACAGCTAAAAATTAAAGGGACACAGTGTTTTCACCATGACCCACCAAGACTGCACCAGCTTGAATCCACGCCGGCTGGCAGAGCTGCCCAAACTCGTTCCCACCGCCACTCACAGGAAGAACAGCAGCGCTGAAGTTGGGGGTTGGTGAGCCCAATGGAGAGCGGAGAGCGGAGCCAGTGGAGGAATCTTCATTGATCCATGCTCAGTGCTGGGAGTGCGACCTCCCCCCCATGGGAAGGGCACGACCAGATGGGAGACATGTTGGAATCAGGCAGGAGGAGCCTGAACTGGGAGTGACAGTGACTTTGGTTGGTTGCTCCCTCCCCAGAGCAGATTCATGCAATTTTCTTGGACTGGGCCATGCCCCAGGCCAGGACCTAATGAGACATCCCAAATCGATTCCCTGTGCCTAGCACTCACTGACAGGGTGATCACCCCTGAAGTTTGGCTGGCCCAGTGGGGAGGGGCAGGCATATGCAGCCTGCTTACACCTCAGTGACAAGAGCAGGCGGGAAAGGGTGGAGTTCCCTTGCCAGCATGCTTCGGAGGAAACGGGCCCAACAGGGAAAGGGGCTGGGACCTGCACTATAACCTGTGTGGAGGAAGCCAGGGCCATGACAGGAGAGAGAGGCAGGAAAAGGCCCTCAGGCCAGAACCCTAAGAACACTGAACCAGGAGAAGGAAAAACAAGGGAGACTGAGGGTGGCAAACACACAACATCAGACATGGCTTCAATGGACATTAAGGGGTGTCTTTGGGCCCTTGTAGGCAAGCTCAAAACTGAAATATTAAATCAGGTAAAGCAGGATATGAGTAGAGTAATAAAAGAAATGCTCTCAGGAAGCATCTCTCAGGATGATACAGACAAAAGAAGGGAGGAACACAAAAAAAGGAGAGAAACTTTCGATAAAGAATATAAAGAAAATATAGAATACATGAAACAGATTCAAAGAGACTATCAGGAAATTTAAAACCCCATTGAAAGCTGGCAAAATGACTTAAAAAAAACTAAGGATAGACTATCAAAACTTGAAGACAAGTTGGCAGTGTGTGATGATGAAAGGAAAGATCTCTTAAAAATAACAAGGAAACAGGCAATAACAATACAAAGGCTAGAAGATGACAAGAGAATCTACAATTTAAGAATAAGAAATGTGAACGTAGAAGCAGGAATACATACAGGTGAATTACAAAGGCTATTCATGGAAATAATTAAGGAAAACTTCCCAAGCATGGGAAAAGAAAATGACATTTGGTTGTGTGAGGCATACAGAACCTCAGCCACCTACAACCAAAACAGAAAAACAAATCTACACCCAGACATATAATAATAAAGATACCAGAAATTCAATATAAAAAAGAATATTAAAAGCTGTCAGAGAAAAGAAACACATTACCTATAAAGGTAATCCCATCAGAATCATGGCTGACTTCTCGACACAGACCATCAGATCAAGAGGAACTTGGAGTGAAGTATTAAAAGCCCTGAAAGAGAATAACCTCCAGCCCAGATTGATGTACCCTGAAAAACTGTCACTAGAAGTTGATGGAGAAACAAGATGCTTCCATGACAAAGAGGATCTGGGTGAATTTGTGACCACCAATCCAACCCTACAGAGAAGACTGAAGGACATTCTAGAGAGAGAGAGAGAAAAAAAAAATACCAGGATTTTAGGAACAGTGGCAGAAAGGCTTCAATGAGTGGGGCTAGCAGTAGAATGAAGGAGAAAAGTAGACAAACAAAGGCAGGAAAATAGCATGGCAGAAATGAGGAAGAGAAGGATAACTAGAAACTCTAACATAGATGGCCTTGATACGCTATATTGTTAATAGTGCACCAGGATTTAAAACCCACATTACTCATACTACTCTGCTTAGATGGATTATATTCTGTTCCAGTCATTCTACCTGTACTAGATTTGAAGGCACAGATAGTAATCCTGAAAATAACAGGATATAGTACAGTAATCAACCTTAATTTCCTATTACCTTAATCTAAAGCTCTGTAAATCCTACACAGTTTTACCATGACTGATCATAATCAAATCTGGTCTGTTGGATCGCTGTTTTGTATTGATAGATTTTATTCAAAGCTGTTATGATTGATAGTATCAAGTCTGAGAGTATAGGCAACTGCACTGAAGATGACAAGATTCACTAGAATATCCACTCTGGCTTGATTATTACCTACCTTTGAAGTTTTATACTGTCTACAATGTTTTATTTTACTAATATTGTTATTTACTGCTTTATTCAATTATACTGCTATATTCAATTATGCCTGATGATATAGACATTCTATTGAAGATAATAAGAAACAACACAGTAATCATTGTAGATCACCTTGTACTGTGGTTTTATACAACTTTTTGGTTTCGTGTTTTTATAGGAAATTGTTTTGTTTTGTCTTGCTATGTTTTATTTTTCCCTCTAATACAGAAAGGATAGAAATACATGTAAAGATTCATGCATGCGTAGCTGTTCACACTCTCACTGTTTGACTATCTACTTTGTATGCTTTAATTTTGTAACTAGAACAACTATTTCTAAGAGGATAATATGTAATTTATTAACTAGTGATTTCTTATTGTTTATCTTTTTTTGGAATTCTGTATTATCTCTATGTTTTACATGCTTTTGTTTCTCTTTAAATAAAATCGTAAAAAAAAACTGAAGGAAAAAAAAAGCCTCAACAAGATATTGGCAAACAGAAATGTAGCAAATTATCAAAATTATCATGCACCATGACCAAGTAGGCTTCATCCCAAGGATGCAAGGATGGTTTAACATACACAAAACAATAAATGTAATACATCACATAAACAGAAGCAAGAACAAAAACTACATGGTAATCTCAGTAGATGCAGAAAAACCCTATGACAAAATTCAACATCCATTCATGACAAAAATCCTGTATTTATCTCAATCTGATAAAAGCCTTTTATGACAGCCCTATTGCCAATATCACATTAAATGGGGGAAACCTGAAAGCTTTCCCTCTAAAATCAGTAACAAAACAAGAATCTTGAAACCATATCAGTGTTTCCTGAGATCCACACCATGTTGGGACTTGGGGCGCTGGGAAAACAGGCAGCCAGCTCACAGCTCTGGTGGGCAGCTGTGAGCCTACCAGAGTGTGGACTAAGAATCAAACATCCATCTCATCCCCCCCACACACTAGCAAGTGAGAGCCAGAGATCTGAGCATGTCTTGTGAGTTTGACTAAATGCAATAAGGCAAATAAGGGGAATTTTCTTCTGCCATCTCTTTGAAGGCAAATATTTTTTATCTGTTTTTCTCTGTTCTGATCAATGGTTTTGCTCTATTCAATATTCTGTTTTTATAATTTTGATATTTCCTTCACTATTGCTCTACCTGATTGAAAGAACAACTATTGTGAAGAAAACTAGGTATACTATTGTACATATTGTTGTTATCCCACTAACCTGCTGTGAGGTTCTGTACCAGTTTCTCTGCACTGCCTCAAGTGGCTATGTCTTGTCTTGTTCTGCTATATTTTACTACCTTCAAAATAAAATAAAAAATACAATAATAAATAAGAAAAAATAAAAAAGTAAGTAACAACAACAAAACAGATCAGTAAGGTACTAAGCAACTTGAAACATGATATAACTAAACAGACAATAGACTTAAAAAGCAAAAGGAGGAAAAGAAAGTGCTCTAAAGGATATAACTGCATGTATATTTAAGTGTGTAGTATTTTTTTTTTGGAACCAGGGATTGAACTCATGACCTTGTGCTTGCCAAAGTGTGTAGGATTGATAACCATGTTGCTAAGTTTTTGTTGCAATGGTGAACAGAACTGTTTGCAGCCTCATTGTTTGAATGTCCACTTTGCATGCTTTAATTTTGTAACTTGAACAACTATAACCAAGAAGACAATATGTAATGTATCAACTAGTGATTTCTTACTGTTTATTTTTTTGAAATTCTGTATTGTTTCTACACCTTTTGTTTTGTTTTTTCCCCCTCTCTTTAAATAAAATTTTTTAAAAAAGAGACTCTCCTCTAACACCACTCCTGTACAACATAACCCTTGAGACATTAACCAGAGCAATCATTCAAGAGAAAGAGCTGGGAGTGCTGGCCCACACCTGTAATCCTAGCACTCAGGAGGTTGAGGCAGGAGGATCGCTACATGTTCAATGCCAGCCTGGCCTACAAAGAGGGTTTAAGGCCAGCCTGAACTGCACAGTGAAATCCTGTCTCAAAGAATACAAAAAAAATCAGTCAAGAGAAAGAAATAAAAGGGATACGCATAGGAAAATAAGATGACATGATCTGCTATATGCAATACCTAAAAAATTCCACCAAAAGAATAGCAAAATTGAGCAAGGGAGCAGGAAACAAAATTAACACACAAAATCAATAGCATTCCTGTACACTAATAATGAGCTCATTAAGAAAGAGATTAGTATCTTGATACCATTCGCAATAGTATCAAGAAAATTAAATACTTAGGAATTAACTTAACCAAGAAAGTGAAAGACCTCTACAATTGAAACTTTAGCACTCTGAAAAAGATCAAAGGGAACATCAGAAAATGGAAATATATCCCTGTTCTTGGATAGGCAGAACTAATGTAGTCAAAATGTTTACTTCCAAAACTGATGTACAGATTTAATGCAATCCCAGTTAAAATACCAATAGCATTCCTTGCATATCTGGAAAAATCAATCCTAAAATTCATGTGGAACCAGAAGAGACCCATAATAGAAAAAGCAACCCTGGAAGAGAAAAAAAAAGCAAGAGACACAATCCCAGGTTTGGAGCTACATTTCAGAACTATAATGATAAAACAGTGTGGTATTGGCACAAAAACAAACATGTTGGATGAATAGAACAGAATAGAGGAAGCAGAAACAACCCCAGGCACATTTGTCTATTTTATCTTTGACAAAGAAGCCAAAAACATACACTAGAGGAGAGATAGACTCTTTAATAAGGTGCAGTCTAGACCCATATCTCTCACATCATGTACTAAACTAAAATCAAAATGAATTGAAGCTCTAAATGTTAAAAGAGAAACAATCTTTTGGAAGATAAAATAAAACCCATGAAGACAGAGGCATAGGTAAGGACTTTCTAAATACAATGGGATAAGAAATGATTTCAAAAGTCAACAAATGGTATCACAGCATATCAAATTTAAAAGCTTCTATATAGTAAAGGAAACTTCCAACAGAGTGAAGAGATAGCCTACAGAATGGGAAAAAAGTCTGCTAAATATTCTTCAGACAGAGGACTAACATCTAGAATATACAAAGAACGCAAAATATTAGACACTGCCCGACTAAATAAAACCCAATAAAAATAGGCAATTAAAATGCATAGACACTTTTTAGAAGTACAAATAATCAACAAATACACAACAGTGTTTAACATCACAGGCCATTTAGAGAATTGCAAATTAAAACAATACCCACATTCCGTTTAACACCAGAAAGAATGGCTGTCATAGAAAAATCAAATAGTAACACATTCTTGTGATAGGGCGGTGAGATAAAGTATCTCTTCTTCATTGTTGATGGCAATGTAAACTAGTATAACCACTATGGAAATCAGTATAGAAATTTGTTACAAAACTAAAACTAGAAACTCAGTTTTACTCAACTATTCCTTTAGGTATCTTCTCAAAAGTTAAAATCATGGTACTATAAATATGCATACCCGTATTTATAGTGGTGCAGAGTTTTATTTGTGGTTTTGAAAATGTTTAGGAACTAGACAGAGGTAGTAGTTACACAATATTATGAATATACTAAATTTCACTGACTCACTCACACTGAAATGATTAATTTTACGTAATGAGAAGTTCAAGTCAATTTTTAAAAACACCATACAGTCGGTGGGTTTCTTCAAAACCTCAGTGCAAAGAATTATAGTACTCCAATGTGATCTTCAATAAAGGACTTTTATGACCCAATTTGATCTGAAGCAGTGTCCACTTATGCTTTCATACATATCTGCTTTGTATTAGTGTATTAAAGGTTCTGAGTGGCTGTGGTGGTAAATTGTATATGTTAAATTGACTGGGCCCTGGGGTGCCCAAATTAACCACTTGCCAGTCCAATTATTTAAATTCAAGATGATCAAAGATTGCATTTTTATTAATTTTTATGAGATAATATAACAGGAAATACAAAAGTGATAGTTTTATCAAATTTATCCAATACAAAAACTCACTGGTTGAAATGACACCTGCCAAAGACAAATGTGCTGAGTGAAGCTTGGGGCAAACAGTTAAGTGGCTCTAGATCTGACTCTGATGGTGTTTCAGAATGAGATTGACACTTGAATGAGTGTATTCAGTAAAATCTATTGCCCTCTCCAATATGATGGGCTTTATCTGATACTCTGGGGTCTTGAATAGAATAAAAGACTGAAGAAGGAAGAATTCACCCATTCTCTGTCTTCATTTCAGGAGCTAAGGCATCTCATCTCATCTAATTTTCTCCCACCTGTAGATTGGAATTGCCACCACTGAGTCAATAACTGGAGAGTTTATAGATGGTAGAGTGTGAGATATCTCAGCCTCCATAATATGTTTCTCTCTCTCTCTCTCTCTCTCTCTATATATATATATATATATATATATATATATATATATATATATATTTCAGTTAGAACAAAGAGGCTGAGGAAATCACTCCATTCCACCCATTTGAGTTTGGACAGTACTCTAGGGACATTCTTCATTTCATTGTCCTAAGAAAGGCAGAAAATAACAAAATCCCAGGGAATCTTTGAAGCCTTAGTGAGAGTAAAAGGGTATTGGATCTCCTGGCCTGACCTTTAGTCAACTTTGAAACCTTACTAAGGGTTCATAAATATGCACTACATCTCATACATCTAATTAAGATCAGAGTGAATTTTGGGACAAACATATATCTTGAAAGCCCGGATGGACTATAAAGGGACAGAAGGTGGGCAGGCTTGTGGCTTCCTGCTTGCTTCTTGCTGCCTCCTGTCTGCTTTGTCATGGACTATTTCTTCTTGGTGCTGCCCATCTGCTATGTCACCCTGCCTTGGAGCCAGCCAACTATGGACTGAAATCTCTACAAACTGTAAACCAAAGTAAACGTTTCCTCCTTTAACTCTGAGTGTTGGATATTTTGTCTCAGCAACATGAAAAGTAACTAAAACACCATTCTAGACCTTTCCAAATAAATGAAACCCCTAATCCATTCTTATTTTGACTATTCCAGGAAAAAGATTTTTTTACACAGCAACTGGATATGTGTTAAACATAACTTATTCTTCAAGCAGAAATAGGGTTTCTGATGAGATTCTTTGATAATAATTAAAATGGCAACAGATGGCCTTATTAAATCTAATTTTTTTCTCTTTTTTGGGGGGGGGTGTCAAGACAGTGTCTCACTATGTAATTTAGGCTGGCCTTAAACTCACTCTGTAGCCCAGGCTGGCCTCAACCTCCTATGATCCTCTTGCCTTACCCTCTTGAGTGCTAGGATTGCAGGTTTCTAATTCCACTTTTTGTTAGTGAATGGTTGTGATCCATAATAAAATCACTCATCATAGGGAACTGGTAAATACACATAGTGCATTTTGATTGTTTTAATTCCCCTTTCCTTTTCTCCCTTCCTTCTATCTCTGTCTCCAGAAGTAAATAATTCTAAATGGATGAGATGTTAAAGCAAAAAAAAAAAATACAATATGGTTCTTGAATACCACTCACTTTGTAGGCAGTGATGCCACACTAGGAAAATTTTTATCCCATCTATGTATAGATAAGCTAGCCATAAAAATTTGATATTTTGCTCATTTGCACAAATTACATTTTCTATATCCTTCAAAAAGTATGACACAGTATGTGAACACATATAAAACAGCTGGCATTTTAATAGCAGTTATAAAGATGCCTAATACAAAGGCAGTTTAATAAAATGAAATGTTCCAAGGATATTTCTTCATTGCCAACAAATGTATCCTCATGAATCTTTATTCTAAAGCCACTTCTTAGATTATGTGTTGACACCAATAAGAATATCTGCAAAATTGACTATTTTATGATTAAAATTGGTAATTCTTTTTCGTTTTAAACAGAAAAAAGTAAAAATGACAATAAAAGTTTCAAAACAGACTAGCAGGAGAATAACAGTAATTAATACATTGCATATTGTTATATTCATAGTAGTTGTTCAGAGTATAAGATATAGGCATGAAATATTGTCCAAAAAGTATTAGAAACTAGCTGTATAACTATCCTAACTATCTTGTGTATATATATATTTTTTTTTCTTTTCCCTTTCTTCCTTTACCCTTTTCCCCATCAGCTTCTGTTTTCTTTTGAACAGTTTCTTCCCTAGTCATAATATTTATTGTACATTTTGGATCTTATTTACTCTTTCAGTTTCTCACACTAATAAGACAATATGTTTATACATGTGTGTCTGATTTATTTCACTTATGAATATGATCTCAAGTTTTATCCATTTAACTGTAAAACTCTCAAATTTAATTTTCATTATGACTCAGTAATATTCCACTATATATTTTTTAAAAGCACATCTTTTTTATCCATTCCTCAGTTAATAAGCATTTGGGTTGTTTCCAAGATTTAGCTATTACAAATTATATTGCTATAAACATGAGTGCATATATATCACCATGGTATGCTGTTTTTCATTCTTCTGAGAAGATACCAAGAAGGAGAATAGCTGTGTTGAATGGGACCTCTAATCCTAGCTTTTTGAAGAATCTCCACCATAATTTCCACAGTGGTTACACCAGTCTACATTCTAAGCAACAGTGCAGAAGGGTTCTTTTTCCCCACAGCCCCATCAGCATTTGTTATGGGTTGATTTCTTGATGATAGTCATTCTTTCTGGAGTAAGATATAATCTCATTGTTGTTTTAATTTTCATCTCTCAAATGAGCAATGATGTTGAACATTTTTTCATATATTTATTTGCTGTTTGTATATCTTCATCTGGGAACCGTGTACCTCAGATGCCCGTTTTTGGACTGGGTCTTTGAATTTGGGGGATCTAATTTTTTTTCAATTCTTTGTATGTTCTAGATATAAGTTCTTTGTCTGAGGGACAGCTGGCTATAATTTTTTCAACTCTATGGGTTGTCTTTTCACTTTGTTGGTGATTTCTTTTGTTGTGCAGAAACTTCTTAATGAGGTGAGATCCCATTTGCTGATTCTTTGTGATATTTCTCACGTGGTCTGGGTTTTGTTCATGAAGTCTCCACCTACATCGATGTCTTCAAGATTTCTATTTCTCTTCCAGTATATTTAATGTATATGTTTTAATATTTATATTTTTGGTCCATTTTGACTTTAGTTTAGAGTATGATGATAGACATGGATTTAGTTTTAGTCTCTGCCATATGGAAAATCAGTTTTTCCAGCATCATTTATTAAAAAGACTATCTTTCTTCCAGTGAGCATGTTTGGATCCTTTGTTGAAGATAGAGTATTTTAATGTGTTTGGAGTTGCAGCTGCATCTTCTATTCTGTTCCACTGATCCTTAGGTCTGTTTTTTTGCCAATACCATGTTGATTTTATCACAGTAACTTTGTAGTATAAGGTCAAGTCAGGGATTGTGACGTCTCTTGCCTTGCCTTTGTTCCTCAGAATTGCTTTTGCTATTCTAGGTCTCTTCTGGTCCTAAATGAATTTTAGGAATGTTTTATTTAGTTCTCTGAGGTATTCTAATATTGTTTGGTAAAATCAGTGATTCTTAACCAGAGGTAGAATAAAATAGGTACAGAACAGAGGCAATAGCATTTGTTTCTCCCAGACAGAGTTTCTGGAGACATGTTTTTTAAAAAAACAAACTATTTTAATTACAAATGTAGTAATAATCACAATGATTGATTCACTTTGAAGAAGTAATCACAATTGAGCAGGTATAGAATTTTCGGTTCCTCAAATGGAAGTATGCATGGGCATAGTGGTACATTTCTGTAATCCCAGCACTCTGGGAGGCTCACTCAGGAGGACTGAAAGTTCACACTCAGCCTGGACAATTTATTGACTGTCTCAAAGTAAAAAAGGACTGGGGATATGGCTCAGTGCAAAGGCCCTGCGTTCAGTCTTCAGTACTGGGAGGAAAATGGAGGCATGTGTCAGAAAAGTTTGAGATAGATAAACTCAAAGGTATGTCTATTTCTTCACCACCCACACCACATACTCAGTTTCTCGAAAGCCCACACCTCATGTATCCCAATAGTATAGACTTTCCTGGCCCAAGTGAGCAGGCTGTGAAAGTGCCAGGAGCCCATGCTCCTACTCAAGCAGGCTCTGGAGGAGTGTCTGGTTCTGGGCTCCCAGGATTCCTTGGTTTGATGCCTGGGACCACCTATCCTGTTCTTCTGATCTTCTTTAAAGTTACACCATGGCTAAGATTAGTATTCCTAGAAAAGCTGGACTATAAGAATGTCACTAGCTTGTCTGCCTACCTCAAAACACCTATACTTGCATGGACATGCTCAAGTACATAGATTCTGCTGGTCATATTTGTACTAGTTGATCTGCCTTTCTGACCTCTGCTGTTTGAAGTAAGGCTGCATAATTGACCCGCTTTCTTTTTTGTTCTGAATTGTCCAGGTTGGCCTCAAATTCATGATTTTTCTGCCTCAGGCTCCTAAGTAGCTAGGATTGCAGGCAGGTGCCACCAAGCCTGGCTTGGATCACTTTCTTCCTTCAAGGAATTTAGAATACTCAGGTGTATTGGCTTAGTGCTCTGCATGCATAGATCACAAACAGGAAAGGTTGAAACTGGGCTGGGGTTATCTTGTTTGATCACAAAATTATGAACACCTGAAGAAGCAGACAGTTGTCCTGGTGTGGAGGGAGAGAAATATACAGTAAGTTCAAGTCAACATATGGTTCTAAATGGGCAGAAAATCCCTGCTATGTTTTCTATTTTTTGTTTGTTTGTTTGCTTGTTTTTTGTTTTGCCTGATATTGAGGATAGAACCTAAAGCCTTAGAAAGTGCTCTACCACTGAGCTATGCCCAGCCCCCTATATTCTCCTGATGGCTTTTCAGGACCTGGTACTAGGCCTTCTTATAGTCTATCTTCATTTTTTGGTTTCTGAGACACCTCTAGATTGTTATAATATTCCCCAAACATTGTTATTTTCAATCTAAAATAACTTGTGTAGCTTTTTATTGCTTGTAATCAAAAGGTCTATCATTTAGATATACATATATTTACTTTTCATCCAAGTGGTTCCCCAGGACAACAACAACTTATTCTCAAGACTCTGTGGATTAAATGAGTAGTTTTTGTTTCTGTGTTGTCAATTACATTTAGCTCATAGCTGGGCTGGGATTAGTAACTTATATTAATTTTCTAATCCTTCTGTAACAAATTATCACAAATTTAGTGGTTTCAAACAACACAAATTTATCATCTGACAGTTTTGGAGGATAAAAGTCTGACACAGGTGCCACCAGTTTAAAAAGCCAGTGAGTTGCCCTTCCTTTCTATAGGAGAGAATCTGTATGCACTTCTCAGTTTCTAAACTGCACACATCCTTAAGTGAATGGTGTCCTTCTCTCTTCAAAGCCTCCGATGGCCAGTGGAGTCTTTTTGCCTGAGAGCATCTCTGGTTCTGACTTTGAGTCTCTTGCCTCTATTTTCACTTCTGATGTCCCTTGTGATTACATTGGGTCCAACTGGATAATCCGGCATCCATCTCAAGGTCAACTGATTAGCAAACTGAATTCCATCCAGAATCTTAATTCTGTTATATCAAGATCTGATGCATAATTTGTAAGGTCTAATACAAAATAAAAATATGATACTCTTCAAAAAGTTGGCAGGAAGTGCCATTAAAATCACTAAATCACACAACTTTTCCTTTCTTGTGTCTCTAGTTGCTTTTTCATTTGTTATTCAATGTAATTCTAAGTAAAGAAAAATTGTAACCTTAAATGACTAGTGAGAGTTTTACTCCTTTATATTGTGCAAAACTATTGTTAAACACACATATAAAAGCATTAATCATATGCAAAATCACCAATAATTTTCAATTCATGTTTCACAATTTGTTATATGTTCATGTGTTCTTGTTTTTAACAGAATAGTGAAAATACTACACAAAATTAACATGCAACACATAAATTCACAGATTCTAGCAATCAGGACATGAACATCTTTGGTGGACCATTAAGTTGCTTAACATAGCACACACACCCTAACCCTCTTCCATGTGGCTGTTCCACATGATTAGCTTCAGGTTCCTCATGGCATGGTGATGTCAGTGTAACAAGACTGCTTACATGGTGATCAGTTACCATAGTCACAATTGTAAAGTTCTCTCCAGTAAGTTTGGGGTTTGCTTGTTTGTTTGTTTGTGATAGGGTTTCACTATGTTGCCCAGGCTGTCCCTGAGCTCACAGGCTCAAATGATACTCCCATTTCAGCCACTAGAATGGCTGGGACTATAGGCATCCAATAAATTTTATAGACCTTCTTCAAATGCACAAAATTATAAAAGAGAAGAGTATAGATAGTATAAACTATTTGCTGATTCAAAATGTCTCTGTTAATGACAAGATTTTATATAAAGATAACTGTAAAGACTATGCCAAAAAGCTAGAACTGAAAAACAACTTCTGTAAAGTCGTAGGACATACACTCAACACAGAAAAATCAGTACTGTTTTTACACTGAAGTAATAAACTATTTAAACAGGTAATTAAGAAAATAATCCTATTTATATAGCAATCAAAAATAAACAAATGAAATATTTAGGTGTAAATTTAATCAAGGAAGTTAAAGACCTATAAACTTAAAACTAAAACACTAATGAGGGAAATTGATGAAAACAAAATAAATAGAAAGACATCCCATATTAATGCATAGAAGGAATGAATATTGTCAAAATGTTCATACCATCTAAAATGATGGATAGATTTGATGCAATACCTATCAAAATTCCGGTGTCATTTCTCTCAGAAACAGAAAAATATTTGTACAGTTATATAAAACTACAAAAGACTTCAAATAACCAAAGCAATCTTAAGAAAATGAAGAAATCTAGAACAAATTCTCTGGTTTTAACATATATTGTAGATTAATTTACAATATATTTATAACAATATATATTGTTATATAGTAGCAATATATAATAAATATATTGTTACATTGTTTACAATATATTTATAACAGAAAGATACTGGCAAGACCTCACTGTTTTTAAGGCCAAATCATGTGCTACCACATGGATGAACATGGAGGGCATTATGCTAAGTGAGAAAAAGTCAGACACACAAGAAATATCACACGACCTGATTTGTGTGCTTAATCTTAAAAACAAAAAAATTTCAAATGTACAGAGATAAAGAACAAAATAATAGTAACCAGATATAAGGGGAAGGAGGAGAAAGAAATGAGATTTAGGTTAGAAGGATACAAAATGATTCAGAGGATACAAAAGGATACAGAGGATAAAAGTAATATATAGATTAAGTCAATCTGGAGATAATTAATATTAGTTCATCATGAGGACTATAGGTAATAAAATTGTACCATCTATAGAATTCATACTATGAGTAGATCCTAATTACACTTACCCCAAAAACCTAAGCCAAAAATTTGGGTTACTAGTAACCCACGACATGATGGGTATATTTATTTGCTTCACTAGAGTACAGTCAGCACTCCATATCCACAAGTTTCCCATTCAAGGATTCCACCAATCAGAGAGCAAAAAGAATCAGAGAAAGAAATTGAATCTTTATTGAACATGTGCAAACTTCTTTTTTTGCCATTATTCCCCAAACAACACAGAATAACAACTATTTATATAGCATTTACTTTGTATTATATATTGTAAGCAATCTAGAGATTGTTTAAAGTATAATGGAGGATTGCTTAAAATACATGCAAATACTATCCCATTTTATAGGCAAGACTTGAATAGCCTAGAATTTTGATATCTCAAGGGTCCTCAAACCAATCCCCTAAGGATACAAGGGCCAACAGTAACCTTTTTACTATCTATATGTTTCCCATAGCAACATGTTGTATACTTTAAATATACAAAATAAAATTTATCTAAAAATGTTTCCACCAGGGGATTTAGCTCAATGGCATAAGTGTGAAGTCATGAGTTTGATCCCTGGTACCACCACCCCCAAATAAATAAATAAATATTTAAAAAATGTTTCCATTAAAATGTGTATTGTAAAATAATATTCAAACATAAAAACCTAAGCACGATACTGGCATAAAAACAGACATATGATCTGGGCATAATTTTTCATACTTATAATCCCAGCACTCTAGGATTTTCAGTGTTATGGTTTGTATCTTGTGTGCTGATAGGTGTGGCTTTTCCAAAGTGGCTGGAAGTAGGATATGTGAATGTGGATTAAGTGTGTTTGAATGTAGACTAAGGATGTAAAAACTAAATTAGCCTGCTGATTAAGTTAGCATAGTTCTGGGTGTGGATAATGGGAAGGCCCACTTTGGATGTGGGTGGCACCATCAAAAAGGCTTGTAGCCTGGACTGGATAAAAGCGAAAGAAAGGCTCAGTGTTGCTGCTTTGTTGCTCACTGCTTTCTGCCTGCCCTGCCATGGACTCTTGCTCCTCCGCCATGCCCCTCTGCCTTGGAGCCCACCAACTATGGATTGAAACCTTTACAAACTGTGGGCCCAAATAAACCTTTCCCCCTTTAACTTGTGGGTGTTGAGTATCCCAGCAACAAGAAAGTAACCAAGACACTGAGGCAAAAGGATCACAAGTTGGAGCCCAGCCTGAGCAATTTGGCGACTTAGCAAGACTCTCAAAATAAAATAGAAATTTAAAGGAGTTACTGATGTAGTTCAGCAAGAAAGCCCTGGGTTTGATCCCCAGCATCACACACACACACACACACACACACCAAACAAATAAAAAAATCACAAAGATGTATGTATCACTATCAACTAATAAACAGGCCTTTAAAACCAAAAAATGGACACATGCATTTTTAGTCAATTAATTTTAGAACACACCATAGGGAAATGATGTTCAAAAAACTATATCAACACTAAGCAAAATCCAATTAGAGCTTTATTTCATGCCATATACTATAGTCAACTCAAAATGGACTAAAATCTTTTCTTGAAATTCTGTAATGTTTCTACCTTTTTCCTGTTTTTTTTCTCTTTAAATAAAAAAAATGGACTAACAACTTAAATATAAGATGTAAAACTATTAGAAGAACATATAGGGGACATGACACTGAAGCAATACATTTTTTGGCAATAACTTTTTTGATATTACCCAAAAAAAGGAAAACAAAAATAAAAACTGACAATTGAGATTGTATCAGTCTAAAAAGCTTCTGAATAGCAAAGGAAACAATCGATGGAATGAAGAGATAATCTACAGATTGGGAGAAAATATTTTCAAACCATATATCTGATGAGATATTAATACCTAAAATATACAAGAAACTTGATATCTGATAAAATATTAATACCCAAAATAATATCAGATACCTGGTTTGAAAATATTTGCACTAATTTTTGCACTAATTACATGTAAAAGATCTGAACTTATATTTCTCAAAACAAGATATACAAATGGTCAACAGATTCATGAAGAATGCTCAGTGTTTCTAGTATCCAAAGGGTGAAAGATAAGTGTTGGCAAGAATGCAAAGGAGAAAGAACCCTGATGCACTATGAATTGGTACAACCATGATGGTAAACAGTAAGGACAGTCCTTAAAAAATAGAATTAACATATATATATATATATATATATATATATATATACAATATATATAAAATATATATATATATATATATATATATATATATATATATATATATACAGGCAACCCTTTTCTGGGTATATAGCCAAAGAAATCAAAATTATTGTGTTAAAGCAGTATCTAAACTTCCATGTGCATTACAGAATTATTCACAGTAGCCAGATATAGAATTGATCTAAGTGTCCATCAACTGAAGAATGGACAGAGAAAATGTGATATATATATATATATGCACCGTGGAATACTATTCAGGCTTTATAAAGAAGGAAATTCTTTTACTTGTGACAATGTGAATAAAGATGAAAAATATTATGTTAAGGGAAACAAACCATACATAGGCAAGTACTGCACAATCTCACACATGTATGGAATCTTAAAAATTTAAATTCAGAAGTAAAGTAGAATGCTGGTTACTAGAGGCTGGGGGTTAGGGTGGAGAGAGAATGGGAAGTTGTTGGTTAAAATTTGCATTCGAGGTCTAATGCCCAGCAGGGTAAACATAGTCAACAATGTACTGTATATTTCAAAATAACTTAGAAACTAAATTTCAAATGTCTCATTACAAAAAAAGAAGATAAGCAAATAGGGTGACAAATGTGTCCATTAACTTGATTTATGGCCAGGCGTGGTAGCACACACCTGCAATGCCAGCACCCAGGAGTGTGAGGCAGGAGGATCACCATGAGCTTAAGGCCAGCCTTGACTACATAGTGAGTTCAAGGCCAGTCTGAACTGAATATCAAGATCCTGTCTCAAAACAAAACAAAACAAGGTCATTTGCAGACACATTATGTCTGTATCTTAAAACACCATATTATACCCCCCAAATTTATACAATTATGATTTGTCAATTTAAAAATAACACTTCCTATGCCCCAGATTTTGTTGGAAGCTAGGCTCTTAACCTTGATAATCCACAGAATGTTTACCAAATTCTCACAGGCACTTGCATAAAGGTAGAATGATCAATTGAGCCCAGGTGCTTGCTTGTTTCAAAGTAATTCCCTTTTGAGTAACATTTTCACAGGTTTTATGGAATTAGCACCTGGACATCTTGGAGAATTATTCTAATAACTGTACCCTCATTTCCATTCTTCCACTACGGTCAGACGTACAAATGTCTCCTTTCCCTCCCTCTCTCAACCTCTCTTTTAATAATCTGACAAGCCTGGGAAAGGGAAACAATGTCACTGGTAATTTTGAAAATTATGCCTGCAGTCTCAAGGCTGTTTCTGAACAGAGGAACAAGTGAGGGGAGTGAGGACAGAATTAAAATGTCCTTGAAATGTTTGCATAGTCAAAGCATTTTCATAGAGTTAGCCAAACTGCAAAAGTATCATCAAGGCCTGGAGTGGTGGGATTTGTGAGCAAGAATGTGGGAAGAGCTGCAGAGAAGGGCTGGGTTCCCACTCAGTTTTATCACCAGTTTGTAGGAACTAACCATGATGAGTTCAAGTGTTATCATCTTCAGGACAAGGAGGAAGACACGTGGCGCCAGCCACCTGCCTGCTAATCAAGGCCAAGAAAACAATTCTTGTTCCTCCTAGAGTTGAGAGTAGATACAAGAGACTGTCTCTCATTTGTAACTCTGTAATAGTTTGCATCTGCTGGGACTGAGTAGTGGAATGAGTTGGCCTGGATGATTGCCAAGGCACCATTCAGCTATGCCCAAATGAAGGTTGATGACACAGTCCTTACTCAGCTGACAGCCACTGCTCTGCCCTTGAACGGCCCCAACTCTGCTGCACTCTGGGACCAAGTCCTCTCTGTGGCCTGGGCTGTGGTTTTACACTGTACTTCCCTCTTCCTTCCTGAAATATGAATCAGACTGACATGATTCTTGCCACTCTCAGAAGGGAACTAAGCAAATATGACTGGAGTGTGGGTGTGTCTCTGCGAATGTTTCTTTTCCCAAGAACCAGACAATGGCATTTAGCATCAATCTCATCAGGCAACTGGAGCCATGATTTATTTTCTTGTTAGAAAATGACAAGCCAGTGTATTAACATACCTTCTTATATTTTACTCTGTGTGTTTTAAACAATGTAACACAGGTTTACACATAAGGAAGCTAGAAATGAGATGTAGGGATAAGAAAACCCTACAATTTTGTATGCATGCCTGTGAATATACATATTTTTGATAAGCTCAACAACATATCTCATTTTATTTTTTTTATCTTTATGAAAGAGGGTCTCTCTATGAAGTCCAGGATGGCTTTGAGCTCACTTTGTAGCCCAGGCTATCCTCAAACTTGCCATGATCTTCCTTCCTCAGCCTCCCAAGTGTTGGGATTACCGGCATGTACCACCACACCTGGTTTAACATATCAGATTTTCTGCAGAATCCAAGAGCCCAAAAAAGATAAGACAAACTAGTGTAGTAGAATTTAGTATTGCTAGACATCAGCATCAACTATTGCTGTCCACGAATAGAGGTAGCTTGAAGAGCCAAGAGAATCACTAAAGTAGTATGATTAATAATTTAAAGCATTTTATATCAAGCATCATGTAGTAAAAGTTCTCTACACCAATCACTCCTTAACAGACTGGCCAGGTTAACCAATGTTCTCTGTTTTATCTGTAAAATACATTCACCCATGCCTTAGCCTTGAGCCTTGCATTCTCTCACTTTTGGCCCATTCCACTGAGTTGACACATGCCAAGCGTCATTTAGCTACTGCCTGTTCAATTCATGCCAGGATAGTTTGCTTCCATAATTTATCTGAAAACCTGTAAAATGATGAAACATGATCACAAAACAAAAGCTATAAATTTACATTCATTGCAGATTCTTGTGTAAGGCAAATTGATTTGTTTTACATACAAAAAAGAAGCTGTTGACTTACCTATGAACCAGATGACTGCAGAAGTTTAACGAAAATATGAAAGGAGTCCTGCATGCTAATGGTGTGACAGGTATTTTTAGTCTACTTCACTTTAAAAAAGCAACTCAGGATTCTGTAAAATGAATGCATCAAGAGTATGTTTTTGTGTGAACAGAGTAATACCCTTGGCCTACATATTTTTGATAAGCTCAACAACATCTAAGGATTGAAAGACTAATGTAAATTTGCACATTTTAGTTAAAATTACAAGCTTAAGAAAGCTATGAATGATTTTCATGATTCCCAGATTGAGCCAACTTCTCCTGTGAACCAAACAACTATCAATCCCCATTGAATTAATTTAGAACTAGTCTATTGCATCTGGATTTTCAGATAGCAAGAATAATGCATTCTAGAACTCATGATTTTCAAGGAAGAATTTTAATATTAGTGTATTTTCACTGATCCAGAAAAAGAAAATGAATGGATATTCTCAACTGTACAGATGATTTCACGTTCAGTATCAATGTTATACAAATTTTAGGCTTTTATGTCAGTTTGAATTTTCCAGGAAGAAGATACTAAGGTAGGATTAGATGTGTAAGAGATTTATGGAGAGAAATGTGTGTGGGAAAAGGAGAAAAGGAATAGAAGTAGGTATGAAGAGGCACTGGCCAGGATTTAGGCTTTACACCTGTGAAGGAAAAGATGGAAGGAAGGGGAAAACCCTGGGTAGAAGGAGCTTGACTACTGTGTAACTCTGAGAGTGTCTCAGAAGATGGAAAACACTATAATGAAGACTGTTCATAAGAGAAGTCACATGATAGGTCAAAAAGGCTACCCTACTCCTACCATGCTCCATTGTCACAGAGCATGAACTTGGTAATGGAAACCAGAGGTGTGATACGTGCAATCTATCACCTAAATACACTCAGCCATGTGACCAGGGACTCCTTTTCTATTGCAAAGTGTATCCACTGGAAATAAACTCTATTGTGTACATGGGCTCAGATCACAACAGTGTATGCAAGACAGAGAATCTGACAATGACCTGCCACTCTTTTCAACAGACTCCTGAGAAGGACACTTATTTCTCTATCTGTATTTAAAATTTGTGCAAATGTGATTTCTTATGGATTATATTATAAAGTGTGTACTATTCATTACCCAGGAATATGAATAAATAACTTCTTTGGCAGGCTAACTTCAGATTCAGCAAGGATTTTTGTGCACCTCGTATGGTTGTGCTCAGTCCTGTTCTAGACATTGGCAAAGGTGGTCTGGAGCAGAGGAGATAGACAATAAGCCAACAAATCAAGACACAAGATGGCTGTAAGGTCTGTGAAACAAATCAAAGAGTAAAACATACTAGAAAGGGACACTAGGCAGGAATAGTGGTCAAAGAATTGTGAAGAACTACTTCTCTGAAGAGGGAATATTTGAGGTGAAACCTAACTGAAAAAGGAGGCTGAGGTTTTGAGGCAGAGTAGATTCTTAAGTGGGAGGGAGACAAGCACAATGGGAGAAGGGGAAAAAGCCCACTTGGAGATATGGAAGTCATCTCAGGTGGGGCTCACAGATCATAGGGAGGAATCTTGACTCTATTCCAAGTGTGCTGAGAGGCCTTGAAGGATTTTAACTAGAGGAAAGAGGTGATAAGATTTATATTGTAACATTGATGCTTCTTGAAAGTGATAAGATGCTTAGGTATTTTGTGGGGGTTGGGCAGGGTTTATGAGAAAAAATGATATTAGAGATGGCATATCATGGTTTTGATTTGAAATATGCTCCAAAACTCATGAGCTAACGGCTTAGTTGCCAGTTGATAGGCTTTTGAGTAAATCAGATTTTGAGGGCTCTGACTTCAAGTGGATGAAACCATTGATGAGATCATAATTTGATGGTATTATTGGGAGGTGATGCAAACAGGAGGTGGGCCAGGTTGAAGACAGTAGATCATAGTGACATGGCCCTGGGGACGACATCTGTTCATTGGCCCTTTCTTCTCTGGCTTTGTTGCTCTTTCTTTGCTTTATGACTGCCATGAAGTGAGTAGCTTTCCTCTGCTATACCTCACTGCCATGACCTTTCTGTCTTGATACAGACCTAAAGCAATGAAGCCAGCTGACCACAGACTGACACCTTTGAATCCGTGATTCGAGATACCCCCCCACTTTAAATTGATTTCTTCAGGGATTTTTGTCTCCATAATGGAAAGTTGACTAACATACTGGCCCTGAGTTGGGACAACTCTGAGACATGAGTTATCCTCCAGAGTTGTCCTGCAGGATTAGGACAAGGTTACCCTCCACGGGGCTTTGCCTCAGAACTTCCATCACTTGGCTTCTCCTCCATCACTGTCCTACTTCCTCCACTTCCTAACTGGCTTCTTCTGAGAACATTTCCTGAAAATTTCACTTGCACACAAA
The DNA here is from genome assembly GCA_004027455.1 of Hydrochoerus hydrochaeris. Taxonomy (NCBI): domain Eukaryota; kingdom Metazoa; phylum Chordata; class Mammalia; order Rodentia; family Hydrochaeridae; genus Hydrochoerus; species Hydrochoerus hydrochaeris. The sequence goes on along the minus strand of PVLA01002333.1, from coordinate 143,906 downwards.
GCTTTATGCAAAAGCTCTTAATCTAAGAGACAACTCTTTTCCCCCAGGGCTCCTTTTCGAACTAGAACTTCTTTGATTCACACACACAACTTCAAAATATAGACCTGAATGACATCACAAAGTCCAGACACTTTAAAACCTAGACTTCAGGGCTGGAGATGTAGCTCAGTATCACAGTACTTGCCTAGCATGCACAAGGCCCCGAGTTCCATCTCCAGCACTGCAAAAATAAAAATTAGACTTTGGAAATTATATTTGGTACCAGGAATCAAACTCATGACCTCATGCTTGCCAGGCAGGCACTTATGCCACTGAACTAGATCCCTGGCCCTGGAAATTATATTTGAGTCTTCTACTTCTTTTATCAATTACATAATTGAAATTTTCTATAGGTTGCAATATTTGCTATTAATTTGAAAGTTTAGGTTTGAAAGAATTACCTAATCTGTTTGCCAGTCTTCTCATCTACAAAATGAAGATAATAATACCTAACTTAAATATGAAGCATTAAAGTTTATATCTAGATGCCTCCATTAAGCAATGATGGTGAACCTTTTAGAGCTTTCAGTGATAACAAACAGCTGGTTTTGGCACATATGCCATAAGTTCACCACCACTTCCCTAAAGCCTCATGCATGCATGAGTGAGGCTTTTGGGAGGTGTTTAGATAATGGGGTCTGATACTTATCAGTAATCACTTGGATTAGTCCACTAATAAGTTTATAGGTACATGTGATTTGGGAGATGAAGCCTGTTTGTGGGAGGTGGGTCGCTGGGCCTGGCCTGGAAGTGTGCCTATCTCTTTCCCTTATCCCTTGATCTCTTTCTTTCTTTGCTTCCCACTGCCATACCATGAGCTGTTTCTCCTCTGCCAGGCCACCCTGCCTTGGAGCCAGCTGAGACTGTGGACTGAAACCTCTACAAACTGTATCAAAATATGTAAACATTTCCTCCTTTGAGTTGTAGGTGTTGAGTACTGTGCTTTAGCAAAGACAAATTTTGGTGCCAGGAGTGGGGATTCCTCTACCACTGAGGGTGGGGAAATCTCTTCCATTGGCAGAATAATCTTATTAGGATTTAGGAGTTCAGTGTGCTCAGCCCTGTCAAGATATTCTCAAACATCTCCATCCCAGTTTACAGTATCCCATTATTTTCTGATCAGTGCCCTCACTTTCATTTTAAATACCCTTCAAGGCTGAGTTTTAAACTTATGCTACCAATCAAATTATGAGGGCTTGTGTTTTGGTTTCTGCAATCTCAACCCTGTGGCTAAAGGAAGGAAGATTCTTTTTCAGTACACTTAGAAAATTTAAGATTTTTTTTATGTATGTCTAGAGCTGGGAATCTTTGAACTCTTTATCACTTTGTTTGCACACTTAAAAGACTAGATTTTTATTCATATCTGCAGCTCACGATTTTCCTTTACTAACTTGTCTGCAGATGCTAAGAGCAAGCAGCCAGCATCATTATATTTCCCACCCTGCCAAATATTCAGAAATGTTATATGTAGACTTTCTAAATTCTTTGCTTCTCACAAGTGGGAATTAGGATAATCAAGTGGATCTATACTGCATGTTACTTTAAATAGTTCATGCCATGAACTACCAGTATTCCACACATTATCAGGGTTGACCATGACAACTTTAGGACTCATCAAATTAGCCAACTCCAAGAAACACTAAGGCCACTAAAAAATTCATCCTTACAATTCTCTTTCTCTAGAGTGACTCCTGGTATAAAAATCTATCTGTAAAGGTTCACTAGAGGGATATATTGAATATATTATATATGATATAAATATAGACATAGCCAAATAAAGAATTTATAAAGTAGGCTTATAATGGCCACCTGCAGAGTCAGGTGATGAAGAACACAAAAGGGCTATCTGTACACTGGAGACCCAGAGGATATAGTCAGAAGTCAAAAGCCTGGAGGGTCTGGATTAGAAGGCTGAAGTGTCTGTGCTGGAAAGCTGGAGATGGATGTTTAAAGATGATGATAAGGACTTGTGAAGAACTGGAAGTGAGATTTTCTTTTTCTCCCCACTTTTATTCCATCCAGACTACAAACCTATTGGTTGGTGCCACCCTCTCCAAGGGTGGGTTTTTGCTCTTCCATAGGTCAATCATCCAGACACACCCAAAATTGGTAAACTAATCTGCTCTTCTTATTCAAGTTGACACCACAATTAACTATCACAAAAAAGTAAAGTAAAGCTATTAGAATAGTCCTTAGAATAAGTAGGTACTTAAGAGTTCATAGTGATTGCTAGTACCTTAACTCCTAGTGTCCCATGGACCTGAATCAGTCCTGAATTTTTAGCAAAATGAGAAAGCTGAAGACAAGGCAATATGCTTTTAGCACAGCTAAAATTAGTCTGGTTTAGTGTTGAAATATCTCTTCTTTTTGGAAATAGTGGTAATAGATGGAAGTTATGTTTGGAATGGCCATACTTGAAAAAGTTAACAAGTGGCAATCTGATATCTGTTTCTAAAGTTTCTTTTGAGATTCAAAAAGCTAAGAACCAGCTTTCCAAACATTATAATACAAAACAGAAGAACTGTTATTTGAGTACTGTTCTTTTAAATTTTTTGTTTGCAACATCTTTCTGCCATGACCCGTGTTGTCATACAAAAGTCACATATGGTACCCTCTCTCATGGGCATCACTCCCAGGGTACCCTTTTTTTCTTTTAGTCAAGAAAGCCTATTGAGAGAATCGTTGTTACAGGCATAACCTTGATTCAGCATTTGTTCTTTTTAATAAGTTTTAAAAATCCACAAAGTCATGAGTTTAGCCGGTAGTAATGATAAATTATTTATAACCTTACAACAACTGATGTCTCACTGTATGCCAGAATGGCCAGAAAGATGGTTCATAACTGTGTGAGACTTGGATAAGGGTCTAGAAGAAAGCTGACTCATCATGCTCCACACACAGTTAACCAGTGACAGCAAGAAGAGAGGGCAGTCCAAATACATTTTCCTTTTCAGTATGCAGAAAGATGTCTTATTATGGAAATAACACTTATAAATATTTAAGTATTAAATGAAGCATAAGAGAGCTCCACCAGCATTTTCATATGACTCAACCTAACAATATGAACATTGGCTGGATCTTACAGATTTTATAGATAAAGTATAGATTTAAAGAGATCCCATCTCACTCTTAACCTCAGCCAGATAACCTTCTTAAATAACTGTACTTAATTTCAAACACGCTTATTTTGGAATGTCCACTCCAGGACTATGTACATGTCTCTTAGTCATTTTTGTAGGTCCAAAGCTTTCCAGGAAATTCAATTGAACCAAAGTCATTCTTTAGAGACCACTTTGCTACTAATACCTTACTTCTGATTGAGAAATGACACATCAGCATGTGAAAGCCTCTACTTGAACTGTCCCCACTTCTAATTGTGTCATAAACCTCTTGTTATGAGCATGGGACATAGGACCTAAGATAAGTATGTAAATCAGACTACATCACGCTCTGATTCTATGGCCATAGACTCCTTTACTATAATAAACTCCTTTCCAGTTTCAGTGCAAACATGTCCTATCATGTTAATTTATGACTGCAATCTACCTTGTATTTCCTGCTTCCAGGTTGAAAGAAAAATAAGTTATTATCCTTCAACTTGATTGATTTTAAGTTATTTTTAATCACGAAAGTAGAAACCAAAAAAGTAAGAAAGACTCAGGTTTGGCTGGCTATCCACGAGGTGGCATATTAAAAGAGACAGATATTCACAACTGTTCTAAAATTGGATATCTCCATGTCCGTTAGTTCCATTTACAACATTGTAAGATTTGATCTTTCCCAGGAGTCACAAAGTCATGCCATACTTCAGTGTCTATAAAATGTGGGGCAAATTTCCCCCATTCATTTTCCTTCAGGGAATTGGCCACAATGGCTTGCTCTGCTGTGGTTGCTCAACTTGAATCAAGTGATGCTTTGAGTCAAGTTGCTTTTTCCTTAACTGAGAAACCAAAGACAGACCACAGTTAACAATAGTTTTTAAAATAACATCTTGGGAATCATCATAACATGCTTCTTTATTACAGGAAATGCATACCAAATGTCGCCTTGTATTTAAAACTGAAAAATAGGCAAGGCATGGGCATACAATTACATTGCAGCCTATGCAAAGATGGCATGTTTTCCAGGAGTGGTAACAATCGCCCTCAGAATTCTGTCTCCTCCTAAATTCATTTTACATGTACTTGTTAGCACAGGTGCCACTAGTTAATATTGTAGAAGCGAATTGATTGTCATGACCTTTGGATGTGTCTGACACATTCAAATCCCTCTGGCACACTTCCACTATACGTGAGGAGCAAAAACAAAAAGCCAAACTTGTAAAGACTCTTTCTCATGGTTTTCCTCAATCAGCGGAACTGTAGATACAACTTGAACACAGAGACCTTTTTACAATCCTCCCCATTTCTCTGAAAAGCACAATAGCCAAATGCTATAGGGCACATCAGAGCTTGCTACATCATTAGTGGGGCCCAGTTCAAAATGAAAACTCAGGATCCCTTGCTGAAAAAGCAGGAAAGGGGGTTGTTATTGAGGATATTAAAATATAAAGCTTTTCCCTTTTTTCAGCAGTTTCTCTCCTGACTTGTCATGGTGCTTTGCATTTGCTATTTAATGTCATTCTAAGTAAAGAAAAATTAAAATTTTAAATTATTAGCATAAATTTACCATTCATCTTATATAGCACAATGCCAGTTATAAATGCAAATGTAAGAACATTTGACCCATATGTGAAAGCACCAAAATTACACAATTTACATTTCATACATTTATATGTAGTTTGTCCTTACCAAAGAGTGGAAATGCTGCATAAAACAAGTTCAAGTGTTTTTATTTTACTTTTTCATAAGCACACCTTCCATCACCACTCTCCTCCTATGGTTTCCTCATAAATACAGAAGGCATAGAAGGAAAAGAAGCTGTGCATTGACCTATGTTTCTCTTTCTTTCTGTCTCACCATTTTCAGTGTACAAGGCTGGCTCATAAGCAGAAATCACATAACTAAAAAAGAATAGAAGACAGCTTCTTGATCCTCCATGTTTCTTAGAATGTCATTGCCTTAGCTCTGAAATTCAAGTTTTTAGACAGGGTCTTGCTGGAATTCAGGCTGACCTTAAACTCTAAATACCCCAGAGTGAATTCAAACTCATGGCAATCCTCCTGCCTCAGCCTCTCAAGTGCTGGGATTACAAGTGTGTTCCAAGCAAGTTCTGGTTCAAATGCAAAGTATCACCTCTCTGGGCTGTCAGCTCTTCTGTTGCTCAGGTGTACTCTGACACTGAGTTTTGCTGAATCCAAGCATGTTGTGGGTCCTCTGGGATTCTGTGCTCAGGGGGAATAATGAATGCTAAATGTTAATGGTACTGCAAGAACCAACAGGCATGCACATCCCACAGTCTCTACTCACACACTTACTCCATTGTCCCACCAGCCCTCATTAACAACACACAAATTCAAAGGTAAGATTATTAAGAATTTCAAGAAAGTGACATCAGGGCATCAAGCCAAAGCACAGGAACCTTTTGAGTTGTGGACTCCTATATGAGTACACAGATTGGACTTCCTTTTTTCATATTTCAACATTTATCAAGCATCAAATATATGCAGGGAATAAAGTGAGACAGAACATGAGAATGGCTGCTGGGGTGATTGTTGTGTTCAAGCTTCCAGTAGAAATACTGTTTTCTTAGCTCCTAAGATGATGCTTAAAGTTGCAAGAGAATATCTAGCACTCTTAGGGTAAGATTTATGTCCCCAATTACAATCCCTTGAGGTAACCAAGAGAAAAATATGAGACTTGTGCAGGTGAAACATAATGCTGAACTTATGAGCTCCACTGAATGTTAATTCAGAATATATTACCTGGGAGGCTTATTGTAAAGACACAGGGAGAGAACAAGGTGACCAGACACAGCCCCTAGCAAATTGCTTGCATAGTAAACTCGTGAGCCTTGATGGTGGAATTGTTGAAGGAGTGGCAAGAAATCAATGGTTTTTAGAAAAGAAGTTTTATTGTAATTGTGGTTTAAAAAAACCTACGTAACAAAATTGACCATCTTACTCATTTTTAAGTATGTAGTTCAGTAGTGTTAAGTATATTCACATGGTTGAACCACCAATCTTCAGAACTTTTTCATCTTGCGAAATTTAAATCCTATCCCAATTAAGTTGCCATGTCTCCTCTTCCAGCTCCTGGCAACCACCATTCTACTTTCTGCTTCTCTAAGTCCAGCTGTTTTAGATCCCTCCTAATGGAACCATACAATATTTGTCTTTTTGTGAATGGCTTATTTCACTAGGCATAATGTCCTCGAGATTCATGCAAGTTGTCTTGTGTGCCAGAATTTACTTTTTTTAAAAGCTGAATAATGTTCCATTACTCATATATTCTACATTTTGTTCTATCAGTCATCTGTTGATAGATGAGTTTCTTCTGTCCATTGGCTAGTGTGAATATCACTGCTGTGAATATTTGGGTGTCTAGATCCCTCTTTAAGGACCTGCTTTTAATTCCTTTGGATACATACACAGAAGCAATATTAGAAGAAAAAAATGTTTAAAATCATAATGATTCATGTCTATTGGGAGATAGCATGAATTGTCAGGAGATTGTCTTAGGAGTTTAAGCATAAGAGATGTAATGTAGAAGGACCAGAGCTGAGGAACAATAAATGTATCCCATGCACATGTTCAGCAGTGTGACCTTCTGGACTAGACAGAAAAAAAAATGTTGACTAAAATAAGCATGGAGACAAATACTCTAACCAAAACCTCTGAATTGGAATCAAGTGAAACTAAAATAAGGACACTGAACATGTGTAGAAGAAATACAGACCATCTAATTGTTCTTGGAAAGATATAACTATCAAGTTTATGGACTTGAAACTCGGCACTTGGAACAATGCAAAGGAACCCTCTGTGGCAAGATAGCAGTTTACAGACAAAAAAACAATGTCCCCAGTGAGAAATTGCTACAGTGCCCAAAAGTAACCCTGAATGTGTCAGTGTTCAAACCTTAGACCGTCCACACCTTACCAGGCTTCACTGATAGGTTTTAGAATTATAAAACTACCAACTTTATGCAGATGTTAGAGTCCAACTATCCTAATTTTAAAGGAAGAAATTGAGGTCCAAAAATATTACCATGGGATTCTCCCAGGACCAGAAAGCTAATTGGTGACAATGGCAGGGCTGAATTTCCCAATTCTAATGATGAATCTGTTAATATCTCCAAGGCCACCCTCATAGCAACAAGCCCATGAGATCTGACAGTATAAATAAAATAGTTGCAGCTTGAAAAGACAAGAGCTTCTGGAGTCTTTTCTGTAGTTCAGCCAGGCTGCCAATGATGTTGTCCAAGTACACTATCCCAATCCAAGATTTAACAGATGTTTTTTCAAGACACATCAAGAGTTGGATGGTTCCAGACAATCTGCAGCATGAAGGGAGTAGTCAGGGCTCCAAACTAAAGCACTAATATCTCTCCTCTCTTTTGGACTAATATAAGACAGTAAGTCCTCAAAAAGTTCATGTTAAAATGAAAATGTATTTCCCAAGAGGGATCAAACATGAATCCATTATGGACATTAACATACTAGCAAGAATGTATTGATCAGATTAGCTAGTTAGTTGTCACTTTGTCAAATGTGGTATCTCTTGGCATTGTGGGAGTGGAACTCAGGACTCCTCTATTTTTGTTGAATATAAAGATAGCTTGGGGCAAGAAAGGCTGGCTGAGATGAGGATGTAAATGTAAAGAATCTGTTTGGAAACCCAGAGGAAAAGGAAAAGATTGGCCATGGGATAAACAACACCCAAAAGAGAAGGTATGAAATTCCCAAGGAAAAATGCCTTACTTAACCATTTATCATGAAGGGCTGCTAAGAATGCTATCACTGAAAGGTAAATGTCCACTCAGACTGTGTGTGTTAGCAAGTTTTGGGGTGCTGGTGTCTCCTTCTCAGAGATAATTTCTAGGGTCTTTTTGTCCTGAACAGAAAATTGGTCAAGACAAGTGCAAAGGGCTTATTTATTCAAGTTAGGAAAAGAAACGTGCCCTACAGAGAAAGTTTGGACCAAGTAAAAGTAGGGTGGGGGAGAACACTACAGCATGGGAGCAGACTACTGAGAAAGAGAAAATACAGCACTCCAGAGCTCAATGGCCACTGGCCTTCCTTATCACTTACTCCTCAGGTTGATGTCATGTCTAAGTCGTCCTATCAAAAGCTTGCTCATGTTCTCATGAGAATTGAACATTGAGCTCTCTGATTGATTCCACATTCAGGGCTTTGGGAACTGTTCTGCACATGTGTCTTAAGATTTTTAATTAACTGGTCACACTTACTTTCCCAGCCATCCTACCACACCCTCATGTACAACATAAATTTTTGTTTTTCAATATTGGGATTGAACCCAGGGCCTTTGCACTGAGCTACATCCTCACCCCTCTTTTAAAATTTTGAGGCAAAGGTTTTGCTACATTACTAAATTGTCCAGGCTGGGCTCAAATTTGGAATCCTCCTGTCTCACCTTCCCAGAGTGTTGGCACTGCAAGCACGCACGACCACCATGCCTAGCTATGAGATGATTTTCAGTCATCCAACAATCTCTAATTATAAAAAAAGACAGATTTGCCATTTGGAGCTTTAAAAGCCATGTTCCAAACTGGGTGTGGTGGCATGCACTTGCAATTCCAGCATTTGGGAGGCTGAGGCAGGCAGATCACCATGAATTTGAGGCCAGCCTGGGCTACATAGTGAGTTCAAGGACAGCCTGAACTACATATTGTGATTCTGTCTCATTAAAAAAAACTGCATTCCAAACTGTCCATGCATCTTGTTGTGGAGGTGGAAGAGGGGGTGCTTCCTCTCATACTTATAGAGGGTTAAGGCCAACACTCCTATAACAAAAGACAGGTTAACAAGAGAAAACAGTAACAAATGCATTGATATGCATATGAACACAGAGTCCATATAAAATATGAAAACTCAAGGAAAGAGTAAGTTGAAGCTTAAACATCATCTTCTTAGGGGACAGAGAAATAAGGAGCGATTGGTGACAATTTAGGGAAAGGTGAGGAGTGAAATTTGCTGCAAATGAAGTGTCTTGTCATATAGATCAAGTCTCCTCAGTAATCTCTGGGAGCTGCCCTGAGGAGACTAAATAAAAGACTATCTGGGTGTGGTGAAGATTTGTAGTCTCCTGTCTTCTCTGGTGGTTAATCTCTCTTGGTTACTTGATGAGATTTCCTGGGGAAAGAGTTCAAGACAATTCACTTCTTTGGGAAGAAGTTTTTCTGTCAGATAAGGGAACTTCAGAGAGTGTCCCTCCCTGTAGCTGGGAGAGAAACAAGGGAAAGTTCCACACACTTTGATTTTGCAACTCAGAATGTCAGCATATTATTTTCTGAACCCCCAAACCATTATAATATTCTACTTTATAGAGGATAACTACACTTGGCTAGGATAACAGCTGTGTTCATACAAAAGGAAAGCAAGGAAAAGTGTGAGGGGAAAAAAGAGCCTCTGATATTTCACCAATGGTGGAGTCACCTTGTTTAAGGTAATCATGTGCCCTCTGTTACTAGAGGATTAAGACATATGGGTATTCAAACAGATTTTTTGAGAACAGACTGAGATTAAGGCAGAGTGCATATTTATTTTCATTACCTTTATCTTTATTTTTCCTATATCCATGGACTGCGTGTTGATTTAGCCATTAGAGACTGTGAAGATTCAGATAAGCTCGGGGAAAGCCCACAGCAGTGGGGGTTGTTTTCCATTCTCTGCCTGGTTCATGTCTCTTTTGCAGCCACCCTATTACTGGGTGTCTTGTTCCCTGAAGCCAAATCATGATACCCAGGAAATTCCATAGATGCCAGGAATTTTGGGTTCAGTCACAGAGAAATACATCCCACACCTGACCTTTGTGTGAGGAATTTGCTCCAGAATAATCTGAGGGCATCAGAGATTGCCAAATTGGTTCTTGAAAGAGATAAAGGATTTGCAGGCAGAGAGACAGAGAGAACTCATAAGAAACTTCAAGTAGAATGGAAAACTATTGTGAAGATAACAAGATATACTATGGTAGCTATTGTTGTTTTCCTGGTGTCCTGCTTTGAAGTTCTGTACCAATTTTGCTGTTTTGTTTTGATTGGCTTTGTTCTGCCTTGTTTTGTTGGATTTTACTATCTTTAAAATAAAATAAAAGGAAGGGAAAAGAAACTTTAAATAATTCTATGACTAAAATATTCACAAAGGCAGACTCCTGAGCAAGCCACTATTCTTTTCTTGCCCTGTACAGCACTCCTGTTACTCTACCATTAAACTCCTGTACCTTTCCTGCCCACCCACTCATCACTAACATCACAACAGCTACCATTTTGAACACTGTACATTCAGAATCTCATTTATTCCACTGTAACTTTGTTAGGTAAGTGCTATTTGTATGCCTCTTTTCACAGATGAGAATAGTGAGATACAAAGATGGGAAATGAATTGCTTCAGGTCACAGACTGAGTGAGGAGGTAGGACTCAGCCCTAGACCTGTGCAAGCATAAAGTTTATAGTCTTTGCCACAAGTTACTTTGTCTCCACAGAAACTTGGTTTCTCTGGGAAGTGGGAAGGATCTTTATTGTTCTACTTTATACCCTACTTCCCCAATCCTGTACTTTGCTGCTTAAGAACATAGCCTTCCTCAGGAAGGGCTGGGTTTTGAGGAAAGAATCCTTTTGCCTCTGCTCATGGCCAGGACCCTGCTCCGGGCCTAAGGAGCCAAGCCTGGCTGTCTGCTCAAGAGTTTCCATTCCCAAGGGATGCCTGCCTAGGAGAGATGGCCATCTGGGAACAACCTTCCTGATGTTCCTTTGGCTACACATTTTGTTGATTTCCTTAAGTATGTTTTCTTATGAGGTTTCTGTTTCTTTTCTGGCTTGGTTTGTGACTTTACTTCATTTCTGTTTATTTCTTATTATTTGGCCCAACACACTTGTTTTCATTTGATTTTTTTTTCCTCTTAGACTCCTGGCCTACATGACCTGTGCTCATTTTGCCGTATGATGTGCCACCCCATCTGTGTGTTTTGTCTGAAGTCCTTGGAAGTCAAAAGTTAAACACTATGAAAATGGGACAGGGCAAATGATTCAAGTCTTTCAGCTTAGACAAAAATGGGTCTTGTGAATAATACAACCAGGATTGAAATCATATCACCTCAGTTGCTCACTACTTTCCTAACTGATGAAAGCTGGAAATGTAGCATTAATACCTTTAAAAGGAAATAAGAAGATGAAACATTTCTGACTCTTTGGTGATCCAAAGACTGGGCAGAGAAGGCTGGGTGATCACCAACTCAGATCCTTGGGGACAGAGAGACAACTCTCAACCCTGAAAAGTGGGATGTAGGCCAGGTAGGATAGGGTACAGACAGCATGAAGGGCAGAGTGTACTTACATTTCCCATAGAAAATCAGCTGTCGTGCTGCACATGGCATATCATCTCTATGTGTCCAACATCTAATCCAAGATGATAGTCTGAATTTTTTTTAAATACAGCTAGTTTTTACTCTATCTGGACCTAATTATTTTCGTCATACATCCAAGAATGTGTTTGGGGGCTGAGGGTTTAGCTCAGCGGCATAAGTGCCTGCTTGGCAACCTCGAGGTCTTGAGTTCAGTCCCCAACACACACACACACAAAAAAAGAATCAACCAAGAGAGCTAATTGTAGGCTGGGGATTTAGCTCAGCGGCATAAGTGCCTGCCTTGCAAGAGCATGGTTGTGAGTTCGATCCCTGGTACAAAAAAAAAAAGAATGTGTTTGGGAGACTCCCATAAAAAAGATAGGATAATAAATAATAAAACAATAGACTCTGGTTTTAATGCTACTGAGAAAGAAAAGATAAAGATATAATAACAGGTTTCCTTGATTATAGGAGAAAAATATCTCAAATATCACAAAACGCATCGAGTAGAAAGCCCAGTCAAATAGATCCAAATTCTAACTAAATACAGTGAAGAGCTTTAGGACAGAGCTGTACTGCTGTTGAATTTATTTAGAAGTTCTAAGAGCTTTCAATGTGCTAAGGTTTTAGAATTGAAGAAGCCTGATTTTAAATTTTGGTTGTGCAACTTACTGGCTAAGTGATACTGAGCATTCAGTTACTAAATGTCTCTAAAATGGAAATAAGGATGTGCCCATGTAGGGTCACTGTGAGGCTCAAATCAGGTAATGCATATAAAGTTCTTACTATTCCTGGTGTAGTGGTACATGCCTGTAATCCCAGGTAGTCAGGAGGTCGAGGCAGGTGGATCCTACGTTTGAGGCTAGCCCGGACAATTTAGCAAGACATTATCTCAAAAAGAAAAAAGTTTTTAAAGAACTGAGAGTGTAATTCAGTGACAGAACACCTACCTACCATGAACAATGCCCTGAATACTGCCCCAAGTGTTAATCAATCAAATAAAAGTCCAACATATAGTAATTTTTCAATGTATGGTTATTCTCTTATTCTACCACTACAAGTATTTCCAGTTAGTATTTGCTGAACCTTTCATGCGTATATCCTGATACCCTATTGTTTCACATATACTTACAGTAAATGTTGGAGCCATCAACATTTACTCACCTAATTTTAAATTTATAGAAATTGAATGAAGGCTGATTTGGCCAATATTATATAGCAAAGCATAGGACAAGAATCAAAGCTAAAGCTGAAAAATCTAGCAGGTCTCTTTTTCAGTATCCCTATCACCCCCAGAAATACAGTGGGGAAGATCTAACACAGGACCAGAGGGATTATTAGTCAGGCATCAAAGAAATGAGGTAAAGATCTGAAATTGTTCAGTGAATGTGGGAAGGGGAGGAAGAAGACAGAGAGACTGGAAGACAAAGGCAGGCAGAGTTTCCCATGCTGGGATATCCCCTACACCCTCTACCGTCTTCTCCAAAGAGTGCTGATGTTCAGGGTCTCATTGCAAAGTCGTTACACTTAATTTTATTGGACAGATGGAGTTCAATGGGCATGTGTGACTTAAAACTCTCAGGGCCTACAGAATATATCCAACAACAAAACAAGGCCAACCATATCCATCTCTTCTCTCTATTAATATTGGTTGTTGGTATGTTTATCAAGATGATAGAGCAAAAATATTTTATATAGAAGTGTTCCCTGATGTAGAATGGCTGGCATAGGACTTTTTGACCTGTGATAGTGCATAAGTAATATATTCGGTATCACTGTACATCAAGTGCTGGATTTGGATCTTCCCCACTGGGTTAGAAATATGCAGTCCAGGGCTGGGGATTTAGCTCAGTGGCATAGGTGCCTGCCTTGCAAGCATGCAGTCATGAGTTCAATCCCCAGTACCAATTAAAAAAAAAAGAAAGAAATATGCAGTCCTGATCCTCTGGTGAGACAGGGCAGCAGCAAAGTGCAGCTCCCAGGCAGCCCAGCAATCAAGAGAGGAAATAACCAACCTTACATGAGGTGCTGTATTGTGGAGCTGTGATGTGGGGTTGGTTAGATGTATTCAGTGCCTTTTAAATTTATAATATTTCCAATTTATGATGAGTTTATCAGGACATAATCCTATCTATCATAAGTCAAGGAGCATATGTAATTAACAACTGCAGTTTGGAGTACTAAAATAAAATACTAAAATTCATGAATAATGCACAATTTTGACTGGGCATGGTAATCAACAACTATGAAATTTTAGGAGCTAGGGTCAACTTGAAATTTAACTCTAAGTCCACTCAGTTTTTGCAATCACCCAGTTCCTGCTTTTTCCAAGGCAAGAAGGAGAAAGTATTGCCTATGGTGGTTAAGGTCATCCCACATTGAAGCTTTGATATGTTTGTGAATTCATCGTCCTTCCCCCTTTTTCTGGTAATAGCATGATTCTTCCTTGGGAGACAGCTTTTCTCTGATTGCACCCACTTAAATTTTGGAAGTCTGTCCTTCATGATAGCCTACCTGTGTGGGCTGAGACAAGAGCATGGAATAGAGGCCTAGACATCCATAGTGTTATTACTGGACACAATGTTAATTCAGTGGATGGTCTAATTGGCTGTTCCCTTGGGTTTGTCTAAATAGAGCTAAGAGGGAAGAGTCATTTTCTTTTCTGGCCTCAATACTATGAGACACAAACTTAAAAGAGTGACTGCCAGGCTATCACCAAATGGGAAAAAAATAAACATCTGTATTGGAAAACAATGAAGTGGTGGGCTCACAGAAAGAATAGGAACCATGGTCCTGCTGGAGTTGATCTTGTTTCTGGGTATCCTTAGTATCCACTCCACCCCTGCTCTTCTGTGCCTGAAGGTGGTATGACTTGTGTTTCTATTGCTTGCAACCAAGAGTCCTGGCTAGCATGGGAAAAATACAGGCAGGTACATTCAATACAAAATAATTCATAGAATTCACATATGGATTACAGAACTTTTAGAGGAGGACTATAAACCAGGCAATGAAAACAAAAATTATGGAGGGTAGGCTAGGGTCATCTTGACTCTATCATAATAATCAGTAGTTCTTGAACTATGGAACAGAGCTGAACTTCTCAATCACACAACAAAGTTAGATCTTTCATCTCTGCACTGGTATACGTAGTTTAGATTTTGCATGGTGCTTTAGGGAGGGGTTATGAACATCTAGAAACTAATTAAGAACTCTTTTCTTTTTTGAGACAGGGTTTCACTACGCAGTTCAGGCTGGCCTTGAACTTCCTTTGTAGCCAAGGCTAGCCTCAAACTTGAGGTGATCCTCCTGCCTCAACCACCTGAGTTCTGGGATTACAGTCATGCACCACCATATCCAGCTAGGAACTATTTTCTAAGGGATATGTGACACAGCTAGGGCTAATGGTGATGCTAGAGATTTATATTTCCCCTTAACCTCTTGCTAGCTGTTTGCTGTTATTTAACTTCTTCATATTCTTACATACGTCATGTGTAATATTGAAACAATAAAAACACAGAACACAACAGAGCAGTTGAGAATATTAAACTGAATCATCATGTATGTGCTGTGATAGCCCATGTAGCCATCATCATCAGGTTAATTAATACATATTTATGGAATGATTCACTGAGAATGCACAGATATCACTTATTTAACTTTCATAATCAAGTTTATATTTAATTCTAAATATGCCATTCTAATTATTTTTCATTATATTAATACAGGAGCCCTCTGGTGGTGAAACACACTTCTAGAGCACATGCAAAATATTACCTTTAAGTATAATAAGGATTCTTATAAGGATATTATTATGATTACCATCTCATTAATGCAAATAAAAAATACTGGGCATATATAGTGTTATGGGTTAAACTGTGTCATCCTAAAATTGCTATCTTAATCAGAATATGGAGATATATATATATATATTTGGAGAAAACTCTTCAAAGAGATAAACTAAAATGAGGTCATTAAGATGGGTCCTAATACAGTATGCTAAAGTCTTTTTTAGGAACAGAGGACTTAGACACATACAGGAACAGAGGATGACCCTGTGACCCTGTGATGACACAGGCAAAAACATATCTACAAGCTAAGGAGAGATGCTTTAAAAGAAACCAACTCAGTTAAAATTTTTATTTCATACCTCTTGACTTCAGAACCATAGAAAGATACGTTTTTGTTGTTTAGTCACCCTAGTCTGTGGTACTGTACCTTGTTATGCAGCCCAAGGAAACTAACACATATAAACATAGATTCTAGTCAATAGATCATATGAATATTACTTTTAGTGTAAATTGTGTTAGAAGATGTAACTTCTTGTATTCTCTGAGGTCCATTTGGATAGAACTTGGGATGATGTGTAGCATAAAGCATAGCACTAAAGAGGCCAGGTTGATAGATTTTCTTCCAGGTTTAGCCCATATAAGATTTGCCTTGTTTCACAATCAGATAACACTCTTTGAAAATGAAACTAAGAGACCTAACTGAATACAGTGGATAACTAGGTATAATCTGAAAACATCCATCAAAAATAAGGAGCAATGCCTTTGTGACAATGCATGGAATAGCACTTAACTTTATGAATAACTACAATTTATAATAGCATTTTGCTATATAATACTTTGCTATAGTTTTTTCTTCAACTTTGCTATAGTTTTCCCCTTATGATTGCTATTTCTATTTCTACTTCTAAAAGATAATGAAATGGAAAGTCATAAGAGATAAGTAAAAATTAGTTATAGAGGTAAAATTCAAGCCTTGGCTTTTGACTTCATATTCCATGCTCACTTTACCACATGCTACTGCCTCTCCACATTTTCTGTTTTAAATGGGCCCTAATTGTAGAAAACTTCTCAAAGCATCAGTATTAAATGTGAGACTTTTCAGTGTTTGTGGACTGAGTGCATTAAAAAAAAGATATAAAAGAGTAGAACTGAACATAGAGGTGAACATGAAATCTCCTTTCCAAAGTATCAACATTTTGGGAGATATACAGATCTGAGAAAGTTTCTAAACCAGGAAGGGAGAAGAAATAAATAAGAAATATTTCCATCCTTAAAAGTTCATGTTACTCTGTGCAGAGAGTACACATGGCCCTCGTAGCCGCAGGGATTTTGTCTAAGGATTCAGCGAACCAAAGTTTGAAAATATAGTTAAGCTTACAGTGGTTGTGTCTGCATTAAATATATACAGACATTTTTATATTACTATTATTCTCTATTACAGTACAATAAGTATTTATGTGGCATTTACATTATATCAAGTATTATAAGTAATCTGCAGATTATTTAAAGTAAAGCAGAGGATGTGCATAAATTACATGCAAATACTATACCATTTTATATAAAAGATTTGAGGATCTGCAGATTTTGGTGTGGGGCTAGTTCTGTAACTGATCCCCCACAAATAATGAAGAATGACTGCATTTAATGATAATTGGTGTGATCTCTTTGTGTTCACATAAGTACACTTTGTTAGAGTGGGAAGTTCACCATAGATTTTAATTAGTCAGAAACTAAGCTCTTAAAGGCCTCTTGATCACACTTTAATATGGAATATTTAATTAAGTAAAAAGTGATGGAGAAAGCATTTAACTAATACAGTTCAGCACTAGTAAGGTGCTCCCACACTAGATAACTGAATTGAAACAGATCAAACTACTGCATCAAGGCAGGAAGGCAGAAAGTTCTGATTGATGCCAGTCCCTTCATTTGTGATGAGTTAATCTAGGCCAAGCTGACATTTACCTCTGCACTTTCTCTGAAGAGTGAATGTGCTAAGAAAAACACCATCGTGTAAACAAGAATGGGTGAAAACATTTTCATCATATGGAAGCAAAAATAATTGTTTTAAGAAACCTTGGCATATTTGTTGTGAAGCAAATGTATACAACCCACTATGTATGTACAGAGAAGCAATGCACTCATTTTGTTGATCCCATTAGTGAACACATGAATGCAAAGTATGCAGCTTTTCTACCCCTCAGAGAAGGCTCTGGAATGTATCTACCCAACACAATGGTGGTTCCAAGTAGGCCTCTGCCTAGCAGTGTCCCCTCACCTGTGAACCTGTTACACTGGCTAATTTTGAGGCCTCATCTCAGACCTACTGAATCAGACACTCTTGAGGTGGGGCTCAACTGTCTGTGTTTTAATAAGCCCTCCAGGGGCTTCTGAGGAATGCTCAAGTGTGAGAACGCTGCACAAGAAGATAGTTGTTTGCTAGATGTGTGAGTTTTCTTAATGATGCTCAAGAGAGATTGAATTATCTTTCTGGGTATACTGTTGTTGAACTCTTTCATTATTATTTAGAGACCCTCTCTGAATTAAGGAAAATGAGCCACAACTGGGGGCTTGCTGAAAGCGATGCTTAAGAGGCCAAACTGATGCCCATTGTCCTGACACAGAAATGGAGGCTGGGCCTGGCAGACCTCCTGCTAGGAATGGACATGAAAATTGACCAGGATCTGCCACTTTCTCATGGCTGCAATCATTTACAAATCTATTTTTCCATCCTTTATTTAAGTTATGCTGCAAATGAAGCCCAATCCATATTTCTCCTAGTTTACATCTAAAATGGTTCAAGTGTTATGTTGGTAGATGAGTGGATTCCCCAAGAGATCTTTTGAACCTACTCAAACTTTTTCTTCAAAACAGGAAGTTGCACTTTACCCAGTACAAACAAAGTTTAGCATGAAAAAGCCTGATTTTTATTTAATTTTCTTAGTCCCCAAATGTGGAATATAATTTAATTTTCAAAACATATTTTCTCCCACTCTCCCTACCATCATTCTTCATATATGCTGACTTTCCTTCTCATATAAGCTAAGTTGTAAGAAATCTAACCTTATTTCATAATTATATTCTTGTCTTCTGTGGTTAAGGAATCAAGGAACTCTCTATTCTAGTTACACCTTGGTTGCATTTAGTTCAACAACCATTTACTGTCATCTACACAAGGGAACTGGACTGCCTGTAGGGAGGGAAGAGATTTTAAAAACATTTTTTTTTCAGAAATGAGTTGATCTCAGCTGAGGCATAACTGTTTATTGGACCAAATATTTTGTGTATCATTTACCCAAGATTGCCTGAGAATTATACATAAACTATATATTAAAATTTAGAAATATATTTGGAAGTAAGCAATTTAATTAACTTAATTAATGAAATTAGTAGTGTGGGGGGAAGGAAAGGAGGAGGAGAGGAAGTGGGAGGATAAAGAACTGTGACCACCTACCTGGGTCAGGATGGAATTCAGCTTTCTTGCATGTAACCTTTCTGTATCCTCACAGACCTTAGTACACACCAAAGTTTAGACTTACCCCGAAAGCAGCTGTTGGTTTAGATGTCTATTTCTCTTATTAGGACAATGAACCTCTTGAGGACAGGAACTGCTCCTTTTTCCAGCAAGTCATGTGGATGTGCCCCTGCTGCTTGATAAAAGTATGTGTTCCTCAACTCATTCTGTCAGCTAGTTTGCTGCTTAAGTTGACACTTCATGGAGGATTACAGAGCAACTGTCATTTTGATCTTATATCTAGGAGTGTGGGCTCCCAGCCTGGTAGGCCACCAGCCTTTCTCATTTTGGAGGCCAGAGTCAAGGACCAAAGGAACAGACAGCCTGGTAACCAGATGTGGAGGCCAAAGAGGCCTGAGGAAATATGGTAAAAATAAGAAAGTCACTTCAGCTCCACCTCCATCCCTACTCCATTCAGAGTTTTCATCCTAACTAGTGAGCCAGTGCAAACTACCATTGCTACATAGAAAATCTCCTAAAACTCTGCCTTAAAACTGTTGCCAATTAGCCTGTTTCTTTTGCTCCATTCAGATGAAAATCATGAACCAGCAAAATTCAGGTTTGCTAGCTATCCTGATGACACGAGATAATGCTGGATGCCAATAGTTGACACAACCAGTAGCTAGTCACTGCCACCGTTGGCTGTAACCACCTGAAACCAGCTTGTACCAGACACTGTTGGTCAACTCTGCTGCTAATCTTTGTTGGTTGCTAGTCTCAGGGGTCTCTTTGGTGTTAACAGCTCCGAATGTTTAATGTTTATTGCTAGTCGTTTTGGGAACCAAAGTCTTCTCTGCTCCATCCTTGCGGGCCCCAAGTTTACTGGAGCTTCCCTTCTGCCAAAACTCAAATATTAAAAATCATTCAACTGGCCTGAATGTTTGGCTGCCTTAAAATCTCTTCCACCAGATTTATAAATCCACTGCCTTTAATCTCAGTCTCTTGCAAAGTCTTAGGACAAGAACAAAATATACACAAATTTTCAGCCAGAGCATAATGCACATGGTCAGGAGTCCAAATGCACTGAAACTTCTTGATCTAGATCTTTGCAATCTGCATTTTTTTATCTGCATTCTGGTCTTTTGTGTTCTGACCAGAACCGTCATCAAGGTCAGCTTACAGTATTCTAGGGCTGCTTCTATAGCTGGAATCTCTACACCTTTTCCAAAAAGATCCCTGAAATCAATTCCAAAGGCTTCTGAACCATATGTTCAGGTAGCTTCAGAGTAAGAATCCCAAGTTTTGGTGCTAGAACTAAAATTTGCCTTAGGTGAGGGTTTGGGATGACATCTAGGTATAATGGGAGACAAATGACCATGAATGGACACATCTGAAACTACGAACCAAAAATCATCTTTTTCCTCCTTTACGTTTTCTTAGATATTTTGTCATAGTGATGGAAAACTAACACAGGCTCCCTCTATGTAGACTTTTCATATGGGCTAACAGGATTCCTGAAAACATGCAGACTTCAGAGTTTTTGTGACTGGACTATTTACAGGGGATTTAAGATGAATAACATTAGTGTTTCAGTGAGCAAGGTTGGAGTTAAGTGGCTTTTTTATAATTTGGTTGTGGAAGCTTGATGGTGTCACTTCCGCCATACATTATTTGTTGAATAAATTCAAAAGCACATCAAGTTTGCAGTCTTTTGCAAACACATTCTTTTGGGGTAGAGGAAATTTCCCTTTTGACCTTTGAAGGTTTAGTGATTGAGTCTGTTGAAAAATGACAATAGACAGATTGATAAAATGATAGTAGACAGAGGAAATGCACACAACAGTTCATGCTAGAAGACATCACAGGAAAGTGAATATTCTATTACCTAGCAAGATTTAGCAGTTTATATATCCTCTTCACAGGGGAAAAGGAAGTGAGAAGATGTAGGCAATTTAGAGGAAGAGTGATTCCAGGGAAAGTAAATGGGCTCCCCCAAAACAGCTAACAGGCAAAGCCAAAATTCTCCTGGGCTTTGGGTGCGGTGTCAACTCTAGCCTTTCCTGTGAGTTAATCTTCTGGAAGATCCATGCTTTGGATATCTAGGGGAACTTTAGCAAAAGCCCCTCCTATGTTTCTGGAGAGGAAGAGGGGCAGGAGACAGGGGAAAGGAGAAGGTCAAAGAGTTCAAAACACTTCAGCATGCCAAAGTGTCATAATTTGGGTATTATCTTCTGCGCCCCAATATTCCCCATTTCATGAAGGGGATGTGTCAAGAATATATTAAATGTGAGATGCTTCTTCAGTCATCTTTGAGAAATACATGGTTTGTCATAGCCAGGGAGAGATCTAACAACTGTAAGGTATTTTTTTCTTCTCACAAAATAGTCTTCTTCTAACACTATACCACACATACATGTACCCATGCACATACACGCATCATACATTTTATTCTGCTTACATTTCTCTTTTTGTTTTATACTAAGGGAAACCGACACAATATTAACCTTTAAATACCTTAAAGTTGAGTTCTAAAACATGTGAATTCAAGTTTTATGGAACTTAAAAATACCAAAGATTTTATTGTTCAACACACATTCCCGAGTAATTTTCCCAAGGAAATACTATTTCAAGTTCTCAGTTAGAGGGGGAAAGAAAGTTAAATGAAAATCAGTATTGATGGGTAACTCTGTATGAAAAATGTGTGTTGTAAGTTATTTTTACCACGGAGGTAGTTTCCTGTGGAAACTGTGACTTGTGGTAAAGTTCAGTTTTAAAATATTTTGAGATACAAGCCAAAATCTTGGGTGGGGAAATATAATTTGTTATTACTCAAAGAAAAGTCAATTACTCAATACTAACATTTTAAAAGCAAAAAATTACAGATAAATTCATTTGCCAATTGTAGATTATTTTCTCCTACAAAGTTTAGGTTTTTTTACTAAAAAAAATTTCCCAATTTTACTGAAAGTATCTAAAGCAAGCAGCAAGTGGTTATTGAGCTTGGTGAAATAATAACTCTTATCCTTAGTTACCTCCTATAATACCTGGTGCTATTCAATGTATTCTACACATAAATTATTGCAAAGACAAGATTAAAGCCATCAGAGATTTATTTTTTCAAAAGGAAATATAAATCATCCTTGTCTCTGCTTTACACATTGATGATTTGTATAATGAGGTGAGGAGATAAGACTCTGGAAACCAGCTTCATTAACATTAAACTAAAAATGATTAACAACAATTTTAAAAAACAGGGAGAAAAATCATTACCCAGGATTAGATAATTGAATTATATAGACTTGTTGAAGCTCAACTCTAACTATAAATGTATTTGCAAGTAATTATCACCCATAGCATTAATAATTTTATAATATTCTACCTGAGTCAAATTAGTCAGATTTGCAAAGCACCAAGGAAAATAAGCAATTAGTTGATATGTGATCCAAGAAAAACATGTTACTTAGTTACAAATAATTCAAAAATTCCCAAAAAAATGAGTAGGCGGAGGTTGGTTCCATAGAGCCCATGACCCAATTCCAGGAGATGTAGCAGGAGATATTGAATAGGAAGGTCACCTTCTGGTAAACTATCATTCAAACTTCCTCTACTTTTCTGAATAATGTGGAGGTGCAAAATATGTAAGCATGAGAGCCAGTACCATGCTCTGAGAGAGCTTTCAGAGCTTTCTCATAAATATTACCTGAAGCACATCTATTGGGTCAACCGCAAAATCAAGTTTTCAAAAGACATTCTGCAAAGAGCTTCAAGTCTATGAAAGAAAAATCTCTCTCATGGGCACCCTCACAATCATGTGAAATTCCTGAGTTTAATATTCACTGCAAAGAAGACAGAAATGAAAGCACTGAAGTGGTCTATAAACTAAATACTATTTTGTGGTTTTCAGTACAAAAGCATTTTTTCTTTTCTCTCCCTATCAAAACTTCTGGCTGCTTTGTTGAATACTATCCAATAAATGTTGTGCATTTATGTTTGTAGAATAAAAAGAAGGCAAGACCAACCTTTCTAAAGTTAAAGATCAAAAGAACATCGATATTGGCAATCTCACTTCTGTAACAGTTGGCCATCTAATTACTCATAATTCTTGCAGACAGGGAACCAACCAAGCTGTGTGTTTGAGTGATCATGATCTCTGGCTTTTGCCTGTATACTGGTAAACTAGTAGGCACAGATTCCTCACAAAAAGTATGTTTGCCCTGCTCAGTCTTAACTGGCACAGGGATATGATGCCCTAGTTCCTTCTAGGAATGTACTCCTCCCATTGAAGGATTATCTGCTTCCTATCTGACTCTATGTTTATAAATGCATACCTACCTCTAGCCTTGTCCCCATGCCAGTTCTGTATCACCCAAGGCATTCATTTGTTGTCTTAACTTTAGAAACTCTATCTCAACTTTAAAAAGCCTAATCAGCAACAGCCATCAAGTTTCTAGAGATTATTTTTCTAATAATACATATAAGGTGTTGTTAAGAAGACTAAATTAGCTTGCATTTCTTTCTTTATTCCCCATATACTGCAGATAGAATGTTTGTATGCCCCCTACCCCAATCCACATGTTGAAGTCTTAATTTCCAGTGTGATGGTATCAAGAGTGGAGTCTTTGGAAGATGTTAAGGTCATAAGGGTGGCATCCTCATGCTTGTGACTAGCACACTTATTTTTTAAAAATCCTGAGAGTTCTCTTACTCTTTTTCCATCATGTAAGTATACAAAAAGAAGAAAACTGCCTACATCCAAAAAAGAGCCCTCACCAGGAATGGACTTCTGAATCTTTCTAAACAAATATCAGTTGGCTAAACTACCTAGTCTATGATATCTTGTGAAAAAAGCCCAAATCAACTAAGATACCATCTAAAATGTCAATTCACAACTAAAAGTGGACTTGTTGCAAGATACGTTATGAACAATGTACAAGTACATATGTACCATTTTGTTTCTCTCTAAATTTTGTATATAATAATCCTTTGGGAGCCAAGCACAGTGGCTCACTTCTGTAATCCCAGAATTCAGGAGACTAAGGTAGAAGAATTTCTGTGAGTTCAAGGCCAGCCATGGCTACAAATTAAGTTCAAGGCCAGTTTGAAATGCATGGCAAAACCCTGTCTCAAAAAAGACAAGACAAAAAACAAAAAAATCCTCTGGGACACTAAGTACTATTCTTCCCTCATGGCTGAAAAAGATGTTCTGTGATCTTGAGAGTTATGCTACCTGAGGAAAGTGATTACTAAATAACAGAAAGATCCCTTGTACAGTAAAACACTCTGCATATGGGTCTAGTTATACCAGTCTGGATTGTTTATTTTCTAAAGATCATTTTACATCCCAAGATTTCAAACTATTGGACCAACAAACTCAAGGTAATGGAGACAGCCAAACTCATCAACATCATATATATATGATTTCCACTTTAAGTGTTAATTTTTATTTAAAATTTGTTAGTTACTTTCTCTTCGCTGAAACAAAATACCCAATACCCACAAGTTAAGGGAGGAAAGGTTTATTTGACTCACAGTTTGTTGAGGTTTCAGTCCATTCTCAGCTGGCTCCAAGACAGGATAGCATGGCAGAGGGGCATTGCAGAGGAAAGTTTATGGCAGGCAGAAGGTAGCAAACTAAGTGAGGGGCAACCACAAACCTTTCTATTCCATATATCTTATCCAGGCTATTTAGAGTGAGTAGCACTCATAGCCTTAATTCTAGTTCCCTTGATCCTAGCATTTCATCATGAATCAACCCCAGAATCACACACTCTAGATCCAGCCACCTCTGAAAAAGCCTCACCTATGACTGCATGAGGCTTTGGGGGGACATCTAGACACGAGCCATAACAAAAATCTTATAGCTATTAAAGCAATACATATGTGCAGTAGCCAAACATTTTTAGCTTCCAAACTATTATTGCCATTTATATCTGTTTTAACACTTGCTTTATGACCTAATCACAAGGTCTTAAAAGGACATAAGACGCTGAAAGTCTGAACCTCCCACCTCAACCCAGGTTGGCATCTCTCTAGTGCTAAGTAATATTTTTACATGCTCTTCTTTAAAGATTGGACTCAGAGGAAAATCAAGTTTGGGACTTTGTGGTTGGTATAAAGGTAAATGTTGAGAAATGTTCCCTTGACTTGCATGAGGAAAAGAATATGGCCCTTCAGAACCTTAAAAAAAGCTTTTAATCTTCCTGTTTTACTCAATTTCTTTGAGTGTGGGACTAATATTGCCTATTTGAAAGAAGTATAAGGAGATACTGTAGAAGAATGGTGGCTCTCAGGACCCTCCCTGCATTCCTGTTCTTGGTACAATGCATATATCTACATTTTCCCACCATTGCTTCCCATCTACACAAGTCACATTCATCAATATCCACTGTACACAACACCTTTAGTTGGTTTCATTCACTCCCACTGACTGCATTTCTGAGGCAGGAACAGCACACCTCCACATGCGTTCCTGTCCTCCATCCTTCTATTTGATAGTATACACTTCCTGAATCATGGAGTCTCCTTTTCTGACATTTCCCACTGTTAGACAGCACAATGCTGGGGATAAAGATACCCAATATATGCTTCAAAACAAGTGACAATTAACTTATTACTTAACTAGAATTAAAATTCTAAATCTGACTGTTATCCCACAAAGCAGTAATCATTTCCTAAATGATACCGGATAACATCTGTGAATGTTACAACCATGGAGTGTGCCTTAAGACTGTTTGTATGTGCAGTGTAAGATTTTTATATTTTTGCCTTCATTCAATTTAATCCTACTCCAACTTCCAATATTAAATACTGTGTGATACTTTATTCTTTCTGATAATGCTATCACCTAGTTATAGTGAACTTCTGCACTAGGGAGTGTTATGGTTTTTATTTGAATGCCCCTGCGAAGCTTTGTGTGTGCCAAGGTGGCACTTTTGGAGGTGGGAGCACTTTTCATCAGTGGGTGATCCAGGTGGGATCTAGTCAGAAGATGTGGGTCACTGGAGATGTTGCCTGGAAGGGTTCATCTCTTCCTTGCTCCTCCCTTCATTCTCTTTCTCTCTGCTTCCATTGCTATGCCATGAGCTGCACCCCTCTGTCATTACCCTCTGCCATGCTGCCCTGTCTTGGAGCCAAGATTAGTCCACTGATGAGTTCTGAGCTAACTGTGAGTTAGGAGGTGAAGCCTGGTTGGGGGAGGTGGGTCACTGGGGGTGTGGCTCGGAAGGGTGTATCTCTCCCTTCCTCCTCCTTTCCCCCCTTCTCTGCCTCTCACTGCCATGCTATGGATTTTTTCTCCTCTGCAGTGTGCCACCATGCCACCATACCTTGGAGCCAGCCAAGACTATGAACTGAAACCTCTACATACTGTAAACCAAAATAAATCTCTCCTCCTTTAATTTGTGGGTGTCAGGTATTTTGTCTCACGGACAAGAAAGTAACTAAGAGACCTCTTGTTCCCCTGATAGTTTTGAATAATGCTTGAAAGTTCCATATTTATTAAACCTTCATTGAAAGCAATAACCAAGACATCTAAATGTGTTTTTGTGCTGTATCTAAAAGGAATATTGACTTCTAGACACAAAAATAGCATCTAAAAGAGTCTTCTACAAATTCTTGCATGCTCTTACAAGGTTCAGAAAACACAAAACACATACCTAGCAATGGCAGAAACATCTTAGTACATCTAAGAGATCCACATGGATCCCTGGGAGGTCCAGTTAGATGACTATTGTACAGGCCTAGCAGAGACTGCCATGTTTCATATCCAACAGACATAATCTTTATCCACCTCCACATGTCAAATATCTGGGAAGAAGAGAGGAGATTTGCAAACAAATATATTCTAAAGAGCTATCAAATTATCCACATGATTTTCACTATCATTAATCATCAAAGAATTTTTTAAAATTGTACTACTGGTTATGAATAATACTTCAATAATTTAGATTTTTTCCAATACTAGGAATTGAACCCAAGGCCTTTTGTTAGTGTGTATGTGTTTGGGGTTTTTTTTGAGACAAGTTTTCACTAACTCACTAAGTTGCCTAGGCTGGGTTTGAACTTGCAATTCTCCTGCCTCAGATTCCCAGAGTCTAGAAGCATTTTATAAACTAGACATCTGAAAAGAGTCATTGCTGCAGTCAGTCAAGATGCACTAGTCAGGTATCTTTGCTTTGTCCTCTTCTCTTCCATGCTATCTGCTAAGACACTGCAGGTCTGGACTATGTCGGTGGAGCTCACATACCTTCCCTCTTCCAGGCTTGTTTGACATTTGGAGAGTAGCTGCAAAAGAGCAGAGAGCAAAGACAGGGCATTTATGCCTGAGGGTCCCTCTTTGCAGTCTTGCTTCAGCCTAGAGACATTCCCCAACCACCTTTTCCAGGTATCTGACTCTGTGGCAACTCAAAGTCTCAGTAGCCCCTTCCCAGTTCCAGGAAGCACTCCTTCCCATCAAACCCTCAGGCCTAGGAATGGTAGCAATTTGATTGCTACTAGTCACAGACTACTGCAGTACCCTTTGTTGTTCCCCTATGCCAACTTTGTAAATAAATCCTTTCCTGAGTGTGTTAACTGCTTCCTGTTAGAATGCAGGTTTAATTTATATTTGTAAGATAATGCATCTATGTGGAGTTTTAGGACCTCGGACAGACACCCAGGAGGCAATGCATACAGGAAAAGTGGGGAACAACTATTGACAATACCAATAAGAGTGTGAGGGTTGAATTCCTGGTTGGAGGATGTTGGTAGCAGCAGCAGAGAGAATTAGACACATTTTTATAATGTATAATTTACCACCTTCATGGTGCTTTTATTGTCTGCTCCACAATCAAGTGAAGAGAAACTGAAAGACATGAAGCCAAGAAAAGGAGACTTAGTCTCCCATCCATACCTCTCCCAGGGAACCATGGCTTGACACTGTAAAGCCCGTCATTGGCAGAGGTCTCTATGAAAATTTGCTTCAGTCAGCTTTACAGTTTAGAAATGAGTACCAGGTGTGATGACACATGCCTATATGCTAATCATTCTGGGAGGCTGAGGCAGGAAGATCACAAGTTCAAGCCCAGTCAGGGGACTTAATGACTTAGTGAGATTCTGTCTTAAAATTTTAAAATATATATATATAATATATATGTTATATATATATTAAGGAGCAGGTAGGGATGTGGCTAGGTGTGAACGGCTTGGGTTCAATCCCCAGTACTTAAAAAAAGTTTTCCTTGGAATGATTTTCTCAAAATCATTTAAACTCTAGGAAAAAGTCAAGCAGTAAAATGTTATAGGAAGATATGTTTATGGTAAAGAGATGACATATAAACATTCTCAGGAATTTTGTCCATCTACTCTTATTTTCCTCATGTTAAAAGATCTTGAGGGAAATGATAAGACAATCTTTAAAACTTATTATAAGGTCTGTATTAAAAGAGAAGTGAAGAGTTAACAGCTATTTTTGTAATGGGGGCTATGTAAGTGGTGACTATGGGATAGGCCAGATCAACATTTAATCTCTAATAGAATGTTTTTCTTCCTGTCTCGCCCATCCAGCAGTGGAATTCAGGAACTAGACACCTGCCCCATGTTTAAAAATATATATATTGTGTCTAGGCTGATGAGAAAATATCCCGAGAGGAATTTCTGAAACGAGTACACGATGATTATGTTGCCTTTTGCTTGCTCTGCCTGTAGATCATCTTGGTTAGGTTTTATTGCATAGTGTATCCAATGTTCATACCCAGTACATTAACTTCTTGCTTGAGGAAAAATAAGGATTTTATTTTATTTTAATGTGAGAATTTAGGGGTCTGGGGTCAAGCCCTGACTCTACCACCAAACACTCGTACCTCAGGGTTTGTCACTTCACTACCAGGAGTTTGTCATCTTACTGCTAAGGCTTTGGTGCATTCATGAGCGAATAATGATAGAAGAACTAATATTCTTTTCAGTTAGAATGAAAGGCCTATTACCTGAACATGGGAAGATGGGGGCTCCCAGGTGTGATAGTTGCAGTGTCCACTGGAATGCATTAAGAAAACCATTTGGATGAGTGGAGCACAGTTCTGGGTGTGTCGATGGATGACAGACTTGCAGGTTGCAAACTGAGGAGGGGGGACCCACCCTGCTTGTGGGTGGTGCCAACCAATGGGTTTATAGCCTGGAAGGAATAAGAAAGGAAAGAAGAAAGTCTTCCCATAAGCTTCTTCAGAGGAGCTCCAGTCTCCACCATCACCTCCAGTTCCTTCAGGTTTCCAGTGCAGTCTCTCCAGCCTTCCAATGTAGACCTTTGGGCTTTCCCGCAGAAACTTGCAGCAACTTCTGCAATGACCTCCAGACCTTCAGTTTTTGACAGGACCCTCCAGCTATCCAACATGCAGGTGGTCATTTTGCATTCTTCATATGCCAATTCCTTTAGTGAACTCTTACTGTTACACCAAGTACATTGGTCACATTTATGATTGAAACAAACAACCACTTAATTATGTACAACTGCATAATTAGTCAAGATTCTGCATAATAAGGATTGGGGATACAGTTCAGTAATGAAGCATTTCTCTGGCATGCATGAGGCCCCAGTTTCCATCCCCAACAGAGGGAGAGAGGGAGGGAGAGAGGGAAGGAGAGAGGGAAAGAGAGCAAGAGAAATAGAGAGAGGGAAACAGAGACAGAGAAACAGAGAGACAGAGAGATAAGTAGAGATTCTGTATAATAAATGTTATTTGTGTCTAGATGTCCTCCCAAAGCCTCATGCAATCACAGGGCTTTTTCAAAGGTGGCTGAATGCAGGAGTGTGTGATGCTGGGATTTTGTTTTGCTTAGTTCTGATTAATGGTTTTTCTTTATTCAATATTCTGTTTTGATTGGTTTTATAGTTTTTTGGTTTTGGTTTTGATTTTGCTATACCTGAGAGAATGGACAACTATTGAGAGGATAATAAGATATACTATGATAGCTATTGTTTTTCTGGTATCCTGATTTGAAACTTGTACCAATTTTGCTGCATTGTTTTAATTGGCTTTGTTCTGTCTTGTTTCATTGGATTTTACTATCTTTAAAATAAAAAAAATTAAGGATGCGTGATTATGAAATGAGTCCACTGATTGGTTTGGCACTGCCCTAATCCCAGTAATCTGGATTATGATAAAAGCAGAGAAAGATGTTGTTAAGGTCTCTTGTTGCTTTTGCTGTCTTCCATCAGCCATGAACAGTTTCCCCTCTTCCATGTGCCACTCTGCCTTGAAGCCAGCTGATTATGGACTAAAACCTCTGTAAACCATGAGCTAAATAAAACTTTCCTCCCTTCACTTGTAGGTGTTGTGTATTTTGTCTCAGCAATGAGAAAAGTAACTAAAAAAAAGTAACTGTGAAACTTGGTGGTTTATAAAAACAGTCAACATCTATTTCCATTTTGAAGATAGGAGAATTAGTTGTGGCTAAGTTGGGCTCAGCCAACCTCAGCTCCAAGTCTTAATTTGAGTTTGGATTTATTCTGCATTTCTCTTCATTCTGGGACCAGTAACTACCCAGGTATGTTCTTCTGAGAGCAGATAGCAAAAATTTTTAGAAAAAAGTAAATGGAAATACACAAACCTCTATGGCCTCAGCTGGAAACTGCTGTGTTTTTACTTCTACATGAACTATATTCCTTGGCTGAAGCAAATCCCATGGCCAAAACCAAAGTCAATGGGTCGGTAGTACATAATTTGCTTCCTTTCCTGAGAGACACTACAAAGTTACATGGCAAAGGGTGTGGATGTTTAAGTCCAACACAAGAAGGGAATTAAGAGTTAGGAACATACATCCGATATACTATCCCACTGGCCTCTGGCACAACCAGTGATCTCCAAACTCTCCAGCTCCAACTGGCATGCTCCCCTCTTGCTCTTGTACACAGCAGTACCCCTGTCCCCATCATCAGTGAATGTTACCAACCAAGCAGAGATCTAGCTCTTGGAGAATGAGCTGCTGAATCTCTGGGAGGAAATACTCTGCTACTAGCCAGCCACTTCAGCACAAAACTGAGTTGGCATCAGTGGTTCTGAATCAGATGAGCATTTGGGGCGAGTCCATATTCATCTATATTCAGGACAGTGAGAGAGCTGTCTTTAGATCCCAAAAACTTATTCACCCTTACACAGCCCCCAAATTATTCACAACAGTCTTTAAGTTCCATAGTAAAACAGATTTCTCAGTTCTTTTCACAAGTTCTGATACAAGAAATCTAATAGAAAACTGTGCAAGTTTCCCACAGTGGCAGGTTCAGAAGGTCTGGCAGAGTTGTTGACTGTCAGAAATGCAAACAATCAGACTTCCATCAACAGAAACCAAGAATTTTGTCTCTCACTCAAAATCTATTGAGTCTTCTTGAAATCTGATCTTTATTCTTGCTTGCATGAAGGTGAGCATCCAAGTCTGAGTCAGGAAAATCACCAAACCCCACTTCTCAGAGATGGCCAAACCCCTGTGGGGTATTCTTCTCCTTGTTCTCATTTTGATCCCCAGAATTATGGGTTGTAATGTAAATGTTGGCACAATCTAAAGTCTAGCAGCAGAATGTACAAGGGGGCCTCACAGCTGTAATTTTTTTTGATGCAAGCTGCCAACATATATACCCATAATGTAAACTTACTTGTTTTGGGTTTATAAATTGGGTGTTTTTGGCAACTCTAAGACCTGCAGGGAAATAACTCTGTTATTAACAACTCAGTTTATTTAATGAACCCTTAGTGAAAGAAAGGATGGAAGGGAAGAAACAGCTAACTTGTGTCTTTCTTCCAACCCAAGAAATACACTTCCTCCAGAGGGCAAGCCCTCCTCCGTGGACAGTCATTCTGCATGACTGTGAGAAACCATCACAGGCTGATTTCAGGCTGAACAGCAGCTATGACTTCATCCAGCTGCCTTGCTTTCAGACCAAACAGCCTCAGTCGGATGAACTCATTGGCCGGAGAAGGGGAGAAAGGCTCCCTCCCATAAACAAGCTACTGGCCATGGGCCAACCTGGTCATCTCTCAAGAGTGACACAAGCTTAGAGCTACTGCTGGTAAAAAGGCTGTCTCCAAAGGATAGGAAGTGAGCTCAAGCATGAAATAAGACTTACCCAGAGATGTGATTCTGTTTGTGTGGTTGTTTTAATTAATATCCTCTCTGGAAGCCATTCCAGGAGATTCCGTTGATAAAAATTGAATTTCAAAATGGTATAAGATGAAGTGACTGAATAGTAACTTTCCCTTGAACAGGAAATGGAGATTTAAAAAAGGGAAATATGTGGTGGAAGTCAGCCTTTGCCTCAAGGGCAAATTCTCACATTCAGTGATGCCAACAATGGGCCCTGTAGGTGACCATCATACTCAGTTTTACCCAAACTGTCCTAGAAGAATGAATCCTACTGATTTGTTAGATTTATTCATCTTGTCTCTTTAATTTATTCATTCACATTTTAGAATATATAAAAACCTTAAGTTGAATGCTATGCAGATGCATTGAAATAATGTTCTTCACAGACATAAAACAGTAAAAAGGAATGCTTCCTTTCTCAATCACACTATACTAGTGGTTCTACTCCCTAACTTAGTGGCCTAAAACAAAATTTATTATCTCCCACTTTCTGGGGATCAGAAATATGGGGTGGTTTTGCTGGATCCCTGACTCAGGATATCTCACAAGGCTGTAATCAAGGTGTTAGCCAGAGCTGTGGTTTCATCTGAGGGCTCTGTTGAAGATGCTCTGCTTCCAAACTCACCCACATGGTTGTTGACAGAATTTAGGTTTCCAGAGGTTATTGGATTGCGCATCTCCAGTAGTCAGATAATTGGCTAGAGGCCTCTTTTAATTCTTTGCCAAATGGACCCCTTCATAGGATAGCTTACAGCTTGGCAGCTTACTTTCCCAAAAGCAAAGCTTCTAAGAAAAACAGTATAAACAGGAAGTCAGTCTTTTTGTAACCTAATCTCAGAAGTGATATCCCATCACCTTTACTGTATTCTATTTATTAGAAGCAAATCATTCAGTCCAGTTCCATTCATGGAAGTGAGTACTAGAAGGCAGAGACCATCGTGGAGCATTTTATAGGCTTGCCAAGCCCATTATTTTAGCTCTGTAATAAGATGTGGTTGGGGTATGGAATGTAGCTCAGTGGTGGTGTGCTTGCTTAGTATGTATGAGGGTCTGGGTTCAATCCCCAGCACTGGGTGGTAGTGGAGATGTACACTGAGATAAAGAAAAATATTCAAAAATAATACATGAGTATTGGCACACAGACACATTATAAGCTATTGAACTGGATAACTTATTGATAAGGTTTTCATTGTTCCAACAATGTTGCGTTTAGTAGAGCTATTTTGCAAATCATTTGTAAGCATGTGCGTGCGTGTGTGTGTGTGTGTGTGTATGTATGTGTTACTGGAGACTGAACTGAGGACATTTTGCACTGAGTTACATTCCAAGCCCTTTTAGTTTTTTTTTTTTTTTATTTTGAGACAGGGTCCCACTGAATCACTAAACTGCTGCGCTTGGGCTGAAACTGATTCTTTTGCCTCAGTCTCCCAGAGTGCTGGGATAATAGGTGTACACCACCATGCCCAGCTTGCAAATCAATTTTTAAAATTCTTCTTCAGAGTTGCATCAGTGCCTGTGGCACATTTGTC
Source organism: Hydrochoerus hydrochaeris (assembly GCA_004027455.1). Classification (NCBI taxonomy): domain Eukaryota; kingdom Metazoa; phylum Chordata; class Mammalia; order Rodentia; family Hydrochaeridae; genus Hydrochoerus; species Hydrochoerus hydrochaeris. The sequence continues at coordinate 110,530 of PVLA01002333.1, read as the reverse complement.
ACACTCTCTCAACTTTACCCCCACCAAAAATTATGGCCATTGTTTTTTCACTGCAAGTAGATTTGAATAATGGAAAGAGTTAAGATCAGTGACCAAGGTTAGTAACACTGATTTTAGTGTTAGCTTTTGGAAGCATGAAATAAAAATATCAATTTCTTTATGTGGCTCATAAATTGGCCTAGATGGCAGTGCCTGAAGGATTATTTTGATTTAACCTTCATTTGGATGGTTAAAATCTGATATTCATCTCAAGAGTTTCAGGCAGAAACCTTCATAGCCACCATGCCTGGCTAAAGATACTATTTTGATTTATGGAAACAGCATTGCCCATGCTCATAGTAACACACTTCAGAGCAGAGGTGTGTATTTGCCTTCATAAAACTAAAGTCACGAGATGATCTTAGCAAGTATTTTGCTTTCTAGGTTCCTTTCTATATCAATGCACTCTGATGGTGATCCCTTCTGATCTTCAGTAACTAGAATCTCTTACTTTTAGATGTCAGATTCTCATATTGGTGGTCCTTGTTGAGCTCCATCTCCCTGTATTTATGGCCTTGTGTAATCCTCAACCACAATGCCTGAGAGCTTGGCTATGTGCCATTTAACTTGTTTGGGCCACTAGGAAATCAGCAGAGACTTAAATGCATTTTTTTTAGATAGGGTTTAACTATGCAATTCAGGCTGGCCTTGAACTCACTTTGTAGCCCAGGTTGGCCTCAAATTTGAGCAATCCTCCTGCTTTAGCCTCCTGAGTGCTGGAATTATAGGTATGCACCACCATGCCTGGCAGGTTAAATGCTTGTATATTGGGATATATTCTTCTAGAACACTCAGGAAGCCCACTATCATGCTATGAAGCTAACATTTGCTACTAAGAGTTGAAAAGCCACACGTAGGTCAGTTTGGATGTTTCTAGCCTAACTAAGCTCCAGATGAATGAAGAAGCCATGTGTTTGACCTCAACTATATGACATAGGGCATAAGGTGGCCCCAGCTGAGCCCGGTCAACTCAGAGGATCACAGGAAATCAAAATTCATTGTTTAAATATGAAGTTTTTGAAGTGCCTTGTTATATGGCAAAAGATAACTGAAAACACTCTCCCTTCCCTTCTGTAACAGCAAAACAGGAAGATGGAAGACACCAACCAGTCTTTATATTTGAGAACTGACTGCTTGGTTGTAGATGATCTCAAGGCCTCAGGATGATTGTTTTGGCCAGTAATTGATGCCTCATTTCATGTTATGGATTGGAAGGTGGGGTTATTTGGGGAAGAATTGTAATGAAAAGAGGGCTGGTTTATATAGGGGCAAGAATCAGGATTCCTTTTCTGGGTACAGGTAGGAAGGGGAGAGCTTTCATCACTTGATTCATTCTTTACCTGACCCACACTTTACTTCCCTTAACACTCAATCCTTTCACCCACTTATTTTTAAAAATTGATTGACTGATTGATTGATTGATTGCACTATGGAGAATTGAGCCAGGTCCTTCACATGCCTCTACATCCCCTGCCCCTTTTATACTTTTGTATTTTGAGACAGGGCCTCACTAAGTCATTAAGTTGCCCAGGCTGGGCTCAAACTTGTTATCCTCCTGCCTCAGCCTCCCAGAGCATTGGATTATAGGTGTGCGCCACCAGTCCCAGACTTTTCATCTATTTTAGTACTATCTTTTTCCCCCTTCCTTTGTTTAGTTTTAGTGCTAAGGATGGACTTCAGTGCCTCACACATGCTAAGCACATTCTCTACCACTGAGCTACCCCCAAACCCATTTAGCATTTTCTATTGTGTTAAAAGATATTGCAGTTTGCTCTTCTCTGTGTCCTAAGGTTGACGTCTATGGGACTGCGTCACCTGGCTCACCTGACCTCTGGTTTCTGGCTGGGTTTGGCCAAAGTAAGGCAAAGACAGCCTATCCAAGGTTTGTAGGAGAGGGGGAAGGAAATGTAAAATCACCCTATCCTACCTCCTTGAAAGTCACAGTTGTTTTTCTCATCTGGTAGCCCCTCTCCTCCAGCTATTGCTCTCTGGGTTTCAGTAACAGCATCCTGGCCCCTTAACTCATGGGTGGTAATAGCATCCCACATTTGTTAGCCCCTGGGGTGTATCACCAACCTTGTTGATTTCCCCAGCTCTGTTCACAATTCTAGAAACAGCAATTTTCTCTTCAATCTTATTAATAAAACACATGCCTAAATGTTAATAATATCTTCTCACCTCACTCTAGACCATGCATCCTTGCTGAGTTAGTACCACTCCAGCCAAAAGGAAAGAAGCATAATGAGGTAGAAGGACCAAAACAACTACTTCTTCATGTCACAAGGGCTAAAGAGGATGTGCCTCTGTCCCTGAGATGGAGCTCCCAGAACTGGGCAGTGGAGTGGCATTTGTAGAACTGCCTGAACACCACCAGCTGGAGGATTACATCCATCCAATAGGCTCCAGTGGCCTGGGAGCAGCAAGGTTTGCTCTACCATAGCTGAGGCAGCAGCAGCAGGCAGATGGAGGGAACCAGGGTCCTCAGGGGCTGGGAGAAGTCTGACAGAAATGATGGCCAGACAGCAGCAGACACCAACAGACACCAGCCAAAATCTTCAGGTATCCAAGATGACAGACCATCAGCAACTGCCAAAGTGTGAGGAGCAGTCAACACAAACAGAAGATGCAAGGCCCCTTGCCAACCTGGCTCTTCGATTTTGAAAAAGATGTGGTGAGACTGGGTCCTCAAGGGTTACGCAGTAGATTTTGGAGAACTATTTTGTACTGACAATGTTTCCCGTTACAGAAACGTTTATGGTTTTGTTTAAGTCTTTTACCCATGAAATAAGACTCAATAAACACATAGCAAATCACCTAGAATCGCCTCTGCAAGACACAAGCCAATGTAGAATAAAAGGGTGTAAATGATAAGCTCAGTTGAGATCAATGACATAATGAGGCCCAGCCACGGGTGGTTAATGGAAAAAGACAAGTTCAATTTCTGGAGGTGTTTTTTTGCCAAGCTTTTCATTTGTAACACCTGAAGTCACCAGGTAGAAAATTTGAAAGCATTTAGTTAATTGGATGTTAGGATAGCTGAATAATACCTCTGGCACACTCTTTCTCTCTCCAAAAAGAAGGAAAGAAGGGAAGATGGAAGGAAGGAGGGCAAGACACAAGGAGCTGTTGAAAAACAAAATATTTTCAATAGCGAGATTTCCAAAAATATGTCTCTACAAACATGGCCACATCCTCCCAACATGTATCTTAGCAAAAAAAGATGTGGGCTTGAATGTCTGTTATGCTATAACTATGAACTCATGAATCATGGTCTTTAAAGAAATTTCATACTACAAATTAGAACTATCTGGATAAAAGAAACAAAACTTTAAATCTGTACTAATAGCAAGAGGTATGATCAAAATAAATGATGACTATTTAGAAAACATTTTTAATTACAGTAAAAGACATTGTCATACTCACCCTTGTTTCAAACACACTTATCCCATCATTTTTTTTACCACTTTCTGAAGCAGTTCTGGAAGTCCTTTATTGTGTCTTTATGAAGCATGATCAAAAATGCCATGAATGCCAGTACCAAGTGCCTCTCACTAGAAAGGAAGGCTTATAAAAACATTGTATTGTGTTCTCATTTACCTTATACACTGGATCTGACACTGCAACTTCTGGCTCTTCCCCAAAGTCAAAACGACTATAAAAGGTAAACGTTTTGAATTGATTCAGGAAACCAAGCCAGACAATAAAAGTGCAACTAAAAACACTCACAAAAGTGGACTTCCAGAACTGCTTCAGAAAGTGACAAGAATTATGAGATAAATGTGTTCAAACAAGGGCAAGTATTTTGAGGGGAAACAAAGGAAAGTATTTTGAGGAGAATTATGACAATATGTCTTATTATAATAAATTTTAAAAATTTAAACATTCATCATATTTTTATCACACTGTGTATTGCCACAGATCAGATACTGTACATACTTTTCCTTCTTAAATCCTTGTAGGAGTTCTAGGGAACAGATAGCATTACCTCAATTCTATAAATAAAGCACCTGAGACTTAGAGAGATTCAGTCAATGCCTCCTGATCAAAAAGCAGTGAGGCTGGGGTTTCAGCCCAAATTCATACGTTTTCAACTACTCTAAATTGAATAGGAAAGGAATCAAGTAATTGGCACTTCTGGAACATTTATTTATGTAAATTTTTAAAGTATTTTATTTTGAAGAATTCCCACTAGGAATATTTCACTGATATTAACACCTATGCTGTCTTGGTGTAATGGTGGCTTTAAAAAAAAAAGTATTGGAGATTGAACCCAAGGAGCACTGAACTACATCCCCAGTCCTTTTTATTATTTTTTAAAAAAATTTCTGAGGCACAGTCTTGCTAATCTATCCTGGTTTACCACACACCTTCCTCAGCTTCCCAAGTAGCTGGGATTATAGATATGTGCCACTGCACAGGCCCTGACTACTCCCCCAGCCCTGCCTAGTGCTGGAACCCAGGGCTTCCTACATACTAAAAATGGGCACTACCACTGTACTACAGCTTAGCCCAAGTCAATTTGATAGGAAAAGAAGAGTATATTTGAGAGACTTAGTTTACAGGTTAGTTGGCAATCCAACCACTTCTCTTTTTCTCTTTCTATTCCTTGGTGGTTCTTAGAAGGGGACAGTTTTGTGTCATTTCAATTAGTTTTGAGACGTACTTTCAGTTCCTGTGCACAAAAGAATTAACATCTAAATCTACAAAGAAAAAAATGGTTCATATATTCATGCAAGAGTCTAAAATATTTGGTAACAATTCCAGAATCAAAATCTTCTTTTCTTGCTAAAAAGCTTATGGGTAAAATTTGAAGATGCTAATTTGTATTGAATGTGAAAAATAAATAAACCACCAAGAGGCTGTGAATTAGGTTGAAATTTTCTCCTTTATCTCTCAGATGGAGCTGATTCTGTTCCAGCCTGTTGCACTCACCATATGACTAGAACTTGATCTCTGTTTTTAGTCTTTCCTTCTAGGGACATGGAGAGATATCACCCACAGGACACAAGGAAATTGACCCAGAACATTCCAAGCATGTAAATCTGTACCAGATCAATAAAGCAAGAGGGAATAGATGGGAGGCCAAATGACTGAAAGTGACAATATATCATACGCTAACCCTAGGTCACTCTTACCATATCCCTTTTCTTAGGGTCACTACGGCAAGATGGATTTTGAATCTACTGTTTATTCATCTCTCTCTCTCTCTCTCTCACACACACACACACACACACACACACACATACACGGTCCTGGGAAAGAAACTCAGAGCTTCCTATGTGTTGAGCAAGTGCTATATCACTAAACTATAGCCTCAGCCTGTCTCCAACAATGTTTTTTTGTTGATGTTGTTGTTGGTGGTGGTGGTGGTGTTTTTGGTACTGGGGCTTAAACTCATGACCTAGCACTTGCCAGGCAGGCAGTTATGCCGCTGAGCTAAATCCCCAGTCCCTCCAATAATGTTTTGAACAAATTGCTCATATCTGGGCAGCAGGATTCTGCTTTGGAAAATGAAATGTGAGTCTTTTTTGGATCCCTTAAAGTAGATGCAAGCAAAGATTTTGTTACTCATGTAAATCAAACTGCAGATATAAAATGAAGCTGTGGGAATCTAGGTGTATGTTAATAAGCACTTCTGTTTGAGGAAAACAGTGTCAATTTATTTTTTAGCATATCTTTGACTTTAAAAACTGCTAATATGGGCGAACTCACAGGATTCTGGCATGTGTGAATGTAGCAGAATTTACAGGCAAAAGAGATCAGGGTGAAGAATTTCTTGCATTGGGTCTTGTCTCATTGCACGTCTCCATCCTCCTTTCTGCTCAAGAACAGCTGCCTGTGGGTGATATAGAATACCAGGAAAACTATGTTCAGTTCTAAGTGAGAAGTAGAATTAAAATCACATCACAGATATATATTTGGACTAGTATGGTCTCTAGAATTAGTATCCAGTGGTGATGTTATCAGGTTTGGGGTCCTGAAGAGATTTTTTTCCTGGTGCTTGGTGTTCTGAACAAAGAATTGGGCAAGACATGTGGGAAATGTAGCAAGGATTTACATTTATTGAAAGTGAAAAAGAAATACACTCTTCAGAGAGCAGGCTGGTAAACAGACTCACAGCAGCCAAGAGGATAATAGCAGAAAACTCATTTTGCCTACTGTCAGATTTAAGCTGTTCTATCAATGGCCTGCTTAGTTTTGTATCAGATGTAAATAAAGAAACAAAAATGGTACTTCTCTGATTAGTCCCAGGTACAGAGTCAAGGAATTGCACAGTCATCCTGGATTGTGTGTTCTACATGTGTGCCCTGAGTCACCATGACTGACAAGATCTTCACAGTTGTTTAACCAGTTCGCCTTGCCCAAATTTCCTAGTGTGTCAGTAAATGATTAAAAACTGGGTCTCCAGAAAGTAAAAACCTCTATGGTTACTGCCCATTTATATGGTATAAATACTCTCACTATAGTCAATTTCAAGCTACCAATTGGGTCCCATTGAACCCAGAGTTGTAAAGAATTGGGAAGCTGCCTCCAGTGCACTACTGGGCACTTCTCTTCCTCCTCCCAGTCCCAAGGGCTCCACTTGAGTAGGACATTTCTCTGAGTGATGATATGAAACCGACCAGTTTCTGTTTTCAAAGAAAAAGAACAGATCAGCCCTTTGGAATTTTCTCACACTGTTTTTTCTCTATTTCAAACACATTCCCCTCATCCATCTTCATCCAGCTACACCTTGTTTATCCTTCAGGTCTATGTAGAAGGCTTCCTTCATCCCCAACCCCAAATCAAGGAGGAGTGACCCTTCCACAGGTCTGGAATTCCTGCTTGCTAAGGTTTGAGTGTGTCTACCAAAGGGTCATGGGTTGAAATTTAATCTACCTTGTGAGGTATTAAGAAGGTGGAAACAATCTGACTGGTGTCAAGAAGGACCTATGAGATGTAAATAAAGAAACATGGGATATGGAGAGATATCACCCACAGGACACAAGGAAATTGACCCAGAGTACTCCAGGATTAAATAAGGTCACCAGGGTAGAGTTCCCATGTTTGAGCCCAGTGGTTTTAGAACAGAGAGAGAGACCAGAGAACACACACACAGGCACTCCATGTGTCTTTCACTGTGTGATGTCCTGTGCCACTTCAGAACTTCTTGCAAGAAGGCTATCACCAGATGTGGCTCTTTGACTTTGGACTCTAGAACCATAAACCAAAATGAACCTCTTTTCTTTATAACTTACCCAGCCTGCGATATTGTGTTATTAGCAACATAAAATGGATTCATATGCTTCCCCAGTAACATTCTGTTTATTGCTCTGGAGGCTACTTAAAAACAAGGCCTGAGTCTTCATCATTTTTTTCTCTGGTACTTAACATAGTACCTAGCACTGAGTAGGAGTTAATAAATGCTTAGGTGTTGACTGGAGCAGGGAGGGAGGGAAAGTGAGAATTGGAGTTTGAATTTTATTCCTTGACCTGCCCCTGCTAAGAAACACAGCTAAGCAAAAATACTGTCACAGTTTGAAATGCATTAATTTATTTTATCACTTTGATTACAAATCATTTATTAGCTATGTAGCATTTCCGTGAGGACTGCCTAATATAGCATTGGACTAAGACACAAAGGTTGGAATTCACTTCCTTCACTTACAAGCTCTGTAACTTTGAGACCAGTTCCATATTTTCTCTGTGCTTTTAATCTGTTCTTTTGCATAATACACAATATTGCAACACCATAGTGTGGAGCTCACACAGGAAAGTCAGGAAAGGAAGAAACAAGATGTGTTCATCACAGAGCTGAGTGTTGAGCTCTCAGTCAGGGTTTTTTGTTTGTTTGTTTTAATTTTTACTTTTATTGGTACATGTTTGCAGTGCATAATGATTACACCCCTCAGGGGGAATTGGTACACTTACATAACAGAGTAAGTGCTAACTCGCACTGATAAATTATTGTTATCTTATTTTCTTTCAATTGATTTGTTTGATCAGAAAAAAGAATGAGTTTCCCAGGCCAACACCTAATTCGAGAATGTCTAGTACATAAAAATAATCAGTCAGTTCTTTCTTACCTTTCCCTTTGCCAACCTAATCCTGTTGATTGCTCCTACTTAGTAACTGCAGTGACTTAGATGAGTGCTGGGTGTCAACAATACTTGTCACCACCTCCCTTCTTGCCTCAGAGATTATCATGCACACTTCAATTAATTCTACCTTGGGTAATTTTGCTTCCTTTCTTTGTTCCTCTTTGCCTTGTCTCTTTCTGTTAATTCATAGGATCTCATTTTATTCCCCCATATTTCCTATTTTTCTCTCCCATTTGTGAGCTCCTAATATCCCTTTCACACCAAGTCATATAGTGACTTGAGGGAGACAGAGGGTGAAATAAAGCAAATGAAAAAATCATTATAATTAACCTCTAGAGTCCTCCAAACAAACCTGAGAGCTCCAATCACCCTTTACCTTTTCACAACTCTTCCAAGTGTGCTTCTTCCCAAATACCAGCAATGTAAATCATTTTAAAAATATATAATTTTAAATGTTTTCCTTAATAAACCATTTTGCAAAAGCTTTGGTCCCAACTTAATGTATATTATTTGTGCTAGTAATATTCCATATTAAAATTTTTTGGCTGAAAATATTTCAATATAATTCCAACTAAAATGTACATTATAGAGCAGGGTGCAGAACAATCTGGAAACTTGAGTAGCTCAATAACATTTCTTCTTCTATTGGAGAATATTTTACAGTACATCCCATATTATAGCTTGTGTCTAGATGCCTTCCAAATCCTCATGCAGTCATAGATGGGGCTCTTTCACAAGTGACTGGATCTAGAGTGTGACACTGGGATTGATTTACAGTACAATCCTTGTCAGTAGGATTAAGGCTGTGAGTGTTACCCACCCTATGAAACCTGTATATAAGATGTAAGGGATAGAAAGAGCTGTGGTTGCCCTTGTTTTTTCTACCCTCCAAGAACTATCTCTCATCTGGGTGCCTGTCTACCAGACCACTCTGCCTTGGAGCCAGTCAATGATGGGCAGAAATCTCTACAAACTGAACTAAACAAACCTTTCCCCTTTTAACTTTGGACATTGAGTATTTTGTCTCAGCAACAAGAGAAAAGTAACTAAGACAGAATTTGGTACCAGGAATCAGGTCATTACTGTGACTGTACCTGACCATGTGGTTTAGGAGCTTTTGGAGCTGACCTGTGGGAAGGAGAAGAATTAGAGAAATTTGGCCATCCTGGCTGAAAAAGTAAAGCTGGAATGCCTGAGGCTCTACTTGATGGGAAATCTGGTCAGAGCTCAGAAGACCAGAACACTGATAAAAATGCTGCAAATAAAGACCAGGCTCAGGAAGTTTCTGCTGAGAAGGGCTGCATTGACTGTTGGACTCCAGACAACATGTGTTAGAGCTTGGCAGAAATTTTAGGGTTTTTTTCTCATGTCCATAGACTTTGTCTGAGGTTAAGGGTAGTAGACCAATTAATTTTACAGAATAAATTTCAAGGCAGTCTAATGTTGAGGCTGTTGGCATAACTGCTATTGGGGCTTTAAACCATATTTACAATGAGAATCAAGAAGAAAGATCCCAGTAGAACTTTCAGGAAGATGGCAGAGTGGTGAGCAGCAGAGAAAGAGCCTTTCTAAGATATAGTGTCCAGACACTGGAATATTGGAATATGAGGAAAAGAAGGAGAGAAGTGGGTCCCCTGGGCCCAGGAAGGATCTGAAGTGAGATTTAAAACCCATGGAGAGAGATAATCAAGGAATCCAGCAAAAATAACAAAACTAGACCTGTCACTGTGGACCTCAGAGAAAAAAACCATGCCCTCTGGTGAGCCAACCACCATGGACCCGGAGAAGAAGGCCATATTCCCTTGGTAAGCCAGCCACTGTGGACCTGAAGGAGAAGAGGCTACACCCTGGGGAGTAGGCTGCCACTCTGCCCCTCTGTATCACACCAGGAGCCTCAGATCAGAGGAACCCAAGTGCCTAGCCCAATACCCTGCATGGCAGGATACGAAACCAGTGCAGCACCCAGGACTCAGAAACCAGCTGATTCTGAGAAACACAGGAGGATGTCAAGACAAGGGAGCAAGGTGCAGTGTCAGACCTCTAGCCCACTCAAGACAAGACCAGGAGACATAGACACAAAATAAATTAGAAGTCAAACACTTGAAATTTCTGAAATTATAGCAATTAAAGTAAAGAAACAACTTAGTGCTTATATTGTTTGATGAATTTGGCATACCTATATCTCACCCAGAACAAATTAAGGAGACATAAACATAGAATAACTTAGAAGCCACACATCTGAAATTTCTGAAATGATAGCAACTAAAGAAACAATTTAGGACTTATATTGTTCAATTAACTTTACATGCCTATATCTGGTAGTCTGAACAACTATTTAGAGGATAATAATATGCAATATAGTATCTCTTATTAATTGCTTACTGTCTTGTTTTTGAAATCCAAGGCTGTTATCATCATTTTGTTTTGTTTCATTTTATTGATTTGTTTTGTTTGACTCTCTTTTTAAAAAAAGTTCCCTGTGGAATTATCTAAAACATTTTGAGTTTGGACTGAAAGGAATCTCAAGTAAACTGTGGACTGCAAAGATAGAGCAGAGAAGATCTTGTTTGCTCAGAAGGAACAGAATACAAAAGATGGCTCAATGGCATCACAAGACAGGCATGACTCCAGTTTTTGCTGCCTAAGTGTTGCAAAAGTAAAAGACTTTGCTTTTTTTTGTTTAATGAAAAAAATTGAAACAGATAGAGGATAGAAGTAATTTCAAAAACAAAATAATTTCAAAGTAATTTCAAAAATTTCAAAAACAAAACAAAAATAGTAACCAGTAAGAAATCACTAGTTGATAATTACATATTTTCCTCTTAGAAGTAGTTGTTCAAGCTACAAATGTAAAGCCTACAAAGTAGACATTTAAACAGTGAGACTACAACCAGTTCCATTCATCTATCCAACAAAAACTTAGAAATATTGTTATCAATCCTACACACTTAAACATACATGCATTATATCTTTAAGAATACTTTCTTTTCCTCTCTTTTTTTCTTTACAATAACTATAATCCATTCTTGTAAACGACTTAGAAGTTTTACACATGTATTAGTCTCTATATGTATACATAGCTTTTCTGTATGAGAGGGAGAAACAAATCAAAATAAGTCAACAATACAAATTCCTAGAGAAACACGAAATGAAAAGGACATATAAAACCACAAAACTAGGTGATCTATGGTAGTTACTATGATGTCTCTTGTTATTTTCAATAAAATTGTCTACATCATCAAACATAGTATAATTAAACTTAGCATTGCATTACACTATTAATAAAAACTAAACATTGGAGACATTATAGGACTTCAAAGGCAGTTAATAATCAAAGCAGAATGGGTATCCTATTGAATCTTGTCATCTTCAGAGTAGTTGCCTCTACTCTCAGACTTCATACTCTCAAGTATGCCAGATTCAAATAAAATCAAAGACTTTTCTTTGAGAAGAGAGCCCCAGAGTACCATGTTCCAGAATGGTGGTGGCCTAGGGAAGTTGCTCCTCAGGATTTGGTTCATAAGCATTTGACCGCACAGTAAAGAAAGAAGGAAGCCTGGCTACTGTGCCAGCAGGCAGCAGACATTGGTATGATCCACATAGTACTAGTTTTAGGTACATGTAAACTCTTGCAATGCAACAGTTGTGGGGTCAGGAAGGCTTCCACACAGATTTCAGAAGAAGGCCTGGGAGGTCAGGCAGTGTGCCCCTGAGAGGGCAGTGTGTGAAGCTATGAGTGTGAAGCCAAAGATGCAGTGGAAACCCCAGAAGTTTGAAGAAGCCAGGAACATGGATCACCTGAGGAAACCTGCAAAGAGGCAGCAGAGCTGGCCCAAGAGAGAAGCCATGGGAGCTACAACCACCAGCAGTGCCATAGGGGTGGAGCCACCCAAGCGCTTTGGCGTTCACAACTTAGCACAGATTGTTAGAAGTGGAACTGTGGGATTTAATGATTGCCCTGCTTGATTTTGATCTTGCTTTATTCCCATTCCTTACCATTCCCCATTTGTACCTTTTGGAATGGAAATTGTGCCACTGAATGTTGGAAGTGTTTCACATTCTTTTTATTTATACAGGGGCTTGCAGCTAAGAGTTTGCCTAAAATCTTAGAGGAGACTTTGAATGTGGATTTTTCAGCTATGCTGAAACTGTTAGGACTTCAACAACTCTTGCAGATGAACTAAATTTGCCTTTTGCATAAAGGGATATACATGAGTCTTTGGGGGACCAGGTGTGGAATATTATGGCTTGTGTCTGGATGTTCCTCCCAAAGTCTCATCAGTCATAGGTATGGATTTTTCAGAGGTGACTGGATCTAGAGAGTGTAACACTAGAGTTGATTCATGATGCAATGCTACGCTCAAGAGCATTAGGACTAAGAGCATGAATTCCAGCGGCCCTAAGTAGCCTGGAAAGGATAAAAGGGTTAGAAAGAGCTGTGGTTTCCTCTGGTTGCTTTTGGTACCTTCTGCCTGTCATTAGCTGTTTCTCCTCTGTGTTCTTGTCTGCTGTGCCACCCTGGCTTACAGCCAGATGATTATGGCCTGATTATGGCCTGAAACCTCTACAAACTGAGCTAAATAAACATTTTCTTTTTAACTTTGGGTGTTTGGGTGTTTGTCCCAGAAATGAAAGAAAAGTAACTAGGATATTCCATTTGTAAATTTAGAACATGCCTACCTGTGTTGTTGATCAAGTAGTTTATGGCATGAATTTCTTTTTGAGGGAGGACATGCAGCAAGGATGTGTCTGTAGAGTAGGCTGATATAATCCAGGTCCTTGTGTATGACAAAGAAAGAATTGCCAAATATATACCCAGCAGTAAGTATTAAGCATTTATTCAAGATCATGGGAAGTTTTGCCCAGGGCAAGTTCATGCCAAAAAAAGATGTAGTACAGACCAAGAAAGGTGCCAAGGTAAGAGAAAGACAATGCACACAGGTCAAAGCATGAAGAAGCAGCAACAGAGCAACAGAAAGCACATATAAGTGAGGCTTTTGGAGTTTAAATGCCAGGCTTCTCTGCTTAGTGCCTCCCACTGCATCTCTAGTTGTGGTTGAGAGTAATGATTGACATGAATCATCTTAGAAGCTGTCAATGCACATGACTGTATCAGAATTTATTCTGGTTTTAATTATGATTAGGATATGTAGTACATATTTATGAACCTGTAATGAGGTGGGACTAGGGCGAAGGTGAATGAAGATCATGCTAGGAGATACAACATGCATGCACTCTTACTAGAGCATCAGAAATCTCCTGGATTTTTGTCACTCTTGTTTTGAATGCTCTTAAGACAATGGAAGCAGGAATGACCATAGGGTGCTGTATACAATCAGAAAAAGAAAAAGGAGTGATTCTTCCAGCTCCCTTGTTTCTCACCGTACTAAGGATCTCTGCTGAAATATCTACATCCCAACAATATACACACAAGACACAAATTTTCTGCAAGGAAGCAACCTTATTCTAAATATGTGGAGAGGAAGTACAGCCAGACACAGCAGGATGTGTATTTTCCTGAGAAACAGAATGTTGATCCTAGAAACAACACTCACCTGCTTTTCTCAAAAAAACTATTTCTGAACTTTTGTAAATTTGGATGCCAGTCAAAACGGAGACTCCACACTGAGTTTCTGTGAATGTTATTTAGCTGAAGGGCCAAATTGCTGTTTAGAAGTCCAAACTGGGTTCGAGTATTTCTTATTCAGTGACCTTTTAAACTCATTTTAAAAAACAGTAACATGGCTGTACAGATGAGGAGCTACTCAGAGAAAATAAACTAAAAGCAGGTAATCAGAAGAAAGGAAGGGACATACATCCCAATGCCAAAATCAATATGAAATAAGAGACTTGGAGATTTAAAAAAATAGGCATAGGACTTCTTAAACTGATTATCCAGGCCACAGGGTAGCCTACGGATCTCCATCTCCCACCTATACACAGGCAGGACAACCATTGAGGAACCTTCCAATAAAACCTATGGACTGAAAAAGTGTGACTAACTCAAGCCACACAGGATAAATTTGGGATACAAGGCCCACTGCCTCTTTTGCCTTCCTCCAAACAGAGGATGCTGCAGCCTGGAAGCAAATTCACTGGCACATACAGAAGCAAGTGACCAAAAAGCTGCTCCCTCCCCCAACATGCCACCCACCAGTTTCTTTTGTTTGTTGGTTTGTTTTATTTGGTTTTTGTTCATTTGTTTTATGCATGCGTGTGTGTGTGTGTGTGTGTGTGTGTGTGTGTGTGTGTGTGTGTGTGATAGCAGGTAATTGTAAACTCTAGCCACAAGGTTAGAGATTTGCAGTGAGGATAGTGAGTGGAATAGCACTACCTCTCTGGCCAGTATGACAGTAGAATGCAAATTGTGGACATAGAATTCAAGCAGCCTTAGATTAGGAAATCAGTACTCCTCCCACCCTGCAACAAGTAATGCAATGATCCTTGGGTTCAGAGAGGCAAGGAGAGGGAAATCACCACTCTCTGCACCCTGTGACAAGAGATGCTAAGCCTTGGGAGCAGGAAGACAAAGAATGGGAAGCCATCACTTCCCCCACCTGCCCACCACCCTCCAACCAGCAGGTAAGAGGAGCCAGTGGTATGGAACAAAGGAGGATGCACCAGGTACAGGAGGAGCCAACTGTACACTGGACTGGGAGCAGCATCAGGCTGTTTCTCTCTGAGAGTGCCACAACAACTGGAAGAGTGATACTGATACAATCAGGGTAATGAGACATGGACAGGGCATGCAGAAAGCTGCCAGCTGAAGACTCTAGCCCCAGCCCCTGCATCTAAAGGCCAAGATCAGCCTCACACCCAGTACTAATCTTACTGTAGACTTGGGGGAGTTATCAACACAGATGTGGGCTTTGACTTGAACACTACCACAGAAATCTGGGCACCAGAGGAATTTCTTTTATTCTTTCACTCTTTGTTTATTAGTTTGTTTCATTATCCTTTTTCTCTCAGCTTTTGGGGAGAGTTGTTTAGGTTTTTACATTCATTATTTTGTTCTGTGCTATTTCTCTTTTTCCTCAACTGTCTTTCTAAATTATTTTATATTTACGTGTGAATGAACATTATCTCTAGTCTTTCTGGTTTGCTTCAATATTCTTTTGCTTTCTCTTTCATCCTTTCTTTCTGTTTTTCTTCTCCAGTTTTCCAAAATTTGGGTGACCATCTTTTGTCCTTTAGCCTTGCTTATACTATGTTTCTCTTCAGTTATCATTCTTCTTTGGCCTTTATCCCTCTTAAAGTCCTCCTTACACATGATAAAATCACTCTATCATGGGGAAACTTACAGCAAACAAGTCCCTGGTTTATGCTGGATTTTATTATGTAACTATAGATATTGCTACAATGGTTAAAAGCACTAACAGTAAACACAGTTTGCCAGCTTCCAGGCTATGTTTGATGATATTGTTTTTGCTAATTGTACTACTATAGTCAGAATGCCATACCTGATGTAATCAGTTGTTCACCCCTTGTATTACAAACACTGTGACTGTCTGGGTTCATAATCATCACCATATTCCAGTACCAAAGGACTGGGTTCTGAGCCAAGTAGCAATTTCTCATATGAAATAAATTAGGAAGGTAAGACATTGAGACAGACACAAGACTAAGAATCATCTATAGCTAGAATACATCTCTGAGGAATAGACATTTCCTGAGGAAGCCTCGATACTAGTGATATAGCTGTCTACCATAATGAATTTACAAGCATCAACACAAAACAAATTAAAATTAAAAAGTAGAAATTGACAAGATGAATAAGCAAAATGCAACCCCAGACTTCCAGCCCACCAAGGACAAATCCAGAGGACAGTGAAATAAAGGAAATTGGAAGCCTCTCACCTGAATTTTCTGGTGATAGCAGCAGAAGTTTAAAAAAACATAAATATGACTATAGAGAAAAGCAGATCAGAAATAATCTCTCAGGCCAGGCATGGCGGCAGACTACTGTAATCTCAGCACTTGGGAGACTGAGGCAGGAGGATCATTTGCAAATTCAGGACCAACCTGGGTTACAAAGTGAGCCCAAGGCCAGACTGAACTGCATAGTGAGACCCTGTCTCAAAAAGACAAAATGAAAAAAGAAAGAAAGAAAGAATCTCCCAGGCAAAAAAAAAAAAGATGATGACCATAATAGAAGACTTGCTCAGTGAATGTAGAGTAGACATAGATAAAACAAAATCATAGATGAGCTAGGAAAATGATGGCAATCATAAATACCTAACATAGGGTAATGGAATCCGTGAAACAGATACAAACTGATATCCAGGAATTCAAAATTCGATTGAAATTTTGCAAAACTGAATGAATGAAAGGGAAGACAGAATATCAGATCTAGAAGACTGGAAGGAGTCCTGTCATAAACAGAAAGATTTCTTAAAAATAGCAAGGGGTCACCAACAGAGTGAAAAGAAACCCCACAGAATGGGAAAGAATTTTAGCCAGCAACCCCTTCCACAAAGGACTTATATCAAGAACATATAAAGAATTGAAAAGCATCAAGGTCCCCAAATTCAAAGACACTCTCCAAAAATGGGCATCTGAGATGAAAACACAGTTCGCAGAGAAAGATATACAAATGGCAAATAAATACATGAAGAAATGTTCACCATCACTGGTCATTTGAGAAATGCAAATTAAAACAGCGTTGATATTTCACCTCACCCCCCAAAAAATGGCTGCTATTAAGAAATAAACTGATAACAAATGTTGGTGAGGCTGCGGGGAAAAAGGAACACTGTTCCACTGTTAGTGGGAATGTAGACTGGTGCAACCATTATGGAAATCCATATGGAGAATTTTCAGAAGACTAGGATTGGAAGCCCCATTCAATCCAGCTATCCCCCTTCTGGGTATTTTCCCCAAAGAACTGAAAAGTTCATATCACAGTGATATATGTGCACCCATGTTCATAGCTTCACAACTGATGATAGCTAAATCCTGGAAACAACCATGATGCCCATCAACTGCAGAGTGGATGAAAAAGATGTGGCATTTTTATACAATGGAATATTACTCAGCCATAAAAAAGGGTGCCCTTGAAGCCTTCATAGGCAAATGGAGACAACTTGAGACTATCCTCATTAGTGAAATAAATAAGAATTATATTTATAAATATCATATTGTGTCTCTAATGTAAAAAGTAAAGAACTAAAAGTGTAATAAAACCAAAATGTGTAATTGCTATTGTAAAAAAGAGAGGAAAAGAAAGTGCTCTAAGGGATATAACCGCATGCATGTTTGAGTGTGTAAAATAGATGACCATATTGATGAATCTTTGTTGGATCTTTGAGCAAAACTGTTTGTAGTCTGACTGTCTGAATATTTACTATGTACCTTTTAACTTTGTAACTTGAACAACTACATCCGGGATGACAGTATGTAATTTATAAATTACTGATTTCTTAGTTGGGCTTTTTCTCATTCTCCTTTTTCTTTCTTTCTTTTAGAATTCTGTATTGTTGCTACTCTTTTTTCTGTTTTGTTTTTTTCTTCTCTTTAAATGAAAATTAAAAAATATATAATTGTTATTGTAAAAAAAGGAAATAGGAAGCACTATAAAAGATATAGCTGCATGTATGTTTAGATGTGTGGGATTGATGACCATATTTCTAGGTTCTTGTTGGATTGTTGAACAGATCTATTTGCACCCTCACTGCTTTAGTGTCTACTTTGTGTGCTTTAATTCTGTAACTTTAAAAACTATTTCTAAAAGAACAATATGTAATGTATCAACTAGTGATTTCTTACTATTTATCTTCTTTTCTTGAAATTCTGTAATATTTCTACTTTTTCCTGTTTTTTTCTCTTTAAATAAAAAAAAAATATGAAAAAAAGAGGATTATATACCATGACCAAGTATGATTCTTCTCAGGGATGCAGGAATAGTTCAACAAATGCAAATCAATAAATGTAATACACCATATCAAAAAAGCAAAGGACAAAAATCATGATCATCTCAATAGATGCAGAAAAAGCATTTGACAAAGTTCAACACCCACTCATGATAAAAAAAAACCCTACAGAAAGTTGGAATAGATGGTTTTTGTCTCAATCTGATGAAAGCTATCTATGACAAATCAATAGGCAACATCCTACTAAATAGGGAAAACTGAAAACTTTCACTCTAAAATCAAGTACACAACAAGATGTCTACTATCAGCATTCCTATTCAATAAATTCTGGAAACATTAGCCAAAGCAATGAGACAAGAGAAAGAAATAAAAAATAAAGATAAGAAAGAAAGAAATTAAACTATCATTATTTGCAGATGATATGATTCTGTATATAGAAGACCCAAAAAAATCCACTGAAAAATTTCTAATAACCAAATTCAGTTGTGTGCTGGATATAAAGTCAACACTCAAAAATGAATACTGTTCCTGTATGCAAATAACAAATTCCCTGAGAGAGAAATTAGGGAAATCACATGTTTCACAGGGAAAAAATTGCAATATTTAGGAATCAATCTAACAAAGGAAGTAAAAAAAACTTTACATTGAAAACTATAGTACTCTGAAAAGGATATCATAAAATGAAAAGATATTCCTTGCTCTTGGGTATGAAGAGCAAACAATAAAAATGGCTACATCCCAAAATTGTTATGCAGATTTAATGCAATTTCAATCAAAATACCAATAATATACCTCACATAACTAGGAAAAATGACACCAAAATTCATTTCAAAACAAGAGACTAAAATAGCAAAAGCAATTCTAGGCAACAAAGGTAAAGCAGGGAGTGTCTCAATCCCTGATTTGAAATTATACTACAGAGCTACTATGATAAAAACAGCATGGTACTTTTAAAAAGCCAAGAATCAATGGAACAAATTAGAAGATGCAGAAATAACCTTGGCCCTTGCACATAGGAAGCAACATAAGAAGCAAGCCAGCCCTGCCCCCATGTGCACTCCAGCTGCCACTGGGAATTCTTTCTGCAGGTAACCAGCTCAGGTCCAAGAGGCTGCAGCCAGCCCTGCACATATGCACAATTCAGCTTCCATCAGGGACCCTGCCCACCAGTAATCAGTTCAGGCCCAGGAGGCAGCAGCCAGCCCTGCCCCTGCATGCACACCAGCCACCTTTTGGGATGCTTGCTGCTGCCGGTAACTAGTGCAGGCTGGGAAAAGCAGCAGACAGCCCTGCATCAGGGTTCCCAATGGCCACCATTGGATACCCATAGCCAGCACTGGCTAGGAAAACCCAACTGTCACTCTTTAGAGAAATTGTAGGCAATGTGGGGAGAGCCTGGGACCCCACAACCCACTTGTCTGGAAGAACCCAGGAAAATATCAAGATGAAGTAAAAGGCAGTCTCTGGTCTCCAACCCATGCAGAACAAGTCCACGAGATATAAACACATAAGAGACTGGGAGTCACACACTTGAAGTTTCTGAAATGATGGCAACCAAATTAAAGAAGCAACTTCATGAAGTTATAAAAGAAATTAGAGGCCCCGTGGATGCCCAGACTGATGCCACCTACCCAGCTCTCGACCCAGGACCGCATACCCCACCTTGCCGCAATTCCCACATGCCCTGCAGATGCCCGGACCAATGCCACCAGCCTGCCCCTTGGCCCAGGACCACGTATGCTGCAGCACCACACTTCCTGTGTGCCCTGCGGATGCCTGAACTGATGCACAGGACTGCATATGCCACTGCACCATGCTCCCTGTATGCCCTGTGGATGCCCAGACTGACACCACCGGCCTGCCCCTTAGCCCAGGACCCCATATGCCACTGTGCCGCACTTCCCATGCACCTGGTGGACACCCAGACTCAGGACACCTGCTGGCCTCGGGGACACTCCCTACCTCCTGGGCCTAATACTGCTGTTGATCTTCAGCTCCCACCCTTTCTCCCAGAACTTTGGACTACAGCAGATTAACCATGCTAGCTTGATGGGAACTTCAGTAACTGCCTCACCCAAAAGAGAATCTCATCAGGCTCCAGTCAGTGTGGTGAGTATGCCCCTAAAATAGAGGTGTACAGTGGGTAAATAGGGCCAGTAGTAAAGCTCCCCCCAACTAACTGTAAGACCTTGGTGAGTCTGGAAAGAGTGGGTGGCTCTTTCCTGCACACAGAGAACATCAGGCAGAGTGAGGAGTGTGCCAATAAGGACTCTACCAATTTGAAGAAAATCAAAGGGGCTTATGAGACACACAGGCACACAATAGGGACACGGTAGGGCCTCAGCCAACACAAACACTATAGACAGGGAGATTTGGTGACAAGAATAACTTGAAGATAAAGTAACAGCAGGAACTAAAAGTTGACCTACATCAATACTCCTAGGCTTGTCAGGCCAGAAAGAATATAGTACTCACCCAACAGGCCCTGGAGGAGGAATTCAAGTGACTGGCCCTCCTCTTCACTGTGGTACTTAACAATCAGATAAACATTAACCACACAGTAGAACCCTAAGATCCACACTACCAGTGGTTAAGACAATTGGGGTTGAAAGACCAAATAATTGCCCAAAGTGTGAAAATGACAAAACAAAAAGCAAAAAGCAATCTCAAACACCTAGCACATTAGGAGCAAGTACAGGCGATACTGAAATACAGGACTTTGAAAGTCATACCAAAGAAATCTCTGAAAAGATAGCAAGTGAAATAAAATCCATGAGGCTATAAGGAAATCAAACTAGAAATAGATTCTCATGTAAAGAAAGAAATAACAATCTTAGTAAAGGAGCTAATCAGCATAGACAGAAAAGAAACAGATTTTTTAAAAAGTACAGGAACATGGGAAATTGATTGAAACCATGAATGAACAATATAAAAAACAAGCAGAATCTATGATACAAATTCAAAGAGATATCCAAGAAACAAAAACTTCTATTGAAAGCAGGCAAAACTTTTTAAATGAAGCTGAGGATAGAATTTCAGACCTTGATGACAGGATAACAGTCAGTGACCATGAAAGAGTAGAACTTTTAAAAACAACAAAGTAACATTAAATGACAATGCAGCAGTTTCAGCATGATGCCAGGAGAAATAACCTAAGACTAATAGACATCAATGAAGAAGCAGGGATCAATGCAAATGATATAGGTAAACTATTCAAAAAGTAATAGAAGAAAATTTCCCAAACATGGGGGAAAAATCTGATATACAGATAAGTGAGGCATATACAATGCCAAACAGTCACAGCCAACATAAATCTACACCCAGATGTATAATAATTAGAATCCCAGACATACAACAAAAAAAAATACTAAAAGCTGTTAGAGAAAAGACACAACTCACCTATCATGGAAATCCCATTACATTCACAGCAGACTTTTTAGCACAAACCCTCAAGTCAAGACAAGCTTGGGGTGAGGTATTTCAAACCCTGAAAGAAAACAACTTTCAACCCAGACTGATGTACCCAGCAAAACTTTCATTCAAATGTAAAGAAGAAACAAGATACTTCCATGACAAAGAACAACTGAAGAAATTCAGATCCACTAAACCAAACCAACAAGAGTATTGAAAGACATACTAGATAGAGATGAAAACGACCACAATCTCCAGAACAACAAAAGAAAGAAATCACCAGGCAGGACAAGCAATTAAACAAGGGGGAAAAGCAGAAAGCAAACAACTGGAACATAATATGGCAAAGTCGAGCCAGTACATATCAGTGATATCCATAAATGTAAATGGCCTCAATTCACCTATAAAAAGAAATAGGTTGACAGAATGGATCAAGAAACACGATCCCATAATATGCTGTATACAAGAGACACTTCTGACTCAAAAGGAAACTCATAGATTAAAAGTCAAAGGATGGAAAACAGTATTCCATGCAACAGGAACCCAGAAAAAAACAGGAGTAGATATTCTATTGGCAGACAACGTGAACTTCAAACCTAAAATGATTAAAAGAGATAAAGAAGTTCACTACATACTTGTTAGTGGAAAAATTCAAGAGGAAAAACTAACAGTTATAAATATATATGCACCAAATACAGGAGAAACCAACTATATAAGACAAATACTAATGGACATGAAAAGCCAAATACACAAGAACACAATTATAACAGGAGACCAATTGTCACAAAGAAATAGATCAACTAGACAAAAAGTCAGCAAAGAAATAACAGAACTGAATCATACCTGTGAGCAAATGGACTTAGTGGATGTTTACAGAGTGTTTCACCCAACCACATCAGAATATAAATTCTTCTCAGCTGCACATGGGACATTCTCCAACATAGACCATATATTAATCCATAAAGCATTCTTAACTAAATGGAAAAGGAGCAAAATTATCCCATGCATAATATCTGATCATAGTGCACTGAAATTGGAGATCAATGGCAAAAAAACCCTGCAAAACCTGCATAAATACATGGAAAATAAATAACAGCCTTCTGAACAACCAGTGGGCTACAGATGAAATTAAAGAAGAAATAAACCAATACACACAATTCAATGAAAATGCAGAAATGATATACTGTGATCTGTGGGATGCAATTAAAGCAGTCTCAAGAGGAAAATATATAGCAATAAATTATCATATCAAGAAAACAGAAAGAGCAAATTAACAAACTAATGCTTCATCTCAATCTTCTAGAAAAAGAAGAGCAAGTTAAACCCAAAGCTCATAAAAGAGAGGAAATTGCAAAGGTCAGAGCAGAAATCAATGCAATTGAAACTAAAAAAAAGCACAAAGAATTAATGAATCAAAAAGCTGTTTTTTGGGGGAATAAATAAAATTGATGAACCTCTAGTTAACCTTATCAAGAAAAAGAAAGAAAAAAACCAAATTCACAAAAGGACTGAAAAGAGGGAAATATCTACATATCGCATGAAAAATTCAAAAGATCATGAACACCTACTTTGAAAATCTCTACTCACATAGGGTGGAAAACACAGAGGAAATGGACAGATTTCTAGAAGCATATGAACTACCAAAGTTCACCTAAGAAGATATAGCAATTTTGAATAACCCAATATCAAGTATTGAAATTTAAAACATAATTAAAAACTAACTGACAAAGGAAAGCCCAGGTCCTGATGGATTCATGGCAGAATTCTACAAGAAATTTAGAGAAGATTTGATGCCAATACTCTTTAAACTCTTCAATGAAATTGAAAAGGAAGCAATCCTCCCTAAATCATTCTTGCAGGCAAGTACTACTCTGATACCAAAACCAGAGAAAGACCCAACCAAAAAGGAGAACTATAGGCCAATCTCACTAGTGAACATTGATGCAAAGATTCTCAATAAAATACTGGCACATAGAATGCAGCAAATCATCAAGAAGATTATACAACATGACCAAGTGGGGTTCATTCCAGGAATGCAGGGATGAATTAAAATATGCACATCAATAAATGCAATACAACACATCAACAGAGCCAAAAATAAAAACCACATTGTCATCTCAATAGATGCAGAAAAATCTTTCAATAAAGTCCAACACATGTTCATGACAATACCCTTCAGAAACACAGAATACACAGTGTCTATCTACCTTAATCTTATAAGGCCATCTATGACAAACAAACAGCCAACAATATACTAAATGGACAAAAAATGAAAGCTTTCACCTTAAAGTCAGGAACAAGACAAGGATGTCCACTATCACCACTCCTTTTCAATATAGTTCTGGAAATACTAGACAGGGCAATCAGACAAGAGAGAGAAGTAAAAGGAATAAAGATAGGAAAGGAAGAAGTCTAATTATCACTATTTGCAGATGACATGATACTCTATAGAAGACCCAAAAAACTCCATTAAAAGACTACTAGAGGTAATAAACAAATTTATCAGTATAGCTGGATACACAGTCAATGCTCAAAAATCAATAGTATTACTGTACACAAACAAAAACTCACCAAGAGAGAAATTATGGAAATATCACCCTTTACAATAACATCGAAACAAAGAAATACTTAGGAATCAACCTAAATAAAAATGTAAAAGTGTTATATGCTGAAAATTATACTATACTGCAAAAGGAGATTGAAGAGGATATTAGAAAATGGAAGGACATTCCTTGCTCTTGGCTAGGAAGAACCAACATCGTGAAAATGGCCATACTCCCAAAATTGTTATACAGATTTAATGCAATCCCAATCAAAATACCATCAAGATACATTACAGATCTAGAGAAAACATTCCTAAAATTCATTTGGAAACAGAAAAAACCTATAATAGCAAAGGCAATTCTGGGCAACAAAGGCAAGGCAGGAGGCATCTGAACTCCTGACTTGAAAATATATTACAAAGCCACAGTGTTAAAATCAGCATGGTACTGGCAAAGAAATAGACCTGAGGATTATTGGAACAGATTGGAAGATGCAAGCCAAACTATAAAGACACTTAGCCACCTGATATTTGACAAAGGGGCTAAATATGTCCACTAGAAGAAGGATAGTCTCTTTAATAAATGGTGTTGGAAAAATTGGCTCTCAACATGCCAAAGACTAAAACTAGATCATGCCTATCACCATGCACAAAACTAAAGTCTAAATGGATCAAAGACCTCAATATTAAAACAGAAACACTAAATCTACTCGAAGACAAGGTAGGTAGAACTCTTGGAGACATAGGGGTAAGCAGAGTATTCATGAACAAAATGCAAACTGCACGGGAAACAATTTGAAGAATCAACAACTGGGATCTCATATTATTGAAAAGTTTCTGCACTTCAAAGGAAATCACCAACAGAGTGAAAAGAAAACCCACAGAGTGGGAAAGAATTTTAGCCAGCAAAACTTCAGACAAAGAACATATAAAGAATTGAAAAACATCAAGCCCCCCAAATTCAAAGACCCTCTCCAAAAATGGGCATCTGAGATGAACACACAGTTCACAGAGAAAGATATACAAATGGCAAATAAATACATGAAGAAATGTTCACCATCACTGGTCATTCAAGAAATGCAAATTAAAACAGCATTGATATTTCACCTCACTCCAGAAAAAATAGCTGCCATCAAGAAATCAACTGATAAAAAATGTTGGTGAGGCTGCGGGGAAAAGCGGAACACTGTTCCACTGTTTGTGGGAATGTAGACTGGTGCAACCACTATGGAAATCCATATGGAGAATTCTCAGAAGACTAGGATTGAAAGCTCCATTTAATCCAGCCATGCCCCTGCTGGGTATTTTCCCCAAAGAACTGAAAAGTTTGTATCACAGTGATATATGTGCACCTATGTTCATAGCTGCACAATTTGTGATAGCTAAATCCTGAAAACAACCAAGATGCCCATCAACTGCTGAGTGGATGAAAAAGATGTGGTATTTTTTAAACAATGGAATATTACTCAGCTATTAAAAAGGATGACCATGAGGTCTTCATGGGTAATTGTAGGCAACTTGAGACTCTCCTCATAAGTGAAATAAATGATCATATTTAGAAATATCACATTGTGTCTCTAGTGTAAAAAGTAATAACTGTAGAAGTAATAAAACCCATAATGTGTAATTGCTAATGTAAAAAGATAGGAAAAGATAGTGCTCTAAAAGATATAACTGCATGTATGTTTAAGTGTGTAGCAATATGGTTATATTGCTAAGTTTGTGTTGGATCATTGAGCAGAACTGTTTGCAGTCTCACTGTTTGAATGTCCACTTTGTATGCTTTAATTTTGTAACTTGAACAACTATTTCTAAGAGGACAATATATAATTTATTAACTAGTGATTTCTTACTTTTTAAAAAATTCTGTATTATTTCTACCCTTTTTTCTGTTTTTTTCTCTTTAAATAAAAATTTTTTAAAAGAAATTAAAACAGAATCTATCTCAGGTAAATGAAGAAATGAAAAACATAATAAAAGAATTGCTAAGTACTTATAAAGAAGACATAGTTTAAAAATAGAGGAGCATAGGAAAATGAGGGAAACCTTGAATGAGCAATATAAGAAAGATTTAGAATACATAAAACAGATTCAAAGAGCTATCCAGGAAGTTAAAAATTCTATTGAAAGCAGTAAAAACTGCTTGAAAGAAACTGAAGATAGATTTTCAGATCTAGAAGACAGGTTTGAAGCTTGCTGTTGTGAAAGGAAAGCTCTCTTAAAAATAACAAGGAACCAGGAAATAATAATTCAATGGCTGCAAGAGAAAGTAAAGAAAAATAACTTAAGAATAAGATGTCAGATGAATTGCAAGATGGCCAACTGAGTGGTGGCATGATAAGAGAGCCTCTCTGAAAAATAAACAACTCAGACACTGGAATCTGAAAACATGGAGAAAGCCAGACAAAAGGAGAGGAATTCTCATGACCCAGGAAGAAACCAAGAGAAGAAAAAAACAGAAAGAAAGAAGAAGAAGCATGGACGGAAGGCTGGAGCTGGGCAAGCCCGGGTCACAGTACCGGCATGTCTTTGAATCAGGTGACTCACAATTGAGCTGAGATCACGGCCCTGCCAAGAGGGGGGGTTGGTGAGCTCCAGACCCTTGGCTGGAGGAGGCGCTGAGACAGAGAATGGAAACAGGCAGTCAAGCTGCTGTGCTGCGTGAACTTTGGTGAGTGACGGGAACCGAATTCCCCACAGCAGGAGGACTGGCTAGATGACATTTTGGAGTTGGGCAGGGCTGGCTTGAATCAAATCCTGAGGCAGCGTCTGTTGATGACTCCTAGTCCAAAGCAGATTGGTGGGATCTGCTTGGGCTGTGCCAGGCCCCTGGTTGAAACCCAATAGCCTAGAACACAGCTTTTCTGAGCCAGTGGCATCCCCAGGGAACACACAAACTTGCTGAAGCACAAACTGGTTGACTGACATAGGAGGAAGGGCCAGCTCTCAGCATGCACCTCACAGATCTGCAGTGGCCTGGGGGTTGGTACTTCCCTAGCAAGTGCACTGCAGAAAAAACTGTAAGCAAAATGAAAGGCCCAGAGACCTCCACCACCCACCCATCTGTAGAGGGCCAGAAACATGACAAGACAGAGAAACAGCAAAAGGTCTCCAACTGTGGAGCCAGCAGAGGTAAATGCAGAGGAAATTGAGGGCAGCAAACCTGTAATGTCAGAGACAGCCTCATCAGAAATAAAGAAATACTTCTGTGACCTCGTTGATGAATTTAAATCTGAAATTCTAACTCAGGTGAAGCAAGGTATAAGAAGATTAATAAAAGAAGTCCTGGGTAATTCTCAAGTAGACACAAATGAAAGAATAGAGGAACCCAGAAAAGGAGAGAAGCCTTTGATGAAGAATATAAACAAAACCTAGAATACATGAAACAGATCCAAAGAGAATATCAGGAAATTAAAAACTCCATTGAAAGCTGGCAAAACCTTTTAACAGAAACTAAAGACAAACTCTCAGAACTTGAAGATCGATTTGTAACATATGATTGTGAAAGGAAGGATCTCTTAAAAATAACAAGGAACCAGGAAGCAATGATACAAAGACTAGAAGGTAACAAGAGGATTTATAACCTAAGAATAAAATATGTGAATGAAGATGCATTAACAAATACAAATGAAATAGTCTATTCACAGAAATAATTAAGGAAAACTTCCCAAACATAGGTAATGGAAGTGAAGTTCACATAAATGAGGTATACAGAACTCTAGCCAGCTACAACCCAAACAGGTCTACACCCAGACATATAATAATCAGGATCCCAGAAAACCATCACGAGAACAGAATATTAAAAGTAGTCAGAGAAAAGAAACAGATTACCTATAAAGGAAAACTCACAGCGGACTTCTCAATGCAAACCATCAAATCAAGAAGAGCTTGGAGGGAAATATTCCAATCCTAAAAGAAAATAACTTCCAACCCACATTCATGTACCCTGCAAAACTGTCTCTCAAAATTGATGCAGAGGCAAGATATTTCCACGACAAAGAGGAACTGAGGGAGTTTGTGACCACCAATCCAAACCTGCCAAGAATACTGAAGGACATTATAGAGAGAGAGAAGAAAATCACCAGGATTCCAGGAACAATGGCAGAAAGGCCTCAATGAAAGGGCAGACAGTGGAATGAAGGAGAAAAGTAAACAAACAACAATGACAGAAAAAATGCATAGCATAGCAGAGATAAGACAGAGAAGATTGGTTATATCACTGTTTTATCTTGACTGATTTTATTTGAATCTGGTATGCTTGAGATTATCAAGTCTGAGAATAGAGGCAACTACTCTGAAGATGACAAGGTTCAATAGGATACCCATTCTGCTTTGATTATTAACTGCCTTTGAAGTCCTATAATGTCTTCAATGTTTAGATTTTATTAATAGTGTAATGCAGTGATAAGTTTAATTATACTATGTTTGACAATATAGACAATTTTATTGAAAACAACAAGAGACATCATAGTAACTACCATAGATCACCTAGTATTGTGGTTTTATATGTTCTTTTCATTTCATGTTTCTCTAGGAATTTGTATTGTTGACTTTTTTTGATTTGTTTCTCCCTCTAATAAAGAAAGACTAGGTATATGTGTAGAGACTTATATATGTGTAGAACTTCTAAGTAGTTAATAAGAATAGGTTATAGTTATTGTAAAGAAAAAAAGAGAGGAAAAGAAAGTATTCTAAAGGATATAACTGCATGTATGTTTGAATGTGTGGGATTGATAACCATGTTGCTAAAGTTTTAGTTGGATGGATGAACAAAACTGATTGCTGTCTCACTGTTTGGATGTCCACTTTGTAGGCTTTACTTTTGTAACTTGAACAACTACTTCTAAGAGTAATATGTAATTATCAACTAGTGATTTCTTACTGGTTACTATTTTTGTGGTTTTTTTGTTTTGTTTTGTTTTTGAGATTTTGTATTATTTCTACCTCTTTCTGTTTCATTTTTTTTCTTTAAATAAAAAAAGAATAAGATGTCAGTGAAAAAGTAGGGGTCAACCTAAATGACATAAAAAGTCCATTTACAGAAGTTATAGTAGAAAACTTTCCAAGCATGGGAAAAGGACATAACATCAGATAAGTGAGGTACATAGAATTCCAGCTAGCAATAACCAAAATAAATTTACTCCCAGACATATAATAATCAAGATCCCAGAAATTCAGCACAAGAACAGGATATTAAAAGCTTTTGTAGAAGAGAAACAGATCACCTATATAGGAAAACCCATCAGAATCACAACCGATTTCTCAACACAAACCATCAAGTCAAACAAACCTCGAAGTATTTCAAGTCCTGAAAGAGAACAGCTTCCAACCAAGATTGATGTACCCTGAAAAACTATCTTTAAAAATCAATGGGGAAACAAGATACTCCCATGACAAAGAAAAACAGAAGGAATTCATGACTGCCAAGCCAACCCTACAAAGAATACTGAAGGACATTCTAGAATGAGATAAAAATGACCATGGTTCCAGGAACAGCAGAAGAGGGGAACCACCAAGAGGGGCAGACAATTGAATAGAGGGGAAAACTAGGCACCCAATGGCAGTAAAATGGAATAGCAGAGATGATCCAGTGCATATTCAGCCATAACCATTAATGTAGATGGCCTCAATTCATCAATAAAAAGAAACACAGGAAGAGTGGATCATGAGACAGGATCCATCAATATGCTTTATACAAGAAAGACATTTAACTCTAAAGAAAATTCATAGACTGAAAGTCAAAAGAGAGAGAATAATGCTGTATGTGACAAGGAACCAGAAAAAGGTAGGGGTAGCTTGCCCATCAGCTACAGAATGGGCAAGAAAGATGTCATTTTCTATACAATGGAAAGCTACTCAGCTAGAAATAAAGATAACTTCAAGGCTCTTGTAGGAAAATGGATACAACTTGAGATCATGCTCATGGGTGAAATGGTTCAGAGTCACATGAGTGAACATCATGTTATCTCCCTGGTATTAAAAAAAAACTAAAGGATTTAGTGGGATCCAAAATGCACAATAGATACTGTGAAAGTGAATGGGGAGGTGTCTAAAAAGGGAAGGCAGTGGCCATTATTAATCTATTATCATGTTTTGAAATCCTGCATTGTTTTCATTGTTCTGTTTAGTTTGGTTTTATCCTTTTTTATTTCATTAAGTCTGATATCATGGGTGGCTATTTCAAAGATAACAAAATATATTATGGTAGCCATTATTGACTACCTATTATCTTGTTTTGAAGCCCTGTATTGCTTTCATTGTTTTGTTTTCATTGATTTTATTCTATTTTGTTTTGTTTGATTGTATTATGTCTGATGGTATAGGCAGCTACTTTGAAGAAAACAAGAGGCATTATGGTAGTCATTGTGGCTTTCCTATTATCTTGTTTTAAAGTCCTGTATTGCTTTTATTGTTTTGCTTTGATTTGTTTTATTCTGTTATGTTTTGTTTGATTTTATTATGTCTGATGGTATGGGCAGTTATTTTGAAGATAACAAGAGGCATTATGGTAGCCATTATTCATTTCCTTTTATCTTGTTTTGAAATCCTGTAACACGTTCATTGTTTTGTTTTGATTAACTCTAATCTGTTTTATTTCATTTGGTTTTATTCTCTTCAAAAGAAACAAAGTAGGAAGGAAAGAAGGAAGGAAGGAAGGAAGGAAAGGAAGGAAGAAAAAGAAAGAAAGAAAGAAAGAAAGAAAGAAAGAAAGAAAGAAAGAAAGAAAGAAAGAAAGAAAGAAAGAAAGGAAATCAACCTTAACAAATGCTGTTAGAGCTGTGGGGAAAAGGGAATCCTTCTCCACTGCTGGTGGGAGTGTAGACTGGTGCAACCAATGTGGAAATCAGTATGGAGAGCCTTCAAAAAACTAGGACTAAAGGTTCCATTTGACCCAGCCAGCTCTCTTCTTGGTATCTTTCCAAAAGAATTAAGAGCATCATGCCACAGTGCTATATGCATTCTCATATTCATAGCAGAACAGTTTGTAATACCTAAATCTTAGAAACAGCTCATCAACCAATGAATGGATAAAGAAGATGTACTTTTTATACAAAGAATTACTACTCAGCCATAAAGAGAGATAAACTTGAGACATTTCTAGGTACATTGATGCAATCTGAGGCCATATACTTAAGTGAAATAAATTGGACACATGTAAATATCACATTGTTACTCTGCTGTGAGAAATTGAAAATGTAAATAAGGACTACAATGTAGAGTAGATATTTCAAAATTGGAAGAAATTATTTAAATGAGAAGGGACATATGGGAGGGGAAAAGAAAAAATGAGAAAAAAAGATAAAATGGAAAGAAAGTCTTTGTAAATAAGAAGGAGAAGAGGGACAGAAGGAAGGGAATGGGGAAAAAATAAGGATCAGGGTACATAATGAACAGACACAAGTTCCATATGATGAATGTAATCATAATATACATCTAATCTATACCAACAAACAATAATTAAAAATAATAAATGCTTCACAGCTCAGGCTGGTGACACACACCTGTAATCCCAGCCTTCTGGGAGGTTGAGACAGGAAGATCTCAAATCCAACCCCAAACTGGAGCACTTCATGACTTAGTGAGACTCTGTCTCAAAACCAAAGCTACAAAAAGGCCTGGGTATATATGCATATATAGCTCAGCGTGAAGGCCCTAGTTTCAATCCCCAGTACTGTAAAAAACATTTTTTAAATTCCCAAGACAGGAATAATTCTGTTATTCTAAAAACATTGCTATTGTATAAATGATAGTCACAATATTAAATGAAGATATATTGATAGGCTAGCACGAAAGTCTTTAGAAGGCATGGAACCTTGGGAATTCATTTTTCATGGAGATTACCTGGAGAAAAAAAACATTTCTTTAGACCAGAAGCCAGACTTGAAACCTCAAAGCCCCAGGTAGATAAAGTTGTTATGTGCAGTCTTGGTTACACAAAGATCAAGTTGTCTTGAAAAGCTTTTGAGGATGAGTAGGGCCACAAAATAAAGATGGGCAGATTGTTCACTGAACAACAAACAGTACCTGATTGAAAGACTTAAAAGCTAAAATCTAGGCTACCATCTGCTCCTCAAGACACGACCCTACCAGGCTGCATCCTCCAGAGGGGACCCCTTTGTCAATTTAACACACATATGTCTTAGGTTGACCAAGGTCCTAGGTAGAAAATGTTGTGGTAACACAAGCCAAACAGAGGCACAGAGATAAAAAAAAATCAAGCAACAAATTTGATAACTTCAGATTGAAGACATATATGCCAACACAGTCCATGGAGGGGGCAGATATATATATTTGGGTTTGACCCAAACCAGGGTCAAAAATCTATTTTATGAACCTTATACCACTGTTTGTATTTTTTGTTTTTCCTTAGAATTATATTGAGCTTTTTACAAAAGATCCAGTTTGTCTTGATTGTGTTTAGAGCAACCATGAGAAAGATTTTGTTGGATGTATGGGTCACAGTTTTTTTTTTATTTAAAGACAAAAAAACATGTAAAGGGTAAAGATAATACAGAATTTCAAAAAAAAGGCAAACAGCAAGAAATCACTACTTGATAAATTGCATATTGTCCTCTTAGAAATAGTTGTTCAAGTTACAAAATTAAATCATACAAAGTAGATATTCAAACAGTGAGACTGTAAACAACTATGCATGCATGAGTCCCCTACATGTATTCCTATCCTTTCTGTATTACAGGGAAAAACAAAACATACCAAGACAAAACAAAACAAATTCCTATAGAAACATGAAACCAAAAAGTCGTATAAAACCACAGTACAAAGTGATCTACAAAGATTACTGTGTTGTCTCATTATCTTCAATAGAATTGTCTATATCATCAGGCATAATTGAATATAGCAGTATAATTGAATATAGCAGTAAATAACAATATTAGTAAAAATAAAATGTAGACAGTATAAAACTTCAAAGGCAAGTAATAATCAAACCAGAGCAGATATTTTAGTGGATCTTGACATCTTAAGTGCAGTTGCCTATACTCTCAGACTTGATACTATCAATCATAACAGCTTTGAATAAAATCTATCAATACAAAACAGTGATATAACAGACCAGATTCGATTACAATCAGTCATGGTAAAACAGTGTAAGTTTTACAGAGCTTTAGACTAAGTTAATAGGAAATTAAGGATGATTACCATACTATATCCTGTTATTTTCGGGATAACTGTCTGTGCCCTCAAATCTAGTACAGGTAGAATGACTGGAACAGAATATAATACATCTAAGCAGAGTGTTGTGAGTAATGTGGGTTTTAAATCCTGGTGCACTATTAACAATATAGTGTATCAAGGCCATCTATGTTAGAGATTCTAGCCGTCCTTGTCTGCCTTATTTCTGCTATGCTATTTTTCTGCCTTTGTTTGTCTAGTTTTCTCCTTCATTCTACTGCCTGCCCCACTCACTGAGGCCTTTCTGCCACTGTTCCTACAATCCTGGTATTTTTTTCTCTCTCTCTAGAATGTCCTTCAGTACTTTCTCTAGGGTTGGATTGGTAGTCACAAACTCCCCCAGTTCCTCTTTGTCATGGAAGCATCCTGTTTCTCCATTAATTTCTAATGGCAGTTTTGCAAGGTACATCAATCTGGGCTGGAGGTTATTTTCTTTCAGGGTTTGGAATACTTTGCTCCAAGCTCTTCTTGATCTGATGGTCTGTATTGAGAAGTCTGCTGTGAACCTGATGGGCTTACCTTTATAGGTAATCTGTTTGTCTTCTCTGATGGCTTTTGTTATTGTTTTTATATTGAATTTCTGTTTTCTCTGATGGCTTTTAATATTCTGTTTTTATATTGAATTTCTACTATCTTGATTATTATATGTCTGGGTGTAGATCTGTTTTGGTTGTAGGTGGCTGGAGTTCTGTATGCCTCACACAACCAAATGTCATTTTCTTTCCTCATGTTTGGAAAGTTTTCCTAAATTATTTCCATGAATAGCCTTTGTAATTCACCTGTTTGTATTCCTGCTTCTTCATTCATATTTCTTATTCTTAAATTATAGATTCTCTTGTCATCTTCTTGCCTTTGTATTATTACTGCCTGTTTCCTTGTTATTTTTAAGAGATCATTCATGATCACACATTGCAAACCTGTCTTCAAGTTTTGATAGTCTATCCTTAGTTCCTTTTAAGCAGTTTTGCCAGCTTTCAAAGGAGTTTTTAATTTCCTGGTAATCTCTTTGAATCTGTTTCATGATTCTTTACTTTCTTTATTGAAGATTTCTCTCCTTTTTTTGTGTTCCTCCCTACTTCCATCTGTGTCTTCCTGAGAGATGCTTAGCATTTCTTTTATCAATCTATTTACATCTTGCTTTACCATATTTAATATTTCAGTTTTGAGCTTGTCTACAAGGTCCCAAAGATATCTTAGTGTCCATTGAAACCATGTCTAATGTTGCATGGTTGCTGCCCTCAGTCTCTTTTGTTTTTCATCTCCTCCTTCTTAGTGTTCTTAGCCTTTTGGGTTATGGGCTTTTTCTTGTTTCTCTCCCTTTTCATGGTTTTGGTTTCTTCCATACATGTCTATAGTGGAAGTCTCAGCCCATTTCCTTGTTGGTTATGGTTCTTCTGAAGCTCACTGGCAAGGGATTTCTGACCTCTCCTGTTTGCTCTTATCACTGAGGTGTAAGCAGTGGCTGCATATGCCGACCCCTCCCCACTGGGCCAGCCAAACTTCAGGGGCCTTCACCAGGTTAGTGTGTTCTAGGCTTAGGTAATCAATTTGGGATGGCTTATTGGGTCCCGGTCAGGGGCATGACCCAGTCCAAGCAAATCCCATGAATCTGCTCTGGGGAGGGAGCAACCAAACTGAAGTCACTGTTGTCCCTAGTTCAGGCCCCTCCTGCCCAATTCCAACATGCCGCCCACTTGGTCACATCCTTCTTGTGGGAGGGGTCTTATTCCCAGAACTGACCATGGATTAATGAAGGTCCCCTCGCCAGCTCCGTTCTCCATTGGGCTCACCAACCCCCAACTTCAGCGTGGCTGCTTCTCCTGTGAGTGGCAGCAGGAATGAGTTTGGGTGGCTTTGCCAGCCAGTGTGAATTCTGGCAGCACAAATTCAGGCTTGCTCAAACTGGGCAGATTGCAGGAAAGTGCCATGTCCAGTAATTATAGCTGTTCCAATTGTAGCCCCAAGACTGCATGTTTGATGAGCTTTCTTCACTCTAACCTCTTCCTGTGTCAAGAGGATCCATCTCCCTCTGTCTGGATCTCTCCAGGATGTTCTACTCTGACATATGAGCTGTTTCTCCTGGGAGGCTTTGTATTTTGTTGCTCACTGATCAGCCATCTTTAGCTCCTCCTGGGTTTTTACAGAGTCACCTGCTACCAGGGCCCAGAAGGAGGTAAGGGAAGAAATCAGAGCTGCCTGTTTCACCCACCTGCCTCCCAGAGGGTCTTGAAAAGTTTGGCCTATTTGAAAATCCTTGGGTTTCATTTTCTTTTTAACTGAGGAAAGTTAGTAGAATTTCTGTCTTTTGGTGAAAGATGCAGAGGACACTCAAGCCAACTCTATAATCAGTTTTCCTTGGGAGGAGAAAAGGAAATCATCCAGAAAAAGTAATAAAATACTATTTTCTGTCCTTTTTTTGAGGTTCTTCAAGGAATTTCTTAAGATGATAACTTTCATCTCAGCCTCTCAAAAGAAAAAATGAGTAGTTCACTGTGGCAACCATGTGAGTAGGAAGCCATCTGTCTGGGTGCTTCCCCCGATAAAGTCATGAACAATTTTTTGCCCTTTCTAGAATTCTTGAGGCTTCCAGCAAATTCTAAAATCTTCCTGCAGTTTTCACACAATTGAACAGGGAGGCCCTTTCAACCCTTAAATGAAAATTTAACCTTTGGTCTTCTCCATGAGGAAAGGATAGTTTCATGTTACCACAGGGGATGGTACTTAAGAATGTTCAGGAACTTCAGAGATGAACCCGGTTTTCCACTTTTGTCAAAAACACCTTCTGTGGCCAAGGTACAAATTCCCTGGAGTCAGTTAGAACTTCCTTGATCTCTCAGGCTGTTTCTCTGAAACCACAGAAAGAACAATGCCATATGCTGCATTAGACAGACACTTCATGTGCATCGGGTGGAGCACAAGCCAGTACTATGACTTTCCACTGATTTTTAATTTTAAGATGCATAGCATAAAATTTACCATCTTAATCATGCCTGCCTGTACAGATCAGTAATTTAAGGACACTTACACTGTTGCACACCCAATCCAGAGCTCTTTCCATGTTGCAAAACTGAAGCTCTGCATCTATTAACCAAGTGCCCATGTCTC
This sequence comes from Hydrochoerus hydrochaeris, assembly GCA_004027455.1. Lineage (NCBI taxonomy): Eukaryota > Metazoa > Chordata > Mammalia > Rodentia > Hydrochaeridae > Hydrochoerus > Hydrochoerus hydrochaeris. The sequence continues at coordinate 74,291 of PVLA01002333.1, read as the reverse complement.
CCTCTCCTTGGCTTCTGGCAGCCACCATGCTACCTTCTGCTTCTGAGTCAGATGGAATCATGCAGCACCGACCCAACTGCACCTGGTTTATTTCTGTTAACACAGTATCTTCAAAGTTCATCTATGTTGCAGCATGTGTCAAAATTTTCTTCTTTTTTTAGGATCAATTATACTCCATTTCCTGTATATCTTGCATTTTGTTTCCCCTCCATTTACCCATCAATGGACACTTGGGTTGCTTCTACATTTTGGCTGTTGTGAACAATGCTGCCATGAATGTGCATGTACAGAGAGCTCCTTAGGATCCTGCTTTCAATTATTTTGATTATATATCCAGAACTGGAATTGATGGATCTTAAGGTAATTTTATTTTTCATTTCTTTGAAGAAACTGTCATACCATTTTCCATAACAGCTGCAAAACACTTTTGCTTTTTCATTTAGATCTGTTCATTTCCTGAGTACCTTGTAGGAGTTTTTACTCATGAAGATGTCATGACCATCTGATCATTCACAACAGCCTTTTCCCTTTCCCCAGCCTCCATCAGAAGCATGATAGCTTGGCAAAAGAGATTATATGAACTAACTTCAAGGACAGTTTTGTTCCTTGAATTGAGGGAAAGATATTAAAGTTCACATACTGGTATGATATGGGTCAATCCACATGTACTTGTCTTGGAAGTATTTGGGCCAATACTATTTACTGAATATACAAAATCACTGAATCATTGGTGACTGTCCTAATTACTTTCCTTCTTGCTGAGATAAACTACCCAATACCCACAACTTAAATGAAAAGAGGCTTATTTTGACTCACAATTTGTAGAGGTTTTAGTCCATAGTTCCCTGGCTCTGAGGCAAGGCAACATGGCAGACAGGCATGGCAGGGAAGGGTTGCTCATGCCATAATGGCAGGAAGCAGAGAGAATAAAGGAATGAGTGGGGAAGAGATAAGTTCTTCCAGGTAGTCAGCCACAAGTCTCAGCTTCCTAAAATCCTGAGATTACAGCTGTTCACCACCTCCCCTGGGCTGGTTATTGTTCTGCTACCCTGGGAAGACTGAGGAGTGGAACAATTAAATGACTGGCCAAAGAGGACCCCACGGCAAGTTGGCTGAGCCAGAAAGAGAAAGTACAAGGCTGTGGTTTCCTAAATCCCCTATCTAATACCCAACTTGAACCTATTTTAAGAAGCACAGGAGATCCTGTGAGGACCATGGGTTCTAGAAGTTTCCCTGTGAGAAACTCACCGCCTGACCCAGCTGCAGAGAACTCACAATATCTGACACCTGGCTTATCCAAGGCCAGGAAGGTCTGACCTTGAAGAGTGAAAAAACTCAAGAGAGACTATTTTCTAGGGAGAGGGAGAAGGGAGAAATAATGCTCTAGAGGCTTTTATAAACAAATAAGAAACCAAACCAACTTCAGCGAATGAAAGGATACTTATCAAATCCTGCTTCCTGGTTAAAATGCATGGGTGATGGTTCAGAGAATACCCCTTAATCAATGAAAACTTGTGGGTGCATCTTGGCATTCCAGCCCAGAAGAAGTAAACATGAGCAGTACAGATCAGCAAGGTGGCCAAACAGCTCCAGGGCAGTGAGCACAGGCCCTGGATCTAATAGAGCCTCCATCCTGTTGTTTGAGGAGATATATGCAACTCCCTAAGAGAGTCTGTCAAATTCCTTTGACTTGCCTGCCATATCCTTATATTGCAGTGTTTTGCATTTTCCAGATTATGCAACAAGAAAAATATCCATGCCCAATTACATTAACATTTACTTATTTTTTGTGATGTGATGGTAATTTACAGTGATACAGCAAAGCAAACACACTCCTTTCTCACAGAAATGCTGCATAAACAGAGATGTTAATGTTTCCAATGAACATATCATTCTTCTGTTGTATGTCTCTGGAAAATGTTCAATCCAGTTGAGGTCTTTTGGGCTTAGCATATTACAAACCAGTTAGACCTTGTTCTTTGGCCATACAGAAGTTAGAGATGGAAGAAAAACATAGGATTGTGTAGATTTTTTCCCTTGTATAAGACCTATACATGCAAATAGCAAGAGAATGCTTCAAGTGATTAATTTTTATAAGGGCTACATGAGTCTATTTCTGGCACATAAATCCCCTATAAATGACAGGCTCCAATAGGAGAAATGTCTATTGTTAAGGAGATTTTAGGGCAAGTTTCTGTGATCATGAGAGAAGCTTAAACAGAAACAGTCCTAGAGCACTGGAGACAATGACCTGGGCCCCCTTATAATAGGATGACTCAGGGGACATGAGGAGAGAAAAGGATACGGTAGCTTGACCAACTGGGTCTAAAATTAGCTGGAAGCCAGGCATGGTGGCACCAGCCTGTGATCCCAGTACTCAGGAGACTGAGGCAGGAAGATCATCATGAGTTCAAGGCCAGCCTCAGCTACATAGTGACTTTAAGTTCAGCCTGAACTACACTGAAAGACTCTGTCTCAAGGAAGAAAGAAAGAAAGAAAGAAAGAAAGAAAGAAAGAAAGAAAGAAAGAAAAGAAAGAGAAAGACAGGCTGGAGACATAGGTAGCTGTGCCACTTCCCCACAATTTATCAACAAGGCCAGATGAATACACTGTCACTTCTCCCTAAGAACATCATTTCAAGAAACAGATCTTATTTTCTGGTTTTAATCTACTTCAAGCTTGTCTTAGGCTTATTTTAACCTCATTTTATGTTAATAAAAATGCTGTGATTGGGAGGAGCTAAAGATGGCTGATCAGTGAGCAACAAAATACAAAGCCTCCCGAGAGAAGCAACTCATATGCCAGAATAAAACATCCTAGAGAGACCCAGACAGAGAGAGATGGATCCTCTTGACACAGGAAGAAATTAAAATGTAAAAAAGCTCATCAAACACATCGGGACTACAACTGGAACAGCTAAAAATTACAGAACACAGTGTTTTTGCTGCAATCCGCCAAGTTTGCGCCAGCCTGAATTTGCACCAGCTTGAATCCACACCGGCCAGTAGAGCTGCCCAAACTCATTCCCACTGCCACTCACAGGAGAAACAGCCACACTGAAGTTGAGGGTTGATGAACCCAACAGAGAGTGGAGCAGGCAAAGGGACCTTCACTAATCCATGGTCAGTTCTGGGAATGAGACCCCACCACCATGGGAAGGGCATGACCAAATGGGCGACATGTTGGAATTGGGCAGGAGGAGCCTGAGCTGGGAGTGACAGTGACTTCAGGTGGTTGCTCCCTCCCCAGAGCAGATTCATGGGATTTGCTTGGACTGGAAAGCGCCCCTGGCAGGGACCCAATGAGCCATCCCAAATTGATTCCCTGAGCCTAGCACACACTAACCTGGTGAAGGCCCCTGAAATTTGGCTGGCCCAGTGGGGAGGAGCTGGCATACACAGCCGCTACTTACTCCTCAGTGACAAGAGCAGGGAGGAGAGGGCGGAGGTCCCTCACCAGCATGCTTTGGAGGAACTGTGGCCAACAGAGAAGGGGGCTGGGACTTCAACTGTACAACTGTGTGGAGGAAGCTTGGACTATGACAGGAGAGAGAGGCAAGAGGAGGCCCCCAGCCCAGAACCCAGAAGGTGATACAGGAGAGGGAAAAACAAAGGAGAGCACTGATCCAGGAGAGGGAAAAACAGGAGACTGAGGGCCACAAACATGCAACATCAGACATGGCTTCAATGCACATTAAGAGATATCTTCAGGACCTTGTAGATGAGCTCAAAACTGAAATATTAAATCAAGTAAAGCAGGATATGAGTAGAGTAATAAAAGAAATGCTCTCAGGAAGCATCTCTCAGGATGATACAGATGGAAGAAGGGGAGAACACAAAAAAAGGAGAGAAACATTCAATAAAGAATATAAAGAAAATATAGAATACATGAAGCAGATTCAAAGAGACTACCAGGAAATTAAAAACTCCATTGAAAGCTGGCAAAATGCCTTAAAACAAACTAAGGATAGCCTATCAAAACTTGAAGACAAGTTTGCAATGTGTGATCATGAAAGGAAAGATCTCTTAAAAACAACAAAGAAACAGGCAGTAACAATACAAAGGCTAGAAGATGACAAGAGAATCTACAATTTAAGAGTAAGAAATGTGAACGAAGAAGCAGGAATACATACAGGTGAATTACAAAGGCTATTCATGGAAATAATTAAGGAAAACTTCCTAAGCATGGGAAAAGAAAATGACATTTGGTTGTGTGAGGCATACAGAACTCCAGCCACCTACAACCAAAACAGATCTACACCCAGACATATAATAATCAAGATGCCAGAAATTCAACATAAAAACAGAATATTAAAAGCTGTCAGAGAAAAGAAAAAGATTACCGATAAAGGTAAGCCTATCAGAATCACGACTGACTTCCCAACACAGACCATCAGATCAAGAAGAGCTTGGAGAGGAGTCTTCCAAGCCCTGAAAGGAAGTAATCTCCAGCCCAGATTGATGTACCCTGCAAAACTGTCACTAGAAATTAAAGGAGAAACAAGATGCTTCCATGACAAAGAGGAACTGGGGGAGTTTGTGACCACCAATCCAACCCTACAGAGAATACTGAGGGACATTCTAGAAAGAGAAAAAAAATACCAGGATTTTAGGAACAGTGGCAGAAAGGCCTCAATGAGTGGGGCAGGCAGTAGAATGAAGGAGAAAACTAGACAAACAAAGGCAGAAAAATAGCATAGCTAAAATGAGGCAGAGAAGGATAACTAGAATCTCTAACACAGATCGCCTTGATACACTATATTGTTAATAGTGCACCAGGATTTAAAACCCACATTACTCACAACACTCTGCTTAGATGTATTATATTCTGTTCCAGTCATTCTACCTGTACTAGATTTGAGGGCACAGACAGTTATCCCAAAAATAACAGGATCCTTAATTTCCTATTAATCTAAAGCTCTGTAAAACCTACACTGTTTTACCATGACTGATCATAATCGAATCTGGTTTGTTGGATTGCTGTCTTGTATTGATAGATTTTATTCAAAGCTGTTATGATTGATAGTATCAAGTCTGAGAGTATAGGCAAATGCACTGAAGATGACAAGATTCACTAGAATATCCGCTCTGGTTTGATTATTACCTGCCTTTGAAGTTTTATACTGTCTACAATGTTTTATTTTACTAATATTGTTATGTACTGCTATATTCAATTATATTGCTATATTCAATTATGCCCAATGATATAGAAAATTCTATTGAAGATAATAAGAAACAACACGGTAATCATCTTAGATCACCTTGTACTGTGATTTTATACAAGTTTTTTGGTTTCATGTTTTTATAGGAATTTGTTTTGTTTTGTCTTGCTATGTTTTGTTTTTCCCTCTAATACAGAAAGGATAGAAATACATGAAGAGTCTCATGCATGTGTAGCTCTTTATACTCTCACTGTTTGAATATCTACTTTGTATGCTTTAATTTTGTTACTTGAACAACTATTTCTAAGAGGACAATATGTAATTTATCAACTAGTGATTTCTTATTGTTAACATATTTTTTGAAATTCTGTATTATCTCTACCCTTTACATGCTTTTGTTTCTCTTTAAATAATAAAAAAAATGCTGTAAGGGAGGAAAACTCAGGATAAAAAGTATATTTTCTCCCAGGGTTTAAACAGCTGCCCTTGAGTCATCCTTATTTTTTTTAGATCATGTGCTACAAATCTCAATCTAGAAGCCTACTGAAAGAGCCTCAAACCCTATTTTCTGTACAAATTTTGCACAGGCAGTTACCTGACTGACCATGAAGTAGTACACTTGGAGCTTTAAATTGGTTAAATTAGAATGTCTCACTCTACAAAAGCCATTAGCAAAATCCTCAGCCAAATGAATGATGGTGGCCTTGTCATAAATCCAGAATTTGTCACAATCCTTCAATGCATTATTAATTGCTTCCCAGCTTGTGGTAAACCAGGCTTTCCATATTTATTTTTTATTGAAGCCAAAAGAACAAAGCAAAAGGCATTTGGTGAAATGCACAAAATTAGACATATAGGATTCTAAAATCCTGAGTCAGTATCAATATGTCACTAAATGTATCTGAACCGAGGATTCAGTGGTGGAGCAATTGCTTAGCATTGTGAGGCTCTGTTTTTCATTCCTGGAACCACACACACACAAAACAATAATAAAAAATATTTAAAACCTTTTCTTTTCCTTCTTGTTTTAAAGAAGTTCCCCTACTCTGTAGTGATTGCATGTGATGTATAGTCATGATACACAAAAAGCAAAGCATCTGTTTCCTCTAAATTACAAGTGTAGCTCATTTTATTGTGCTCTGATTTATGACATTTTACAAATACTGTGCTTTTTACAAATTGAAGGTTTATGACAACCCTGCATTGAGCAAGTCTATTGGTGCCATTTTTCAACAGCTTAGATGAGTGTTAACACTTTTTAGCAACAAAGTTTTGGTGGTCTTTCATTTTTGTGGTACTGAGAATTGAATCTAGGGCCTTTACATGGTGCTACAGTTCCAGTTCCCCCAATCACTAGCTTTTTTTCTCTATGAAACAGAATCTAAGTCTCTAACTTCCCCAGGCTGTGATCAAATGTGATCCTCCTGCTTCAACCTCCTAGTGTGCTGCTATTATAGACATATGCCACTATTCTGCATTTAAAGTATTTTTAAATTAAGGTATATACATTATTTTTCTTTAGACAGACTTCTGTCACACAGTTAATAAGCTACAATACCAGGTAAAGACAACTTTCATACACAGCATAATTAAAATGTTCACATGACTGTATTATAAAGTTCTCTTTATTGTGGTAGTCTGAAAACAAGCCTGAAATGTCTCTGAGGTATGTCTATCATCCCCTCTACCAAAGCATTTTTACATCTCTTTGGTGTCACAAAATTCCTGGAACTGTCAGTAGGTTTAGGACTTCCACCCGGCATGTAGAGTAGGGGTGCTATTTCTGCTGCTCCCCCGCAGCACTGTGGAAAGAATTGCACTGTCCTCAAGGTACAGAACACAGACCAGTGACAGGATTCCCACATTAGTGTTTCTCAGCTCATGCTTAAAGGTTGTGCCTCCCTGCATTCCTATTTTCTCTTCTCATCAGTTCTGTTCTCCTTATTGGCTCAGGCCATCTGAGTAAGGCTGGGCTCACATTTACTGAGCCAGTCAAAATCAATTTCCAAGAAGAAAACACCATGAAAGATAGATAGTTCCGACAACATGGGTTATCTTCTCCTTCCCTCATTTCATTAGGACACTGAAAAGCCATGAGTGACCCAAGCTCTCCCCAAATGGAGATCAAAATAACTAACTTGTAAGGGAAAAGAGTCTGACTGGAGTCAACAAGTTCCTTATATTTTGGTTCCTAAGTGCTCTGTGTTTCCCTGTGTTCTGAGCCAGTTAGTCTAGCATGGTAAGTTATCTTGTGTAGAAAACACACTCATAAATCTGAGAATCAGAACACAGCATGACTATTTGACTGTGGGAAAAACTGACTTGATTTATAAGTGAGCCATATTGTATTTTCTTCTCTACTGTCTGCCTTAACTGTGCTGGCCATAGGATTGGTCACTCAGCCTCACAATTGCAGGATTCATGGCCTGCCTCTAGCAGCCAGATGGTCAAGGAGGAGTGAAAAGCAGGAAGAAGGCTTACTCTTTAATTAGTGCTTATTTGAATATTAAATTATTCCTCATGAAAACAGCTAGATTCAGCAGTCTGTGGCTCCGGCTGCATTTTTCTGCTAATGTGACTGGGAGCCCTGCCTCCTAAGAACTCTGAGAAAGCCCACACTCGAGTAAATGTTCTGGGAAATTTTGTGAATCAGAGGCAAGCTGCCATTTCTAAAAGGGACACTGTTACAAAGGCTTCACAATTCTGCTACTTTAGGGGAATTTGGTCTGCAGAGCACATTGGGTAAATTAGGATTCTTCTGAGAATACTTCCATGGACATATTTGTTGCACTTCAGTGGCATTGGTGGAGGCTAATGACTTCCTTTGTTGTGGGTTTGGGAGTAGAAAAGTACCTGGCTTCCATCTGTATGTCTAGTGAAGATAACTGGAAATGGGGAAAACTCTTCCCACACAGGTACAAAGTGACCAATTACCAGAATAGTCCACCCAAGAACACTGTTCTCAATAGAAACACAGTAAAGTAATCTGTGCTTCTGTCATCTCCAACAGAGAGCTCAAGGCACACTGGGAAATTCTGGTCATAATGAAAGGACAAGCCAAGAAGGGCTGAAGCAGGAAGTAGAGGTGAAACCCTGTGAGATCAGCAAGTATGCCTCTTGCCAGGGAGGGCCTGTCATTGCAAAGCTCTAAATCTAAATGTGGAACATATGGAAGGAAGGTGAGGAGGTTACTAAGCAGTAGGGTTAATGCAGTCTATTTGAGCAGACAGGAATGAACTTGACAGGCAAAGCTAGGTTCAGGGAAGGGAATCAACCAAACCACCCCAGACTATAAACTCCATGAAAGCAGAGGCCCTGTCTGATTTACATACTCCTCAGCTGCACATTAGGGGCTCAGTAACAGTGTATGGAATAAACATGATGACTGAGGCCTCCAAGATGGCAAATCAAGAGCAGTAATGGGTAGGATTATCATCGTATCTATCTCAAAGGTCAGCAGTTAACTAGTAGGATGACATTATTTAACACGTACAAGATATGATGGGAAAATACAGTGCATGTTTAAATTTCTAAAAATGGATTACAGTAAAAGACACATTTCCATTAATCCCTTAAAAATATTTCCTTTCACTTTAAGTGCACTTATCCCATTGTACTTGCCACTTTCTGAAACAGTTCTGGAAGCCCTCTTTCATAAGTGTCTTAAATTGCACTCCAGTGGCTGCCTTGATATCCTTAATCGATTAAAAATGTTTGCCTTTCATGGTCATTTTGACTTCAGCAGAGAGCCACAAGTCACACAATGCCAGATTTAGTAAATAAAGTGAAGGAGGACACATGACAATGTTTTTACAAACCTGCCTTTCTCTTGGGTGACACTTGACAATGGCATTCACCATAATTTTCAGTACATCTCAAAGACACTTCAGTGAGGGGGCTTGCACATCAAGCCAAGCCTCCATTGATTCTTAGCCACAGATAGGTAGAGATGGACTGGCAGAGACCAGCAGACACAGGCCTTCAAAAGTCCCCAATTTGGCCTTCATCCTCACTTCTCTGCAAGCAAGTATTAGGAGTTGAGGCTTTGAGACAGAGAGGCAGGTTCAAGGCTCTGCTCTTGTTTCCCATGACTCTAGACAAGTCACAAAATTCTCTATGCTTCAAATCCCTCATCTGTAAAATGGGGATAATTTAAATTGAAGAGTTGTTCTGAGGCTTAAATGAGAAAATGACAAATTTTTGCCCCAGGGACTGGCCCATAAGAAGTACTTGAAATGTGCTATAGTTAAGATCTCAAATGTCCTGCAAAAGCCCATGTGTTGAAGTCTTGGTCCCCAGCCTATGGCACTATTGGGAGGTAGAGGAACCTTTAGTAGGTGGAGCCTAGGGGGAGGAAGTTAGGCCATAGTGGGTGTGCCCTGGAGGGGATATTGGGACCATGGTCTTGCAATCTCTCTGTCCTTCCCTTTTTCCCTCTCCCTCCCCCCTCCAACAGGCCTCTTCTGTCACATATTCCTGCCAAGGTGTACTGTGCTACCACAGGCAAAGCAAGAGGGCCAAACAACCACAGACTGAAACTTTTCTTCCTTATAAGTTGCTCATCTCAGATGTTTTGTCTCAAAGTTGGAAAGTTGACTCACACAAGCTAGTACTACTAGTAGTCAACCAAACTCATTTAATATCATTGTTCTCACACTTAACACCCTGAGACAGTGCCTCACAAAGAGTAAGTGTTTAATTATTGTACACTCCCATCTCCCCCTTTTCTCCACTCCTCCTTCTGGGCTTGCTTATGTTTCTGTTGAGATGGGGTGGTAGGGAAGACTGGCAGTCAGCTCAAAAGCTCAGCTTTACTTCAAGCTACAGAGCCAGCTGGTCCAAGGGAGATCCAAGTGTGTTATCACTTCTTTCTGAGATCAACAGTTAGTCAAATCACATTGTTTTCATGGTGATACCAGAAGTATGAGTGCAAGTCCAGTCAAAAACCCAAATTTCCACTGCAGTTATATCTGCTAGCATCTCATTGGCAAATCACGTCACATGGTCAAGTCTAAAATCAAAGTGTGGGGAAATATATTTTGTGGCAAGAGCAGTAAGTCATGCGGCAGAAGGCATAACTAAAAGGAGAGGTGAAGAATCAGGAGCAATAGTCAGAAAGCCTTCCCTGATGATGCCCCAAAATATTAAATTGTAAGTAACCTAGGATTACCCTTGGGTAAGCCTCTCCACCAACACTTGCTACATCAGCTTCTAGATATCTATTTTTGGAGCTTGGTTATACTAGGAGTTTTTAATATATAATTTTTACTTTTATTTGTACATATTTGCAGTACATAATGATTACATTCATCATGGGGAGTTGGTACATGTGCATATCACATCTTAATTCTTTTTATGTCTCCCTCCCACCTTCCCCCTTCCACCTCTTGGTCCCTTTACCATTTGCAAAAGATCTATCTCCATGTTTCCTGTGATCGATCTCTTATTTCGCTCTTTATTTGTGTTTGTTATATAAGAAAAAACATGTGATATTTAAGTTTGAGTTAGACTGGGATCTTTTTTAATTTTTTAATTTTATTTTAAATATAATAAAACCCAACAAAACAAACAGAATAAGTTCAGTCAACAAACAGTGAAATTGGTACTGAACTTCAAAGCAGGATAATAGGAAAATGACAATGGCTAACATAGTATATTTTGTTATCTTCACAATAGTTGTCCATTCCATGAGATATAGCAAAATCAAACCAAAACAGAATAAAACCAATCAAAACAAAGCATTAAATAAAGCAAAACAATTAAGAAGAACAATATTGGACTTCAAAGACAAAATAGAAGGAAATCCCCCATATTTGCTGTATTGCATACTGTTATCCTCGCTATAGATGCTCAGACTGCCAGCCCCAGGCCTGCAAAATCAACCAAACAATACAAGCATTCAGTTGCTTTTGTACCTCGGTTGCTATCAACTCATCTTGTCCTCCAAACCAGCCAGCTGCTTATTGAGGGGGGTGGGAGGAGTTGGTGATTCTTAGCCTATGCTCTAGTAGGCTCACAGGAGCAGCTATCTGACTTTTCTCTTCTTGGGCACCTCACAGCTTGTATGGCTTGCAAGAAAGGCTAGCTAGTTGGCTTGCTGGTCAGCTCCTCCCAGTTAGAGACTGGAATCTTTTTTAAGGAAAAAAATGTGACTTATTCCTTTTTCTATCCCCAGCACCTAACACAATGCCTGGCACATAGTAGGTAACATGAATGAATTCTTGTTCTCAGTAATGAATGCACATTTGTTCTCATGTATGAATGGATGTTTGTTCTCCTGACTGGATGGATGTTCATTTCCCTTGGTTCATCATTCCTCATCAGTCCCTGGGAAGTCAAAGTGTGAGGCGACTGGGCCTTGGAAGTTCATGAAAAGCCCACCTAGCACTCTTAGGTACCCATACCCTTCTATAAATGGCTCACACACCTCCTCATTTGCCACTTCAACCTTACTCCAAAGCTCCAGCATACTTTCTCACCTATGTTCAGGACCACTCTTAGGGGTATGCCTCTGCTTTGTTTTACTCACAAAGAAAAGAAATATTTTCTTCTCAAGTAATCATTCATTGTAGACAACTTGGTGGATTAGTCACAACTCTTTTGTTTCACGGTAGGGAGGTGTTGAGGACTGAACTCGGGGCATTCACACTAAACTGCATCCCCATCTTTTTGGTTTTTTTGAAACAAGTCTCACTAAATTGCTAAGTTGCCTGAGATGGACTCCAGCTTTCTGTCCTCCTACTTCTATGTCCCCAGAGCTGGGATTACAGGAATGTATCTCCATATCCAGCTCCTACAACTCTTTTGGTTCTTCAGAAATTACCTTTATTTCCACACTATCAAACTCTAGTTTATGAAGAAACCAGAGGCAAGTTTGGGGAAAGGGAGTCAGGTTCAGAGAGCATTACTGTGACAACCAACCAATACTTTTCAGTTCTGTCCCTCACCAAAGAGTTCCCAGTATCTCCTATCTTCCACACATAAGCCAAAGATAGGTTTCTGCCTTCTTGGTCTCCTTTCTTAATCCCAGTACTCAAGGGAGTACTCAAGGGAGTACTTCATGAAACCAGAACTGAAGTCCTGCCCTGAAAGCCCACATTTCTGAAGATAGACAGCACATTTTGTTCCTTGTATGATTACATTTGGTATATGCTGCAAGCAGATCCACCAAGGAAGTTGAGAGCTATTGGCTTTATTATTTTAAAAAGTATTAAAAAGGCTCAGATTACGCTTTCTTCTATATTGGATTTCATAAAGTGAACAGTTCTATGTTCTGTCATAGATTATTTGCTTTTCTAAATACACTCTTACAGTAAATTAAAAAGTATTTTATTTTCTGGATTTCCAATGGGAGTATTTTTGCCCTAAGGGAAACTAGTATTGTCAAACTTGTCTTCGTGAATTGCACTTGAGGTCAAATTAAAAACAGCCTTTGGAGCTCAAATACAGAATCATAGAAATCATAGGCTTTGAAGGAAAAATAGCTCTTTTACTTCCTGGAAAAAAGTTGAACTTGTAAAGATCAAGCCACAGTAAGAGCTATGAAAAGAATATTTCCTCTTCTTTCTCTTATTCAAGGGCTGAATTCAACTGAACAAATGGACTAATGCAACAAAAATGCCTCTTATACTTTTTTGTGCCCAGATAAGTGCTGTGGGGGAAGACAAAAGAATCAGAAAGCATGATGCCTGCTCTCCACAATCACCAAGTCACACATAAGAGTCTAGTAGAAAGTGTATTAGACTGCACAGTGTACTCTAGTCCAGAAGTTTCTTAAACTTTAATGCACATACAAATCATCTCTGATTCAAGAGTTCTGTGGTGGGGCTTGGCTTGATATTCTGCATTTCTAACAAGCTAGCAGGCAGTACTATCGCCACTAGTCTGTTGCCCTCACTCTGAGTAGCTAAATTCTAGTTGTGGAACATGCTGGAATCTTGTATAGGAACTTAAAGATGAAGGAGATAATAAAGGTGAGCATTTCAAAGAGTATGCAGTCTGGAACAATATTCATCCAAGAAAATCAAAGTCCAGTGAAGGATTCTGATTTACTTACATAGGTCCCATGAAAAGCTAGAAAGAATCCTGCAGTGAATTACAAACATAGCACTCCTTAACTTGGATTTGCCCATTCTCATTTTGGCTAAACTGGTTAAATGTAAATTGATCTTGCTTCCATGTATGAAGACAGAATCCTAATATGTGTATATCATATTAAGTGTGATATTAATTACTGCAATTGTCCTTCAATATCTACAGGGGACTGATCCTAGGATACCAAAATCTTTGGATGTGAAAATTCCTTATGCGTACATGCAGTATTGGCATAGTGTCTGCGTAAAACACACGCCCATTAGCTGGATGGTGGCTCATGACTATAATCCCAGCACTTGGGAGGTTGAGGCAGGAAGATCGCCCCAAGTTCAAGGCTAGCCTGGTTACATAGTGAGACACTATCTGAAAAAAATAACATATGCACATTTTCCTGCATACTTTAAGTCATCTCTAGATATTTATAATACCTAGTGCAATGTAAATACTATGTTAATAGTTGTTTGGGGGATAATGGTAAGAAAAAAGCTGCACAATGTCAGTACAGATGCAATCATAGTAGGCCTCCCTATATAGTGCAAGTCAGTAATGACATAAAATGTTTCTCTTTTTGAGACAGAATCTCTCTATGTAGTGCAAGCTGGCCTTGAGCTATGCAGCCCATGCTGGCCCCTAACTCACAGCAATCATCCTGCATCAACCTCCTGAGTGTTGGGATTACAGGCATGCACCACTATGCCCAGCATAAAATTTCTGTTTATAAATATTTTCAATTCATGGTTGATTGAATCTATGGAGGAGAATCTATACATATGTAGGAGCAGCGCTCTCTCTCTCTCTCTCTTTTCTTTGTGTGTATGTGTGTGTGTGTATCTTGCTTATCTATTTCTATTGAAGGGTTTGTGATGCAAACATGGAAATATAAGCACCACAAGTCTTGCTACTGTCCTCAGACTAGCTATTATCAAAAGAACTTTTAAACTCAAATAATATTTGGTGAGGATTGTTTGTCTATGAAGAAAGTTAATTTTAATAAGCTCCATTTCCAGTTTCTTAATATGCTTCCAAAAAAGTCATGTGAGCTGGGAAATTATAAAAGAAAACCAAAGAGAATGGAAACTCCTTAAAACACAGAAAGGTTTTGTTGACTTTTTTTCAGGACATCGATGCTGTTCAGCCCTTGGAAAGAAATTAGAAAACAAATCTGTTTCTTCATATTATTTTTATTAATGAGAAAACTACCTTTTCCTTCCATCACGCATACTAAAAATTGTTGAGTAAATATTTAAAGAATATTGGTGTGAAGGAACACCAAATTATTGGCCTGTGGTCCACACCAACTTATTATAAAAGGAAAGGGCTTAGATTGGTTGAAAGGAAGAGCATTTTCGGCAGGAAGAGTTTAGGCAACTGCCTTAGAACTATTTGCTTAGAGCTGGAAAGGGCTTGTGGAAAATAAGGTTGCCAAGACAGGTTGTGGCCAGATGGGAGAAGACCAGCTAAATGCCTAGCTAAAAGTCTGGATGCTCTTTTTTAGGTAAACACATTTCTGACCCTGAGATGAGATGAAATAAAATAAAATAAAACAGGGGCTATATTGAAGTAATTGGTACTTGGCACTTGGTGATGCTTGCTGTGAGCCGATCACCCACTTGACAGGTTCTCGGGCAGTTCTGAGAGTGGTTCAGTGGAGAGAGCTGTCCAAGTTCAAGGTAAATACAATAGCAGATTGCTGAAGAGAAAGATGGGCAAATCCCCAGCACACTGGGAGCAAGACCCAAACAAGAAACTTCTCAGGGAGGCTGAAAGACTTAGAGAATAAGTGGTCCTCAGAGGGACAAAATGCCTAGTAGCTCCTCCAGAGGCTGGCGGGCATCCATATTTTTCTCATTAACTTATTCATGACACTAAATATTATGTCTTGCTGAGGATGGTGGAAAATATTTCACTGAAATCTTAAGTTGGAAAAAAATTAAGAGTTTTTTTTCCTCTTTATGACTCTAAGCCAAAGAAAAAGTTTGTCACTCTGAATGTTTATGAGAGGGGTAAGCCAGCAGAGCAGACACAGCCAAATCCCTCTGACTCATTACTGAGCTATAGGAGAAGCATGCTCAATTAATAGGCAGTATAATTTACCCAGCCCCCAAGGTGGGGGCCAAGGGAGATGGTGGTGGTGGGGTGAGGTGGAAATTAAAATTTTCAAAGGTATAAATTTTCCCAAGAAAGCAAGTTGACCCTTCTGAGTGAAGCCAGGTCTACACAGTCATCATTCACTTCTAAGCTCCAATAGGTCACTTGTCTGACCCTGTTGTCTATATAGCTAAAATGAGTAATGGATTAGCAATGTGGGAAGCCTTAGATCATAAAACCAAGAGGGAATAAATAAGGAATGATTGTCAGGATGTGGAAGAGGTGGAGATTTAGAGCTGGGAATCTCTAGGCAGGGCGTCACTTTTCTTGCTCTGAAGATCCTGGGTTTTGCTTCTGGAGGTCAGGGTAGCTGCAGTGTTGCCCAATATGAACACCAGCTCTGGACTGAATTTTCTTCTGTTCTTTCTGAGGGATAGCTGTTATTGGTGAATAGCATCCCCATGGACTCTGAGATGAATTTGACTGCTTTGTGCATGTGCGTTTAACACACTTTTGTTCTGTTTCATTTTTATATGCTCATTCATTATTTTCTTCAATCAGCTAAGATAGTTGAGGTACTTCCTATGTGCAGAATTCCTTTTAAGGCATGAAATACAATGTTGGTCAAGTCTCAGGCTTGCTCTCAGTAGGCTTTCAGTAGAGACAACACAGGAATAGTCTGCAGGTGCTGAGTTCTAGATTATTCCAGAATCATCCACACAAGAGCCAACTCCTTACCAAAGGATAGCATAAGTTCTGTTCGGGACAACTTGAATATCTCATGTAGCTTGGACTATGCAAAAAGTCCCTGACTGCCACATGGTATGGTAGAAGATGAGATTTAGCAGAAATTAGTCTAGAACATTCTTCTTCCTATCATCCTGCACGAGTAATAAGATGTATGCCCTTCCACATGGATTCAAATAATAAAACCTTGGTCATTATATGTGATACTTCACTTCCTCTACTAAGCAATCTTTTGACCAAACCCAAGTATTATATATACCTGCCCAAGTCTTAAGCTCATATTCCAAGATGTCCTTTCCAATATTGGTATTTTTGTCAGAAATGAACACTGGCTCTTCCATAATGGATATCATGATTGCTTGATGGTGAAACCAAAGGTGATCTGAGTGATATACAGATTTTCATACCTGAAAAATAAAAAGAACATATTTACTGCAACATCCTTAACTATTAATGTGTCTCCTGGGCCATCTCTATCAGTTCCATCTGACCTTGAAAAGATCATTCTTAAGGTATTAATTTCTGTCCTTCCTGTCACTATGTATTTTTCCCCTTTCATCTTCCTGCTTCCAGCTGATACTAACTGCTGGGCTTCCTCACTTAAGAGAATCTGGCAGTAGAGTAGCTCAAATTCATTGTGTGATGTGCCACTGGTACTGTTAAACAAGACAGAGGGTGCCTGGTAGGGTTTGGATGAGTACCCCTCAAAATACAAAAGTTTGTTTCCCAGGGTGGTAACACTGGGAGGTGGTGGAAGTTTTAGAAGGTGATACTTAGTGGGAGGTCCTCAGATTATGGGGGGCATGCCATAAAACAGATTATGGGGGGTATACCACACAGACACACACACACACACACACACACACACGAATATTTTTAAGTACTAAGAAATAAACTATGTTTTACCAAAAAACCTATGCTAGGGAGAGAGACAAGATGTTTGCAAGTTTCCTTTATTGTATATTTGTCACAGACAACAGTGTATATGGATGACTTTAAAACTTTCATATCCAAACACTTATCAAACAGCATAGACTTGAAATGTTAAATTTTGAGTATCTTCCAAATGTATACGTTTCCAAAATGCTGTACCTTCCATTGTTCTAAAGAATACTCTGACATTAAAATACAGAAATTTACTATCCAAAAGTCAACAAAAATTTTTGCACAATCAATGTGATGGTTTATCTTATGTATCCACTTGACTAGGCTTCAGAGTTCCAAAATTAAATGTTATTTCTGGGTGTGTCTGCAAGGATATTTCTGGGTAAGATTATCCTCAGCTGGAGGCTTAGGAAAGTAGATTGCCTTCCCAGGGTCAGTAGGCATCACTCAACCCACTGGCAATCTAAATGAAACAAAAAGTTAAAGGGAGGGAGAATTTGGCCCCTCTGCCTGTTTGAGACTTCAACCTTCGGCTCTTTGGGATTTTATTCTGGTTTCTAAGTCTTCAAACTTGGACAAAAACTACACCATGGACTTTCCTGAGTTCCCAACTTGTAGATGGCAGAATATAGGACCTCTCATCCTCTGTAATCATGATAATCAATTCCTTGCCAATAGTAGACTGAGGTAACTCTATCTATGATCTATCTATCTAATCAACCTATCTACCTATCTATCTATCATCCATCTATCTATGATCTTCTACTGGTTCTCTTTGTCTGTAGAAACTTGACTAATGAGATTGATAAATGGTTTTTAAAAATATATATTGTGATGATTATTCAACACAGCCAATAATTTACTTCTTCTTTTTGAAACTACAAATCTTTATCTGTGTAATTCCCAACCATGTCAAGTTGTTCACAACAAGTTTTAGCGAAATAACCTGAAACTGGAACCAGACTTTCCTACCACATTTTCCCAAAGTGTTAAACTGTAGTTTTTCCAAAAGTGCAAAGTATATTCAGTCACATTCTTCTCACAAAGTAAAAGAGGGAGCATTTCTTTAGTTCAAAATATTAATAAATTATTTTTACCATATGAGATTTATTCCAAGCAGGCAACATTTAAAAATCAGTTAATGTAATTCCTTATATAAATAAACTAAAGAGGAAAAATGACACGATTATATCAATAGGTGTAGAAAAAGCATCTGACAAAATCCAATACCCATTCATATTGAAAAATTTTCAGCAAACTAGGAATAGGAGGAAATCTTTTCAACTTAATAAAGAATATCTAGAAAAAGCTACAGATAAAATACCAAAGATACAAGATAGAATATTATACTTTACAGTGAGAATCTGGAAGCTTTCTCACTAAGATCAGGAACAAGACAAAAATGTCCTTCCTCATCATTTATTTTCTTTTTTTTAAAAGGTAGTAGAAATATAACAGAATAAGAAAGAACAAAGCCAACTGAGACAGTGCAGTGAATTTGGTACAGAACTTCACAGCAGGTTACCAGGATAACAGTAATAGGTACCATAGTATATCTCATTGTCTTCACAATAGTTGTCTATAGTCAATTAGGTACAACAAAATCAAACCAAAGACAGAATATTATAAAATCAATCAAAAGAGAATATTGAATAGAGTAAAGCAATTAATCATAATGAAACACAACTGAAAACAACACTTGCTTTCAAAAAGAAGATAGAGGGGACCCCCCATATTTGCTATATTGCATACAGTCATCCTGCCAAGAGATGCTTAGACCTCTGTCCCCAGTTGCTAATGGTGGGGGAGGGAGTGTGGGATATTTGATTACAAGCCCGCGCACTGGTAGGCTCACAGGAGACACTACTGGATCTCTTCCTGGCTCATGCTGGAGGGAGGCGCTTACCAAGAGGGCGGCGGGGGAATTGCTTCTTTGTGCAGCCTCTTGGGTTCCAGCATGGCCATGAACGGATCTCCAGGGTGGCTCTCTGGTTCTCTTCTTGGTTCACACCAGAGGAAGGTGCCTACCAAGAGGGCAGTGGGAAAATTGCTTCTTTGTCATCATTTGTTTTCAACATTGTACTAGAATTCCTACATAATGCAATAACATAAAGAAAATAAATAAAAGATACACAGATTTGGGCGGAAGAAACAAAACTGTCTTTGTTTGCAGATACTGTTCATTTATGTAGAAAATCCAAAGGAATTGATGACAAAAAAGACTCCCTCTGAGTTATTTTATAAATAAAATATGTTTTAAAATAGCCCTAAGTTATTTTAGTAAGGTTTCAGGATTATAAGGTCAGTATACAAAAGTCAATATCTTTCTTCTCTACCAAAAGAGAGCAAGAAGAATATGAAATTAAAAACACAATACTGTATCATTTACACTAGCACCCTAAAAATGAAATACTTAGGTATAAATCTTAATAAATATGTACACAATCTACATAAGGAAAGCTACAAAACTCTGATTAAAAAAAAAGCAAAGAACTAAATGAACAAAGAGATTCCATGTTCATAAACAAGAGGACTATATTGTCAAGATGTCTGTTCTCCCCAACTTGATCTACAGATTCAATACAAATCCAATCAAAAACCTAGCACGTCACTTTGTGGATATTGAAAAAATGATTCTAAAGGGTATATGGAGATGAAAGAGTCATAACAGCCAACACACATTGAAAGAGAAGAACAGGGCCAGGTATTTAGCTCAGCAGCATAAGCGCCTGCCTTGTAAGGGTGCAGTCATGAGTTTGATCCCCAGTACCAAAAAAGAAAGAAAGAAAGAGAAGAACAAAGTGGGAGGACTGACACCAACTGACTTCAAACAAGATGGGGTGATATTGTTGAAAAAACACACCCATAGATCATTGGAATGAAATAGAGTGCCCAGAAATGTACTCACACAAATATAGACAACTGAGCTTTGACAAGACAATAAAATGGAGAAAGGATAGCATTTAAAAAAAATGGTTCAGGAAGAACCAGATGTCCACATGTAAGAAAATGAATCTAAATGTAGACCTTTGCATGCATCACAAAAATTAAGTCAAAATGGATCCTAGACTCAGATGTAAAATGCAAAACTATAAAAATAAGAGAATCTCTAATTGACTTTAGATTTGGTGGTGACTTTTTAGGTATAGATCAAGGGCATGATCTCTGAAAAAATAATCTATAAGCTGGACTTCATTAAAATGAAAACCACCTGCTCTAAAACACATGCTGTCAAGAGAATGAGAAGACAAGCCACAGAGACTGGGGACTGGGAGAAAACAAACACAAAATATACATATGATAAAGACCTGTCATGCAAAGTATACAAAGATCTCTTAAACCCAACAAAAAGAAAACAAACAACCTGATTAAATAATGGACAAAAAATCTAACAGATTAAATCTAACAAAGGAGATAGATGATAGATGAACATATAAAAAGATGCTCAACATGTGTCATTGTGAATTGCAAAATTAAAAAATGACATACATTTGCAACCCTATTGGCACGGCAGCAATCCAAAATCCTAACCAAAACACCAAATGCTAAAAAGGATATGGAGCAATAAGAATTCTCACACAATGCTAACTGGAATGTAAAGTGGTCCAGAACTTTGGAAGACAGTCTGGTAGTTTCTCATAAAACTAGAAAAACTCTTGCCATACAATATAACAGCTTTAATCCTTGGTTTTTATCATGAGTTGAAAGCTATGTTCACAAAAAAAAAAACAAACATGTACACAGATGTTTGCAGCAGACTTATTAATAATTGCCAATACTTGGAAGCAACCAAGATATCTTTCAATCAGTGAATGGATAAACTATGGTACATCCAGATAATGACACATTATTCAGTGCTACAATGACATATTTCATTAAGCTGCAAGAAGGCATGGAAAATCTTTTAATATATATCACTAAGTGAAAACTCCAATCTGAAAAAGATACATGCTATGATTCCAACCATAGGGGCAGTAAAATGATCAGTGGTTTTGGGAGATGGAAAGAGGGATGAACAAGTAGATCATAGAGGGGTTTGAAGGCAGGGAGATTATTTGGTATGATGCATGTTTCTAGATCCATAGAATGTATAAAACCAAGAGTGAACCCCAATGTAAACTACAGAGGACACTGAGGATGTGTTGGTCTAGGTTCATTGATTATTCACCAATTCACCCCTCTGGCATAGAATATCAATAATGGGGAGTCTATCTGTGTGTGGGAACAGGTAGGTGGGAACCCTGAACTTCCACTCAATTCTGCTTTAAAATAAAACTGAAGAGGAAGAAGACAAGATGTGAGCCAATCAGTGAGCAATGGAATACAAAGCCTCCCAGGAGAAACAATTTATATGCCAGAATAAAACACCCTGGAGAGACCCAGACAGAGGGAGATGGATCCTCTTGACACAGGAAGAAATTAAACATAAAAAAGCTTGTCAAATACTTTGGGACTACAACTGAAACAGCTAAAAACTATGGGACACAGTGTTTTTGTGGTGACCCAGCAAGTTTGCACCAGCTTGAATCCACGCCGGCCGGCAGAGCCACCCAAACTCATTCCCACCACCACTCACAGGAAGCACAGCAGCGCTTAAGTCTGGGGTTGGTGAGCCCAACAAAGAGTGGAGCCAGTGAAGGGACCTTCATTAATCCACAGTCAGTGCTGGGAATGAGACCTCACCCCACAGGAAGGGTGCGACCAAATGGGTGACATGTTGGAATCGGGCAGGAGGAGCCGGAACTGGGAGTGACAGTGACTTCAGTTGGTTGCTCCCTCCCCAGAGAAGATTCCTGCGATTTGCTTGGACTGGACTGCGCGCTTGGCTGGGACCCAATGAGCCATCCAAATCAATTCCCTGCACCTAGCAAGCACTAACCAGGTGAAGGCATCTGAAATTTGGCTGGCCCGGTGAGGAGGGGCAGGCATATGCAGCCTGCTTACAACTCAGTGACAAGAGCAGGCAGGAGAGGGCAGAGGTCCCTCGCCAGTGTGCTTCGGAGGAAATGTGGCCAACAGGGGAGGGAGCTGGGACCTGCACTGTAACCTGTGTGGAGGAAGCCAGGGCCATGACACGAGAGAGAGGCAGGAGGAGGCCCCCAGCCCAGAACCCTGAGAGCCCTGATCCAGGAGAGGGAAAATCAAGAGAGACTGAGGGCCACAAACATGCAACATCAGACATGGCTTCAATGCACATTAAGAGATATCTTCAGGACCTTGTAGACGAGCTCAAAATGGAAATATTAAAGCAGGTAAAGCAGGATATGAGTAGAGTAATAAAAGAAATGCTCTCAGGAAGCATCTCTCAGGATGATACAGACAGAAGAAGGGAGGAATACAAAAAAAGGAGCGAAGCATTCGATAAAGAATATAAAGAAAATATAGAATACATGAGGCAGATTCAAAGAGATTACCAGGAAATTAAAAATGCCATTGAAAGCTGGCAAAACACCTTAAAAGAAACTAAGGATAGACTATCAAAACTTGAAGACAAGTTTGCAATGTGTGATCATGAAAGGAAAGATCTCTTAAAAACAACAAGGAAACAGGCAGTAACAATATAAAGGCTAGAAGATGACAAGAGAATCTACAATTTAAGAATAAGAAACATGAATGAAGAAGCAGGAATACATACAGGTGAATTACAAAGGCTATTCATGGAAATAATTAAGGAAAACTTCCCAAGCATGGGAAAAGAAAATGACATTTGGTTATGTGAGGCATACAGAACTCCAGCCACCTACAACCAAAACAGATCTACACCCAGACATATAATAATCAAGATGCCAGAAATTCAATATAAAAACAGAATATTAAAATCCATCAGAGAAAAGAAACACATTACCTATAAAGGTAAGCCCGTCAGAATCATGGCTGACTTCTCAACACAGACCATCAGATCAAGAGGAACTTGGAGTGAAGTATTAAAAGCCCTGAAAGAGAATAATCTCCAGCCCAGATTGATGTACCCTGAAAAACTGTCACTAGAAGTTGATGGAGAAACAAGATGCTTCCATGACAAAGAGGAACTGGGGGAGTTTGTGACCACCAATTTAACCCTGCAGAGAATGCTGAAGGATATTCTAGAGAGAAAAAAAAAATACCAGGATTTTAGGAACAGTGGCAGAAAGGCCTCAATGAGTGGGGCAGGCAGTAGAATGAAGGAGAAAATTAAACAAAGGCAGAAAAATAGCAGAGCAGAAATGAGGCAGAGAAAGATAACTAGAAACTCTAACATAGATGGCCTTGATACGCTATATTAATAGTGCACCAGGATTTAAAACCCACATTACACACACCACTCTGCTTAGATGTATTATATTCTGTTCCAGTCATTCTACCTGTACTCAATTTGAGGGCACAAACAGTAATCCTGAAAATAACAGGATATAGTATGGTAATCATCCTTAATTTCCTATTAACTTAATCTAAAGCTCTGTAAAACCTACGCTGTTTTACCATGACTGATCCTAATTGATTGCTGTTTTGTATTGATAAATTTTATTCAAAGCTGTTATGATTGATAGTGTCAAGTCTGAGAGTATAGGCAACTGCACTTAAGATGACAAGATCCACTAGAATATCCACTCTGGTTTGATTATTACCTGCTTTTGAAGTTTTATACTGTCTACAATGTTTTATTTTACTAATATTGTTATTTACTGCTATACTCAATTATACTGCTATATTTAATTATGCCTGATGATATAGACATTCTATTGAAGATAATAAGAAACAACACAGTAATCATTGTAGATCACCTTGTACTCTGGTTTTATACAACTTTTTGGTTTCATGTTTCTATAGGAATTTGTTTTGTTTTGTCTTGCTAAGTTTTGTTTTTCCCATAATACAGAAAGTATAGAAATACATGTAGAGATTCATGCATGCGTAGCTGTTTGCACTCTCACTGTTTGACTATCTACTTTGTATGCTTTAATTTTGTAACTTGAACAACTATTTCTAAGAGAATAATATGTAATTTATTCACTAGTGATTTCTTATTGCTTGTCTTTTTTTGAATTCTGTATTATCTCTACCCTTTACATGCTTTTTTTGAAATTCAAACTTATGAAATTTTTTTTCTCTTTAAATAAATTTTAAAAAATCATTAAAAAAATAAAAATAAAACTGCAGTCTATTTTAAAATAAAATAAAATCATTTGCTCAGAGTCACATAGTTATAGTATACAAGATGGGGTAGTATAATTTTAGCCAGTACTCATAAAACTTTAAAAATATAAATAGATATTTACTGAGGATGAATATACTAAATTTTTTACTAATGGACTGCATATAAAAAGTGGGAAGTCATTTCCCTAGACCGGTTAGTCTTTTTTTTAAAAAAATAAGCTCTACTGATGAGTATAGCATTCTTATGATCTAGTCACCTTCCCAAAGTCCTACCTCTTAATACATAAGACTTTAGAGGGACATTTGAAATTGAAACCATAGCACCATCTATACATTAGGGATAATAATGTCTACCTCAGGTTTTACATTCAGGATGAAAATGAAATGTATAAAGTTCTTGACACCAAAACACTGACCAATAAATAAGGAGTTTTTGTTTTATCCTTTACCTCTCCTACACTTCAATACTCTGGGGGGGAGGGGTTTAAATAGTGAAACTATTAAAGCAGAAAACCTGGAGTTCAGAGCCTGATTTTCTGACTGTCAATTTTAGAACCAGAGTGAGATCCCTCAAGTCTTGCTGAAACTCTCTAGTGAATTAATCTACCTTTTTGTCTAAGTATACATAGGATAGTGAACATAACTTAAATATTCTATCACTGTACTTCATTCTTGCATCATACATCTCTTTCTTGATTTTTTTCTCTCTTGAGATTTAGAATTTCATGCTACTTTTGCTTACTATTTCTTCAGTTTTGGATATTGAACCTAGGGCCTTCACACTGACCTACAACCCCATCCTTTCCATAATTTTTATTTTTAGTCAGGGCCTGGCTAAGTCACTAAATTGCTCAAGTTGGTTCGAGCTTGCAATCCTCTAACCTCAGCTTCCCAGAGTGTTGGGATTAAAGGTGTCCAGTACCACACCAGACTTACCATTTTTTATTATGAAAAACTTTAAACAGATACAAAAGAAAAGAGAATAATACAATAAGGCCCTATTACCCAATTTTAACAATTACCAATTTTTTCATCATGTTTCATTTACATCATCAGTCATTTTTTTTCTCTCTTCCACATTATTTTGCTGTAAATCACAGGCACCAAATCATCTTCTTTGTAAATGTTTCCAACTAAACAACCAAGTGATGCTCTTCCTTTCTGGAAAAAAAATAATGCTATTACCATGTCTTTAGTAACTCCTTAAGATCATCAAATAGTGCTCAACTTCCCAATTATCTCATAAATGTTTTTAATCACTTGTTTGCTTCAACTAGTATCTAAATAAATTCAATGCATTGTGCTTGAATGATTTGCCTTTTACATCTTTTTAATTTTCTAGATGCCCTCTATGCTCTCTCTCACTTCCTTCACCCTTTCAATTAATAAAGACACAGGAGTGTCCTTTCTGTAGATTCACTATGGTTTGAATCTTTCTAATTACACCTCCATTGTGTTATCATATTCTGTCTTATTATTTCTTATAAATTGGTGGTAGAATCTAGAAGTTGATCACACTGAGTTTGTTCTTTTTGATAAGATGACTTCACAAGTAGTAGTGTGTCCTTCCATCAGGAAGAACACAATATCTGGTGGCCCCTTTGAGACGTTATCAGCTATTGACAATCAATGCATGGATCTATTAATTTCTTGCTGCAAGCTGATACTGTGGGCCATTAATAAAGATGGCACACAAGTGCTCATCTCAAGGTGACCCTGACTAATTTTCTCACTGCTGAGACAAGATACCCAGCACCCAAAGTTAAGAAGGAAAGGTTTATTTCAGATTACCATTTGTAGAGGTTTCAGACCACAGTTGGCTCCAAGGTAAGGTAACTTGGCAGAGGGGCATTGCAGAAGAGAAACAGCCTATGGCAGGGCACACAGAAAGCAGCAAACAGCAACAAAGCCTGCTTTCCATCTTTCCCTTTACCTTCCATCCAGGCTACATCGATTGCTGCCACACCAAACGTGAGGCTTCCATTATCCACATCCAGAACTGTGCTAAACCAATTTAGTTATCATACGCCCTTAATTCTAGTATAACACGCTCTAATTCAGAATCACACATCCAGGATCCAATCACCTCCCAAAAGCCCTGCAAATGAGCACATTAGGCTTTGGGAAAGGCATGTAATTACAAGCCATAACAGACCCCCAGTTGCTCTCCAAATGTCTCTTTCACAAAGGAAAGACAAGAGGGTGGATTTAAGAAGGTCCTTTTCCTTAACCCAGTATCCTTTTGCTTATGACTTTTCAATCTGTTTGGATCCTTGGAAAAAACCTCCACATCCAAATTTAAACCAAATTTAGCTTGTTGCACACAAACATTCCCTTGGGTTCTGGAACAAATTGGTCATTAAAGACTACATGTGCGACATGTTGTGCACTCACTGGATCCACTATTTCTGTAATTCACTGAAAGGGGATAGATTGTTGTGATAACACAATGTTTCCTTTTTCCCCATTTTAGGGCTTTTTAATGGCCACTGTTGTGTGGGGAGAGCTTCAATATTATAAATCCTTATTTAACATCTTTATGAATGATCTACAGTAGATTAACATACTTTTGGTTGAGTGACTGCTGAACAGCAAAAAAGATTGGGCCATGCCCAAAATGAGAGAGTCTTAGAAATGTGCTGTGGTATTGTGGGGTAAGCTCATTATATGATGGTCCAGTAACACAGGAATAGGCCAGATCAGTTGCTTCACTGTAGGACATATAAGAAAGTGACTGGTCTGCCACTTGGGAAAAAAAAAGTCTAGACTGAAAAAGCTATGTGTGAGAATAAGAAAATGACTTGTGTAAATATTATATAATAAAAACTGGAAAGAAATAGCCCCAGAGATCACAAAACTATACATATCACTTATGGGGTTTTGGAAAATACAGGATGAACCGTTAAAATTCTAAGAAGAAAATGGATGCAGAAAAGTAACTTTCATGGCTTTGTGAAGAACTAAATAAACAGAATTTCTCTATTTAAAATAATTGGATAGATGATGTATAATCACATTCTGTTGACTTTAAAGAGCTTTTGGTTTTTTGTTTTTGTATTTGTTTTTTTCGGGAGCGAACAGATGCATTAGTAAACTGGAAAAGCCCGTGTGCTCCAAACCACAGATCTTAAAAGGCAGCAAGCTTAAAACTCATACCCAGAGATGCATTAGGAATGAAGTGGTCCCCAGATAATGAGTGGTCTCTTGGACAGGCCAGCCACTTTAAAAATTCCATTAATTCTGACAATTCTGTGAAGCTGCCATTGTTATCTCTGTTTTACTAATAAGGAAATTGAGGCCCACAAAAGCTAAGGGACTTGTCCAAGGTCCTTCAGCTAGTAAGTGGAACAGCTTGATTTTAAACCTTACATCTATCCATCCAAGCCTATATATTATCCTGCTCATGACATTTTGAAAAGAGGACAAGGACATGCCATTTATAAAGTCTTTAGAAATTATCAATGAGGAGTCAGCAAATAACTTACCCAAAGTTCAACAAATATGCAAGGTGCTCTTAACAGCTACACTATATTGCCCATGGTGAGGCACTGGAATGGTGACCTTTAAGGTCAGCTTTAGATCTATTACATTTTAGCCTCTTCATCAGTGACTTGGGTAAAGAATAAATCTACTTAACATGTTTACACAAAACAATATACTGGACATGAGATAAGCCAGTGAAGAAGCTACCATGGAAGCCGGAGACTACAGTATAAAAATCCCCTAGGAAAACACCCAGAAACCAAGAGGAAGACAATCAGCAAAAATAATTGCTTAGATTCAATACAGTAAAATAAATTTAATACAGTAAAATTCAAGACAACCATGCCCCTATGTGACTAAAGCATCTGCACACTCAACTCCCAAACATGTTAGCTAAGTAGCTCTGTGACTTAATCAGGGTCCAAGGGAAATCATATTAAGCAGGAATATTACACACAGGGTCTAAAAGAATCATTTCACAGTGGAATTCCAAAGGCCACATGAAACACTACAGGGAGGACTGAAGAGTCTAATTATAAAATCAATGAAAGAAAGTGAAAAAAATGTTTTACAACAAGCAAAAGGAAAAGAAGAATAATTTTAATAATGGTTTCTAAGGAAACTACAAGTTAATCTTATTGGAGATGATCAACCATTGTCAACTGAAAAAATTTGCCAAGCATGTTAATAATTATTTTAAATGTTCTGGGGATTTAGTTCAGTGACGTAAGCAACTGTCTGGCAAGTGCAAGGTTGTGAGTTCAATTCCCAGTTAGTCCCCTGCCCCCCAAAATAATTATTTTAATTATGCTGCATTTCTATTCTTTGCTAAATGTTCTGAGGAAAACTGAAACAACCTGGTTGCCTAGGCTAATTTGAGGAAAAATTCTTGTGGGAGTTAAAGTAATAAAGTAAAATATATTTATATACATAAAAATAAATCCCAAGA
Source organism: Hydrochoerus hydrochaeris (assembly GCA_004027455.1). NCBI lineage: Eukaryota > Metazoa > Chordata > Mammalia > Rodentia > Hydrochaeridae > Hydrochoerus > Hydrochoerus hydrochaeris. The sequence continues at coordinate 45,750 of PVLA01002333.1, read as the reverse complement.
GGAGAAAAAAATCACATAGCACCAGCATTGTAGTCAAATTGTTCTTTCCAGATGTGGGACTAGAAATTTATCCTTTTGGCTGAAGTTTCACTTTGAAGCAAGCCAGAACCCAAGAGTGAGGAACTGGAACAATGGCACAGTTTTATAGAACACTTTACAATTTACAAATCACTTTACATTCTTTTCCCATTTGATCAGTCTGAAAACTCAGTGGGGAACATGGTTGGGAATTTTGAGTTTTCTTCTCTTCTAGAAGATAATGGCTCTCTCTTCTCAAGAAACATTCATGAAATAATTGAGGGCATTAATAACAGGATATTCAAATATCTCCTGTATTAATATGTTCTCCAGAGAAACACATATCTGTGGTGGGGAGTGGGAATTATGAAGAACTGGCTCATGCAGTTATGGAAGCTAAGAAATCCCACCATCTGCCCTCTGTAAGACCTAAGAAAGCCAGTTCTGTAGTTCCAGTGTGAGCACAAAGAGCTAGTGGTGTAAGTCCCAACTGAAGGACAGAAGAAAGCTGATGTTCCAGCTCAAGCAGCCAAGCAGAGATGGCAAATTCTCCTTTACTCCTTTTCTTCTCTTCAGGCCCTCACCAGATTGAACAATGCTCACTCACAGTGCAGCAAGCCATCTGCTTTCCTCAGTCTACCAATTCAAATGCTAATCACATGCAGAAATCATGTTTAGCCAAATGTTTGCTCACCCTATGGTCCAGTCAAATTGACATATCAAATTAACCATCACATCCTTCAATTTGAGCAAGTTTTCATCTCTGAGAGACCAAAGAAGGGGACTCCACTTTGTTTTATCCTACATTCTACTTCAGTAGTTTGATAATTAAGCTTGTCAACTTGACTGGATTAAGAGACTCCTGGGGAGGTGATAGGATCACAGGGGTTCTGTACTTATCATTGGATTAATCCACTGAAGGTCATAGCTGAATGTTCCCTGTTGGAGGTGGGTCACTGGGTGCATGTCTTTTTAAGGATGTGTCTCCTATGGTTTGCTTCCCAGCCATCTTGAAATAAACAGCTGTGCTCCACCATGGTCTGCTGCCATGATGTTTCTACCTTGGAGCCAGCTGACCATGGACTGAAACCTCTGACATCATGAGCCAATTTATTCTCTTCCTCCTTTAAATTGTATATGTCTGGTATTTGGTCCCAAAGACTAAATACTGGTTAATACAGGTGGTTACTTTAGGACACTTCCTTCAAGGAGGTCCGAATGAAATCGTCTTTAAAGGTCTCATTCAACTATGGACAGCATAACCCCATCCAAGTGAAAACAGAAACCCATTACCAATAGCCAGACCAATGTATCCTATGATAAGAATCAAAGAATTTCCAAATTCAGGGAACAAATACAATAGATTCATTTAGAAATATGCAATCTAAGATATTTCATGTGATGCCACATAACGGGGAGTTTCAGGTGTCTCTAAACTCAGACTGACCCAGATTTCAATATGACCCCTTCCCATATGACCAGAGTAAGTTGTCAATCTTTCCAATCCTCCATTTACTCATAGATAATATAAGATTAAAATATCTCACTAGGCTCTGCAAAGCTGAACCCAGCCTGCGCAACTTAGAGTCTTACTTTGACCCTGTGTCAAAATGAAAAATTTAAAAGGTGCTGAGAATACAACTCAGTAGAGGCCCCTGGATCCAATCCCTAGCATCACACACAAAAAAACAAAAAAGCAAAAACTCACACTAGAAACTACCGATACAGCAAGATGGATGCCTCTCACAGTCCTCATGTTGAATGAAAGAAATGAGATGCAAAGGTATCATTCTATATGATTTCATTTATAAGTGCCTCTAGACCAACCAAAATGAATCCTTGAGGCTAGGAGTAAAAATTGTAGTAGATTTTGGGATGGAGGGAGTTAACTAAAAGGGGACATAGAGAAATCTTTGTTATGATCCAAATGACCTAAATCTTTACAGTGGTGTGGGTTATGCACGTGTATACATCTATCAAAATTCATCTAACTATTCACTTAAGATTCCACATGTTATTGGGCATTGTATCTCAATAGCAATTTTTAAAAAGTATATTTCATTGGACTATTGTGAAGAATAGATGAGATAATATAAGGCAAGTGTTGAGTAGAGGAACCCCCCCAAAAAAAACCCACTGTAGATATTCAAGAAATGACAAGTATTTTTACTTTCTTAAAAGTAACTGACTTCAAGCAAGGCATGGTGGTGCATGCTTATAATACCAACATTCTGGGAGGCTGAAGCAGGAAAACTGCAAATGTGAGCCCAGCCTGAGCAGGTTGGCAAATTAGCAAGACTTGGTCTCAAATGAAAAATAAAAACAGGCTTGCAAATGCCATGAGTCCAACCTGTACCACCAAAAAACGTAACTGATTTCAAAAATGTTACCTTTTTTGTACTGGGAATAGAAATCAGGACCTTGCACTTGCCAAGCAGGTACTTGTGCTGCTAAGCTATTTCCCCAGCCCTGATTTCAGAAATCTCAATAAGTCTGCATCACCCAGAAATCCAAGAGGGTTCCACAGCAGGTTTAGATGGTAGAGCCCTTTGGATTCCCCTTCAGTATCAGTCCTCTAGCCAAGGAAGCTGGCAGCAGGCAAGGGCCCACAGGTACACAGATGTAAGATGGTCCCAGACAGAACTGCAGCCCCAGAAGGCCAAAGAATGATCTAGTTAGGGATTCTCACACTCCAGAGGAAGTGGACCCCTAATCTAATCTCAGAGGGAGCCTGAAATGGGGAGTAGGAGTGAAGTGGCAGGACAATGCCCAGGCTTCTGGAACTCAATGCCAATGTAGGACCTCCACAAGAGGCAGGGCCAGCTCTTAGGGCTTACAAAGAAAAAAAATAGTGTCTTTCTGAGCACGTGGCCAAAGCATGAGACTGGGGGTGAAAGCAGCCCAGATAAAGCCAGTTGGCTCTACTTTAACTCAGGTTACATGGAATTGTCCTGGATTTAACACGAGAGAAACACTTCCTGAAGGTTAATGTGGATTTTGTTAAAATGCAGATTTTCATTTGGAGGGTCTAGAATGAGACTCCAAATTCTGCATGTTTGTTTGTTTGCTTGCTTGAGACAGAGTCTCACTATGCAGTTCTTACTGGCCTTGAACTCACAGCAATCCTCCTGTCTCAGCCTTCCCAGTGCTGGGGTTACAGGTGTGTACTACCATAGGCAGCCCAAATTCTGCATTTTTAACAAGTTTCCAAAGGACGCTAATGCTATTTTTGGTCCATGGATCACACTAGGGTTAGCAAGAGCCTTCCAGAAGGTGCACTTTATGGCACCATCAGGTGACTGATATGATCTACTGAGTCTCTTCAAGTAATTATTTCTTTTGACTTTGAGCTCAAATAGAGAAATAACACCCCAATCCACTTCTTTCCATCTCCCCTAACAAAGCACTACCAGGGAAGTCAATATTCTATGAGACATTCTCAGAACCCCACTCCTATTTATTCCAGAATTAAAGCCCTGCCATAGATGGTGTTGCCAAAGATTGATAGCTTTTAATCTTCTCATATAGCACAACTGCTAAGTACAGTATAATATATGTGACAGGAATTAGTCCAGAATTTATTTAAGACTTTCCCCCCTCAGTTCATATGTCAAAAAATTGCCATTTCCAATTATTTATTAGGAGTGTGATGTTTTTCAAGGTGTATGCATTCCTCTTGTTATCTGCTTTCAATTAGCTGAAAATTTACTATGCTCAGCCAAATGTCCATTGATCAGCAAATTCAACATTCCTGGCAGTCTGATTAACTTCCCAGTGTTCTTCCTTTATAGTTAAAATAAATGAAGCTGTCTATGTCTTACACTTGCTTATGGAAGGAAATAGAACAGGGTTTGTATGGAGAAGAAGAAAAAGGTAGAGAAAGAGGAAGAGGATGTAGAGAACAAGGAAGAGGAAGTAGAGAAGGAGAAAGAGTTGAAGGATGAGTGGTGGAGGAGGATGAGGGCCAGAAGAGATGAAGAAAAAGATGTAGGCAATCAAAAGAGATTAAAGATGGAGAAAACCAAAAACTACTCCATACTAGAATATATTCAATTTCCCAAAACCTAGCAACAGCAATCCTAGCACTCAGGAGACTGAGACAGAATTGCATGTTATGTAGCCTGGACTACATAAGGAAAGCCTGTTTCAAAAGAACAAAATGAACAAACTCAGAAGCTAGACATTGCTGTGATTTCAGAGAAGGGTTGAAAGAATGGAACTCAGCCCTCGTTCCTTGCTAGGGGCTGGTATAATGGAGAAGCACAGGTGAAAGCTTTGACAATGAGGCCCGTTCTGACTGAATCCTGGCTCAGGCACCAAAAGCCAGAGCACCTTGGGGAAGTTACCCAATCTCCTTTTCTTTTTGTCTTTTTCCTTGACAGTACTGAACACTGAACCCAGCACCTCCTGCTTGCTAGGTGAGTGCTCCATTACCATTAAGATACAGTCTCAGCCGTTTTTATTGTTTTTATTTTGAGACAGGGTCTCACTAAGTTGCCCAGATTGGCTTCAAATTTACCATACTCCTGCCTCAGCCTTCCAAGCAGCTGAGATTACAGACATGTGCCACCTTGCCTGGTTCCAAATTTCATTTGAAACTTTCTTAAATTTCCTCCTCTGGAAAGTCACAGAGCAAAGAGTAAATTGGTCATGAGTTTGAGTGTAACTGGATTTATGCAACAACAGCAGCTAACCCTTCCCTTGAGTTTCAAATGTTATTTGTTCAAACATCATTCAGTGTGGGCAAAGGATGTCAGCTCACTCCCACCCAGCACCGAGGACCTGCGGGAGTCGGAACCCTGTGGGGAGGTAGGGAATGTTTCTTCCCTGTGGCTGGCCACACGCTCTTTCTTCTCCCCCATTAGGCTTGCTCTGGAGCTGTCTGCTGTACAACATGGGGCAAACCCCGCTTCTCCCTCCATACCCACACATATCCTCAAACCAACCTAGCAGCCAGGTACAGGGGTATGTACCTGTCATCAAGGCTATTCAGGAGGCTGAGGCAGGAGGATTACAAATTTAAGGCTAGCCTGGGCAACATAGCAAGAACCTGTCTCAAAACAATCAGTGCAGTCTTACAAAGTCCTATGTGTGTGGCTGAATTTATTACTGACAGTCTGGGAAGCACAACAAAGTTTGCCCAACAGTAATTCACACACAATTGACACAACTGAATATTTGCCTCTGTACTTAAATATCTATACTTTCTTTCTTTCTTTCTTTCTTTCTTTCTTTCTTTCTTTCTTTTCTTTTTCTTTTTTTCTTTCTTCTTTGCTTTCTTTCCTTTCTTTCTCTCTTTCTTTTTTGTTTTATTTTTTTTTAGTAAAAGTCTCACAAAATTGTGCAGGCTAGCCAAAACTTGCAATAACCTGGCCTCAGCCTCCAGAGTTACAAGCATGCGATACCACATCCAGCTCCATAGCCTTTTTCCTTTGTTTTGGTTTTTTTGATTTTGTTGTTGTTGTTGTTGTTGTTGTTTTGTCTTTTTGAGACAGGGTTTCACTATGCAGTTCAGGCTGAACTTGAACTCACTTCATAGCCCAGGCTGGCCTCTAACTCACAGCAATCCGCCTGCTTCACCCTCCCGAGTGCTGGGATGACAGGCGTGCACCACCACACTCAGATGTGTTTATTTGAGACAGTATCTTGCTGTGGAGCCCACGCTGGCCTTGAATTTGTGATCTTTCTGCCTCAGCCTCTAGAGTAGCTGGGACTACAGGCTTGCTCTACCACATCTGGATCCATGGCCATTTTTGCTTACGATAACTCCAATTGCCAAATATGTGACTTAGCCCTCTTTTGTCTCTCTGTGTCTTTCCTTTTTTCTTTCTTAGATGTGTGGGAGAGAAGGTAATGAACTAAAACCTGGAAGGTTTGTTAAAATACAGAGCTATGTCCCACCTCCAGTGAAGTGATGTAAATCCTGAGACATTTCCCAGCCTCCACTTGTCAAACTCATCAGCCAATAGAAAATGACCAAGGGATATTACATTAGACATTGAAAAAAAATCTCTCCTACACTAACTATAGAAATAAACCTTCAGAATTAAAGAGTCATTCTCCTCAGTTAACAAATTCTCCTTTTAAACTATAAATATTTGTGGACCAAAAGTCACCAAGTATCTGTGTCCCCTCCTTTTGAACTTGAGCAGGGTGATGAAGGTGTAGACCAATAAATGAGGTGGAAAGAGGACTAGGTGACTTGTAACTCTGAGAAATAAAACATCACCTGGCTTCTGCCAAGTTGTCCTAAAATGTTCATTCTTGGATGATCTCACTGGGAAGTGGCCTTTTGGAATTTGGTTACCCTGCTCCAAAAATTACAAGCCATGTAGAGAGCTCACATGTATAGGCTTCAGTTAACAAACCCTTCTGTGATAGTTAACTGATTGTGTCAACTTGAGTGAGAAACATTCAGCTAAACTGAATCAGCACAGTCCTGAGAGTGGCTGAGGGGATTCACTGAAGACAGAAGACCCGCCCTAGGGCAGCTTGTTGCCTGAATGGTATGAGGGGAAATGAAGAAGTAGGCTCACCTCCATTTCTCCGGAGGAGCTCCAGTCTTCGCCTTCACCTTGGACATTGTCTCCTGGCTTCCAGCACAGACTCTTCAGCCTCCTGATTGGCAATTACATGGGACACTACAGTGGGCTGCAGGGCTTTGACTGGATCCTTTGGGTCCCCAGGGCACAGATAGCCCTTTTGCACTCTCCCACACCTAATCCTGTGGGCGGCCACTGGAAGCTGATCATGCAAATCTTTGTATATTTGTATATCTTACATTAAATCTGTTTCTCTGGCAAGCACAACTCACACCTTCTGAATCACGGAGCCATCCCCACAGTACCCTGTCCAGTCTACAGTCCAGTTTCAAATGGGCTCACAGCTGCATTACCCCAGCTTCAGATTTGTGGTGGCTTGTGTGATGGTGTGGCTCACGATTCCTCCTGAAGGGCTAGGAGTTCTTAGAGGTCAGAGACATCTGCTTTCTTCATTTTCATATACCCAGGGTCTAAAACAGCACTTGGCGCATAGTAGGAGCTCAGTGATTTCATACCATTCATTTATAAATGGACCATCCTGAGAAAAGCCTCTCTGTACCATTATTCTTTCTCTCAAAACAATAAATATTAAGCCGGGTGTGGTAAACACACTTGTAATTTCACCAGCACTCTGGAAAGCTAAGGCAGGAGGGTCACAAGTTCCCAGTCCAGCCTGGGCCACTTAGGAACCTATACAGATTCTGCCTTAAAGTAAAAACATAAAAAAAGAGGTCAGAATCTAGCTTAGTAAAAAGGCCCTGGGTTCAATCTCCAGTTCTGAAAAGAAGAAGGGGGAGTATTGTCTATCACAAGGCTTGTGGTTATATTTGTGGGTTTAGAGGTTGGCCTGCCTGCATGTGAAAACCTAGTTCTGTTTCTTTCTGGCTATGTAATCTTAGGTGAGTTAATTGTTTTCCTGTGCCTCCAGTTTTCTAATCTATAAAATGGATATAATAATTGTATTTGCTTTTCTCATTGAGGAGACAAAATAACCAACACTCACAAGTTAAGGGAAGAAAGCTTTATGTAGTTCGCAGTTTGGAGAGGTTTCAGTCCATAATCAGCTGGGTCTAAGGCAAGGTGACATGGCAGACAGGCATTGCACAGAAGAGATAGTTCACAGTGGGCAGAAAGTACCAAACCAAGCAAGAGATGACCATAGCTCTTTCTATCCCTTACATCTTATCCAGGCCACTTAGGGAAGGTAGCACTCACACCCTTAATCCTAGTGCTTTTCATCCTAGCATTGCACCATGAATCAATTCTGGAGTCATACAATCTAGATACAGCCACCTTTGAAAAAATATGACTGCATGAGGCTCTGGGGAGACATCTAGATACAAACTGTAACACTCCACCCCTGGGCCCCTAAAGACTCATGCAAGTTCCTTATGCAAAAGGTATTTTATTTCTTTTTTATTTTAAAGGAGAAAAAACATTAAAAAAGAGGCAAACAACTATAAGAACAACAAAAAACCCAAAACAACAATATAAGCTTTCAAAACAAGATGATAGGAATTTAATAATGGTTGTTATATTACATAATGTTATCTTCAAAAGAGTTGCTTAGATTACCAGATACAGACATGGCAAAAATGATCAAATTGAGTATTAACATTTCTTTTCCAAGAACTAATAGAATTAGTAGTATAATCATCTTAGCTATCTTATGTATGTATGTGTGTATATATATATATATATACATATACAAATTTATATCTTTTCTTTTTCCCTTTCTTTCTTTTCTCCTTTCCCTTATCTCAGTTACTTTTCTCCTTTGAGGAGTTTCTTCCCCTTTCACAATATCTATTGTAGATTTTGGATCTCATTTACTCATTCAGTTTCTTACACTAGGGAGACAATATGATATTTGCACATTTGAGTCTGATTTATTTCACTTATGAGTATTGTCTCAAGTTGCAACCATTTACCTATAAAAGCCTAAATGTGATCCTTTTTCATAGCTGAGTAATACTCCATTGTATAAAAATACATCTTTTTTAAAATTTTATTTAAAGAGAGGGGAAAAATAAAGCAAAAGAGAAAAAAGGGTAGAAACAATACAGAATTTTTAAAAAATGAACAGTAAGAAATCACTAGTTGATACATTACATATTGTATTCCTGGATGTAGTTGTTCAAGTTACAAAATCAAAGCATACAAAGTGAACATTCAAACAGTGAGGCTGCAAACAGCTCCATTCTCTGATCCAACAAAAATTTGGCAACATAATTATCAATCCTACACTCTTAAATATACATGCAATTATATCCTTTAGAGCACTTTCTTTTCCTTCTTTTGCTTTTTAAGTCCATTATCTGTTTAGTTATATCATGTTTCAGGTTGCTCAGTACCTTGCTGATCTGTTTTGTTGTTGTTATTTACTTTTTTATTTTTTCTCTATCATTATTTATTTATTTATTTTGAAGGTAGTGAATTACTGCAGAACAAGACAGGACATAGCCATCTGAGGCAGTGCAGTGAAACTGGCACAGAACCTCATAGCAGGCCACTGGGACAACAGCAATAGGTACAATAGCATATCTGATTTTCTTCACAATAGTTGTTCCTTCAATCAGGCAGAGCAATATCAAAAGAAATACCGAAATTACAAGAACAGAATATTGAATAGAGCAATACTATTGATGAAAACAGAGCAAAACAGAGATAAAAATATTTGCCCTCAAAGAGATGGCAGAAGAAAATCCCCCTTATTTGCTATATTGCATATAGTCAAACTCACAAGACATGCTCAGATCTCTGGCTCTCACTTGCTAGCGGGGGAGGGGGAAGAGATATAGATGTTTATTCTTAGTCCACGTGCTGGTAGGCTCACAGCCACCCACCAAAGGGGTGAACTAGCTGCCTGTTTCCCCAGGCCCCAAGGTCCAATATGGTGCATCCCGGATCTCAGGAAACGCTGATGTGGTTCTTGCCCTGGGGTGGCCGCAGCTTGCCAGGCCACAGCCACTTACCAAAGCGGCATGTTGTACCACATCTTTTTTATCCATTCTTTGATTGACGGGCATTTGGGTTGTTTCCAGTATCTAGCTATTACAAATTGTGCTGCTATAAACATGGGTGCACATATAGTGCTGTGGTATGATGTTTTCAGTTCTTCCAGGAAAATGCCCAGAGAAATAGTATTGCTGAGTCAAATGGGACCTCTAGTCCTAGCTTTTCGAGGAACCTCCACACTGATTTCCAGTGTTTGCACCAGTCTACATCCCCACCAACAGTGGAAGAGTGTTTCTTTTGCCCCACAGCCCCTCCAGTATTTGTTATTGGTTGATGTTTTTTATCTTGGCCGTTCTTTCTGCAGTGAGGCGGGATCTCAGCATTATTTTAATTTTCATTTTCCTAATAACCAGTGATGCTGAACTTTTTAAATATATTTATTTGCCATTTGTATTTCTTCATCTGAGAAGCGTGCATTCATCTCAGATACACATTTTTGGATTGGGTTTTTGAATTTTGGGGGCCTGATTTTTTTTAATTCTTTACATGTTCTAGATAAGAAGATCAGAGCAAAACAATTCAAACAGCACAGGATTTCAGAACAAGACAACAGCAAATCAAAAGTGGCTACCATAAAGTGTTTCTGTTTTAATATTTAGATCTTTGGTTCATTTTTACTTTAGTTTAGTGCATAGCGATAGACATGGATCTAGTTTTAGTTTTTGGCATGTGGAAAGCCAGTTTTTCCAGTACCATTTATTAAAGAGGCTATCTTTTTTCCAGTGAACATGTTTGGCCCCTTTCTCAAAGATAAGGTGGCCAAGTGTGTTTGTAGTTGTGGCTGTATCTGCTAATCTATTCCATTGATCTTCAGGTCTGTTTTTTGTCTTGGGATGTTGTTTTTTTTTTTTTGCCAATACCATGCTGATTTTATCACAGTAGCTTTGTAGTGCAATTTCAAGGCAGGAATTGTGATGCATGCTGCTTTGCCTTTTTTTTTCCAGAATTGTCTTCACTATTCTAGGTCTCTTCTGGTTCCAAATCTACAGAAATCATTCCTAAAATGCAAAAGGTATTTAATATATCTCTAAGATTTGCAAAACTCATAACAGTTTCAGCACTGCTGAAAAGTCCAAAGTCTTGACTGCAAAAACCCTGTACAAATGAAAAGAAAGTTAAATACTTCCAACATGCTCCAAAACAAGATAATCATCACCATTCCAAAAGGTACAAATAGGGGGATAGAAAGGAATGGGAAAAAATCAAGTCCAAAATTCAGTGGGGCAAACATTAAGTCCTGCAGTTCCATGTGCAGCATCCAAGGCAATCTGTGGCAAGATTTAAACAGAAAAGGCTGGGGTGGCTCCACCCCTATGGCACTGCCTATCGTTGTACCTCCAACGGTTTCTCTCTTGGGCCAGCTCTGCTGCCTCTTTGCAGGTTTCCTCAGGTGATCCATGTTCCTGGCTTCTCCAAACTTCTGGGGTCTCCACTGTACCTTTGGCTTCACACTCATAGCTTTACACACCGCCCTCTCAGGAGCACACTGCCTGGCCTCCCAGGTCTTCTCCTGAAATCTGTGTGGAAGCCTTCCTGACCCCACAACTGTTGCATTATGAGAGTTTACATGTACCTAAAACCAGCACCATACCAAGGTTATGGAGAGTGTGTACACGTCATACCAGATCCACTGCCTGCTGGCACGGTAGCCAGGCTTCCTTTTTTCTTTACTGTGGGGGTCAAATGCTTATGAACCAAATCCTGAGGAACAACTTCCCTAGGCCACCACCATCCTGGAACATGGTGCTCTGGGGCTCTCTTCTCAAAGAAAAGTCTTTTACTTTTGCAACACTTAGGCAGCAAAGATGAGTCCTGCTGGTTTTTGTGTTGTCTTCAGACCATGTTTTCTGTTGTCTTTTTCTGAAGTACTCAGATTTCTCCTGCCAGTCTTTCCAGTGACCAATTTTTCCTCTGTTTCATCTTTGCAGGCTGCAGCTTTACTGGATCTTCCTTTCTGGACAAACTTACAACCTTTTGAATCATTCTGAGTGGCTCTTTGCTCTTGATTCTCAAAATAAATCTGGTTTAAAGCCCTCAACAGTAGCCATGCCACTGCCTTGAAATTTCTTCTGCAAGATTAATTAGTCCACTGCCCTTAATCCCAATCTCAGATAAAGTCTGTGGACACTAGTAAAATGCAGGCAAACTTTCTGCCAAGTCATATCACACATCATCTGAAGTCCAACAACCAATGAAGTCCTTCTTCCCAGAAGAAACCTCCTGATCCTGGTCTTTATCAGCAGGATTTATAACAACCTTCTGGTCTTCTCAGTTTTGACCAGAATCTCCCATCAAGTATAGCCTTAGGTGTTCCAGCTCTACTTTTTCTGCTGGTATTTCCAAATCTTTCCTAACTCTTCTTCCTACAAGCCATTCCCAAAGGCTTCTAAACCATGTAGTCAAGTACAGTCACAGCAACAATCTCACTTCTCTGGTACCAAATTCTTAGTTACTTTTCTCATTGCTGAGACAAAATAACAAACATCCACAAATTAAAGGAAAAAAGCTTTATTTAGCTCAGTTTGTAGAAGCTTCAGTCTGTAATTGGCTGGCTCCAAGACAGGGTGATATGTCAGAGAGTCATCACAGAGGAAAAACAGTTCATGGTGGGGATAAGTTAGCAAAGCAACAAGGGGATAACACAGCTCTTTCTCTCCCTTGTATCTTATCCAGAGTATGTAGGCCAGGTAGCACTCATACCCTTAGTCCTAGTGCCCTTGAGCCTGGCATTGCTCAATGAATCAACTCCAGCATCACACACTCTAGATCCAGCCACCTCTGACTGCATGAGGCTTTGGGGGGACTTCTAGACACGTGTCATAGCACTGCTTTTTAGGGTTGTTGAGAGGATTGGATAGATGTACATGTGATATGCTTAGAACACCATTTAACATCCAGGAAGCACTCACTGCCTTCCAGCTATTTTATCATTGTTGTCATTATTATTCTGTTATTATTACAAGGCAATACACCAAGAAACCAAATTCCCAGTACCCCTTCTCATAAAAGCAGCTCCCAAAGGATGTTCCTGGCTCTGAGGCAGCTGTTACCTCCACTTGACTCTTTTATTTGTTGACCTTAGAGACTAGGGGACATATTGAATTTTCCACTCAACATGCATCTGCATGTATCATGCAGTGACATCGGGGACTTATAAAAACTGTCATTTTTAACACAATACATCTTAGGTGCACAAAAATCACCAGGGGCATTTGATTAAAATGGAGCTTCTATGGTTCTGCTTTAGCCAATCTGGAGGAGGGCTGAGAATTATGTTCATTTAACAAGCTTCCCCGGGTCACTGCAGTGCAGGGGTGCTCAGAAGCTCTGTCTCAGCAGATGGCCTCCTTAAAGTAAAAGCCACCCAAACCTTTATATTATTAGCAATCACTCAAGTAAATGGAATTTTTGCTAAATTCTTTTACACAGGTTATGCAAAAGGCAAAGGCTTAGAGGATAGATGTATATTTAAGCAATATCTTAGCTCTACTTCAAATATTATCACTGCATTTTTCTTCAAACTCGCAATCTTTCAAACACTCTGAAATTTTAAAAAGTTTTTATTAGTATGTTTGCAGTACATAATGATTGCATTTGTTATGGAAAGTGTGTACATGTACATAAAATAATCTTAATTCTTTTTTCTTCCCTTTCCCCTCCCCTAACTCCTTGATCCATCTATTTCTTGTCTCTCCATTTGCAAAAGCTCTGTTTTCATTTTTTTCTTCAGTTGTTTTTTATCCTTTTTCCTTTCTTTCCTTCTCTCCCTTCATCTCTTGCTCTCCTTCCCATCTGAAAAGATCTCCCTACTTCCTATTATCTATCTTTTATTTTGCTCTTTATTTATATTTTGGATTTTTCATATAAGAGAAACTATGAGATATTTAAATTTGTATGTCTGACTTTTTCACTTAACATTATACTCTTGAGGTGCATCCATTTACCTCTGAGTGCCTTAAATTTATCCTTCTTTATGGTAGGAGTACTCTAAAATTTAAAGCAATTGATTCAATAATTAATGTGTAAAAGGTCATATAAAATGCTAGATATATGACAATAACTGTATTATAGAATGTCTCTAGGGGCTGGGGTGTAGCTCAGTGGTACAGTAATTATATAGCATGTGTGAGGTTTTGTGAAGCTCAATTGCCACACACACACACACACACACATACATGCACACAATGTCTCCAATGTCTAGAAATGCAGAGAAAGAAGTATATTTAGAAATAAATATATTTCAGTGTCCAGAAAGTCTAGAAACACAGAGAAAAGTGTATAATTACTAGAGATTGAGGGAAAATACATTGAGTGTATTATTTGAAAATGTAACTGACGTACTTCTCAATGTTCAATTTACCTTCCATTTCCCAGATGTAGAACGCCATCACATTGTGGTTCCTTGTGGTTACATTACTCAGATATATCAAGGCCCACATCACATCTTCCTCCTTTTCTTTCTTCCTCTCTTCCATATTTTCTCTATTGTTTCTCTCATGGTCATTTTCTGAGGGCCTACAATGTGCACAGCCTTCTATTAGACATGGGTGTTCAGGGGAGGATGCATGTATGTGTGTGTCCCTGCTTTTAAGGAGCACTCTCCTTGGGGTATAAAATATAAATGTGACACACTTAAATGTTATTACAAGCCAGCATCTCAGTTGGATGAGTGACTTAGAAAGTACATGTAAAATTCTCAGGCAGAGGTGTCAAGCTGTCCCATACATTTTGCATGGACATCATTTTTTGAAGCATTGCACTGTACTATGTGAAAACTTTCTTCCATATTTCCTCCATTTAGGATTAAGTCACACATGAGCCCAACAGCAGGCCATGAATGAGGCCTGAGATACAGTGAAAATTTTGCAAATAGCACTTGCCAAATTTCAAATGAGAGGGGATATTTAATTCAAAGTGATGATTCAACCAGAGGAGCCAGACCCACCGAAGGGGGAGCCAAGCCGGCTTCGCACACCACAAGGTGAGTTGCAGATCACCAGCACAGAACCAGAAGGGTTTGGGTCCTTTGATCTTGGTGGCTGGGTGCCTGCCCAGCCCCTTTGGCTCACTGGACTGGGCTCCACAGGTTTTGTGGGTTTGAGTGGACTGCGTCTAGTGACCTTCATTCAACAAGGGGAGCTAGACCAGTGGAAGGGGGAGCCAAGCCAGTGCCAAGCCGTGAGGTGAGATGCAGCTCACCAGGGCAAGCCCGGAAGGGTTTGGGAGCATCGATCCTGATGGCTGGGTGCCTGCCCCTTAGCTCACTGGACTAGGCTCCAGAGGTTCCGCAGGCTTTAGTGGACTGTGCCCAGCGACCTTCATTCAACCAGGGGAGCCAGGCCTACCAAAGGGGGAGCCAAGCCAGTGCCACGCCGTGAGGTTAGTTGCAGCTCGCCAGGGCAAGCCCGGAAGGGTTTGGGACCATCAATTCCAGAGGCTGGGTACCTGCCCAGCCCCTTTGGCTCACTGGACTGGGCTCCAGAGGTTCCACGGGCTTGAGTGGACTGCACCCAGCAACCTTCATTCAACCAGGGGAGCCAGGTTTGCCGAAGGGGGAGTCAAACTGGTGCCGTGCCATGAGGTGAGTAGCAGCTTGCCAGGGCAGGTCCGGAAAAGTTTGGGAGTATTGATCCCAGCAGCTGGGTGCCTGCCCAGCCCCCTTGGGTCATTGGACTATGCTCCAGAGTTTCCGCAGACTTGAGTGGACTGCGCCCAGCAACCTTCATTCAACCAGGGGAGCCAGGCCCACCGAAGGGGGAGCCAAGCCAGTGCCACGCTGGGAGGGAAAGCTTTGGAAAATTGCTAGAAACATGGAAATACAGGAAAATGACAAAATGAAAGACCAAAATGCAATCTCAAACCTCCAGCCCATCCCAAGAAATAGGAGCCATGTACATAGAAGAAAATACTACAGATACACCTGAAATGTATGAAATGATATCAACTGAAATAAAGAAGCAAGTACAGGAAGCTATGAGGGAACTCAAATCAGAAATATTCTCGCAGGTAAAATAAGAAATGATAAAAGTAGTGAAAGAAATACTAAATGCATCCAACAAAGACACACCTAAACAATTAGAGGAACAAAGCAAAATGATAGAATCCCTGAATGAACAGTTTAAGAGACAAACGGAATGCATTAAGCAGATTCAAAGAGATATACAGGAAATCAAAAACTCTAATGAAAGCTGCAAAAACCACCTCAACGAAAGTGAAGATAGAATCACAGACCTCAAAGATAAGATTGTAGCTAGTGAACAGGAAAGGAAAGATCTTCTAACAATAACAAGAAATCAGGAAATATCAATTCAACAGCTGCAAGATGATGCAAAGAAAAACAATATAAGATTAATAGGGGTAAAAGAAAAAGAAGGGGAAAACACAAATGATATCAAGAGGCTATTTATAGAAGTAATAGCTGAAAACTTCCCAAACATGAATATGGAAACTGATATATGGATTAGTGAGGCATATAGAACTCCAAATAGCCATAGCCAAAACAAAACTACACCCAGACATATAATAATCACCATCCCAAAAATCCAACATAAGAACAGAATATTAAAAGCTGTTAGAGAGAAAAGACAGGTCACCTATAAAGGAAAACCTATCAGAATCACAGAAGACTTCTAAATACAAACAATGAATGTCAAGAAGAGCATGGAGTGAAGTGTTTCAGATCCTTAAAGAAAATGACTTCCAACCCAGACTGCTGTACCCTGCAAAACTGTCCTTCAAAATGGATGGAGAAATAAGATACTTCCATGACAAAGAACAGCTGAAGAACTTCATGATCACCAAACCAAACCTACAAAGAATACTGAAAGACATTCTAGATACACATAGGACAAAACCACTAAGCAAGATAGACAATTAAACAGAACAGAAAGCTAAGATACAACATCAGAAAGATAACATGTCAACAATAAACCAATATATGACAGTTATAACCATTAATGTAAATGTCCTCAATTCACCAATTAAAAGAAACAGACAGGCAGAATGGATCAAGAAACAACATCCAACCATATGCTGTCTACAAGAAACCCAACTAACCCAAAAGGAAACTCATAGACTGAAAGTCAAAGGATAGAAAACAATACTCCATGCAACAGAAACTCAAAAAAAAGTGGGGGTAGCTATTCAATTTTCAGACAATCTGAACTTCAAACTAAGAATGGTCCAAAGAGATAAAGAAGGTCACAACATACCAGTTAGGGGAAAACTGCAAGAGGAAGAGATAACTATCTTAAATATATATGCACCAAATTCCAGAGCACACAACTACACAAAGCAAGTATTAACAGAAATGAAAAATCAAATAGGTAATAACACAATTATAACATGGGACCTTAACACACCATTGACACAAAGGGATAGATCAACTAGACAGAAAATCAGCAAAGAAATAACAGAACTGAATCACACCTGTGACCAAAAGGATTTGATAGATGTATACAGAGTGTTCCATCCAACAACATCAGGATACAAATTCTTCTCACCAGTACATGGGATGTTCTCTAAAATAGACCATATATTAACCCACAGAACATATTTAAGTAAATGCAAAAAAAATTGAAGTTATCCCATGCATGTTACCAGATCATAGTGCCATGAAACTGGAAATTAATGATAAAAGTAACTGCAAAAACCACACAAACACATGGAAATTGAATAATACACTCTTGACCAATCAGTGGGTCACAGAGGAAATTAAAGAATATCTACAAGCAAACAAAAATACAAATACAACTTACTGGAACCTGTGGGATGCAATGAAAGCAGTCCTCAGAGGAAAATTTATTGCACTGAGTTCTCACATTAGGAAAACAGAACAAACACAAATAAGGAACCTGATATTACAACTGAAACATCTAGAAAAAGAAAAGCGAGCCAAGCCCAAAGCCAAAAAAAGGGAGGAAATTATAAAGATCAGAGCAGAAATTAATGCAATAGAGACTAAGAAAACAATTCAAAGAATCAATGAATCAAAGTGTTGGTTCTTTGAAAGAATAAATAAATTTGACAAGCCCCTAGCCAACCTAATTTAAAAAAGGAAAGAAAAGACTCAAATTCATGCAATACAGAATGAAAAAGGAGAAATCACTGCCGACCCTGTGGAAATACAGAAGATTGTCAACTATTTTGAAAACCTCTACTCTCATAGGTTTGATAACACAGAAGAAATGGACAGATTCCTAGAAACATACGAACAACCAAAGCTGTATCAAGAAGATGTAAAACTGCTGAATAATCCAATTTCTATTCATGAAATTGAAAATGTAATCAAGTCCCTACCAACAAAGAAGAGCCCAGGCTCAAACAGTTTCACTGTGGAATTCTACAAGAAATACAAAGAAGACTTAATGCCGACACTCCTCAAACTCTTCAATGAAATTTAAAGGGAAGCAATTCTCCCTAAGTCATTCCTGGAAGCAAATATCACTCTAGTACCAAAACCTGAGAAAGACCCAACTGAACAAGAGAACTACAGGCCAATCTCCCTAATGAACATAGATGCAAAAATTCACAAGAAAATATTGGCAAACAGGATGCAGCAAATCATCAAGAAGATTGTACACTATGACCAAGTGGGATTCATCCCAGGCATGCAGGGATGGTTCAACATATGTAAATCAATAAATGTAATCCACCATATCAATAGAGCAAAAAGCAAGAATCACATGATCATTTGTATAGATGCAGAAAAAGCTTTTGATAAGATCCAACACCCATTCATGATAAGAACCTTACAGAGAATTGGAATAGATGGCCTTTACCTCAATATGATATAGGCCATCTACGACAAAGCAGTAGCCAGTATCATGTTAAATGGCCAAAAACTGAAAGCCTTTACCTTGAAATCAGGCACAAGACAAGGATGTCCATTATCACTGCTCCTATTCAATATAATACTGGAAATACTAGCCAGAGCGATTAGACAAGAGAGGGAAATAAATGGAGTAAAGATAGGAAAAGAAGAAGTTAAATTATCATTATTTGCAGATGACATGATATTCTATATAGAAGACCCCCAAACATCCATTGAAAGTCTCCTAGATATAATAAATAAATTCAGCAAACAGCTGGATACAAAGTCACTACTCAAACATCAATAGCATTCTTATACACTAACAACAAAATCACTGATAGAGAAATAAGAGAGAAGCCACACCCCTCACACTAGCATCCAAAAAAATGAAATACTTAGGAATTAAACTAATGAAAGAGGTAAAAGAGTTGTACAGGGGAAATTATAATACCCTGAAAAAAGAAATTGAAGAGAACCTCAGAAAATGGAAAGACATCCCTTGTTCATGGATAGGAAGAATAAATATTGTAAAAATGGCCATTCTCCCAAAATTGTTATACACCTTCAATGCAATCCCAATGAAAATACCACTATCATACTTCATAGATCTAGAGAAATTACTCCTAAAATTCATCTGGAACCAGAAGAAACCTAGAATAGCAAAGGCAATTCTAAGCAGCAAAGTCAAGGCAGGAGGCATCACAATCCCTGACTTGAAGTTATACTACAAAGCTACTATAATAAAATCAACATGGTATTGGAATAAAAACAGACTTGAAGATCAATGGAATAGATTAGAAGATACAACTACAAACACACTCAACCACTTTATCTTTGATAAAGGGGCCAAGCATGTTCACTGGAAGAACAACAGTCTCTTTAATAAATGGTGCTGGAAAAATTGGCTATCCATATGCTGAAAACTAAAATTAGACCCATGCCTATCACCATGTACTAAATTAAAATCCAAATGGATCAAAGATCTAAACCCTAAAACAGAAACACTAAATCTGTTGCAAGACAAAGTAGGTAAAAATCTTGAAGACATAGGGGTAGGCAGAGAATTCATGAACAAGAACCAAACTGCACGGGAAATACTTCCCAGAATCAATAACTGGGATCACATGTTATTAAAGAGTTTCTTCATATCCAAAGAAATCTGCAGCAGAGTGAAAAGAAAACCTACAAACTGGGAAAAAATCTTAGTGAACTGTCCCTCAGACAAAGGACTTTTGTCTAGAACTTATAAAGAATTAAAAAATATCAGACCCCCGAAATTCAAAGACCCAATCCAAAAATGGGTTTCCAAGATGAACACACCATTCTCAGATGAAGAAATATGAATGGCAAATAAATACATGAAAAATGTTCATCATCATTGGTCATTAGAGAAATGCAAATTAAAACCACACTGAGATTCCATCTCACTCTGGAAAGAATGGCCAGGATCAGCAAAACTACCAACAACAAATGCTGGAGAGGCTGTGGGGAAAAATGAACTCTTCTGCACTGTTGGTGGGAGTGTGGACTGGTGCAACCACTATGGAGGTCAGTCTGGAGATTCCTCAAAAACTGGGTCTGGAGGTCCCATTTGACCCAGCTATTCCACTCTTGGGCATATTCCTGGAAGATCTGAAAACATCTTACCACAGTGACATATGCGCACCCATGTTTATAGCGGTACAATTTGTAATAGCCAGATCTTGGAAACAACCTAAGTGCCCATCAACCGAGGAATGGATAAAAAAATAGTGGTACTTTTATGCAATGGAGTACTACTCAGCTATAAAGAATGATCACATTGAGATATTTATAAATAAATGGATGCATCTTGAATCTATACTCATAAGTGAAATAAATCAAAATCACATGTATAAATACCATATAGTCTCCCTCCTGTAAGAAATGGTAAGAGTACAGAAGATTTTATGGAAATCATGGTTCGCCATTATACTGCTTTGATGTCTTATGTCTTCATTCATTGGTTTGAATGGTTTTATTCTGTTTTGTTTGATCTTAATATATGTGATCATATGAATAGCTACTTTGAAGACAAGACAGTATGGTAGCCAGTGTTGATTTAATATCATCTTGCTCTGAAGTCCTACCATGCTTTTGTTTTTTTATTACCAATGGTTCTATCATGTTGTGTCTTATTGGTTTTTAATATGTATGATAGTAAAAGCAAAATTTTTATGGAAAATGAGATAATATAGCAGCCATTGTTCATCTTTGTTTATTTGGTTCAGAATGTCTTGGAATACTTCCATTCTCTTGAGTTGTTTATTCTACATTGTTATGTTTGACATTATTGTGTGTAAAGCTAAGCTCAATTATTTCAAAGAAAGAGACATTATGATAGCTACTGTTAACAGCCAATTGTCTTGTTGTGAAGTGCTGTGTTGCTTACATTGTTCTGTTCTGATCTGCTTAGATCTGTCCTCTTTTGTTTTATTCTCTTTAAAATAAAAAAAATTTCAAAAAAATAATTCAAAGTGATTATACTTCTTCATACTATGAGACCTGGTCCCAACTCAGAGATGAAGACAATGGCATGTTACCCAGCATCTGACACAGGCTGAATATTGCTAAGGTTAAGGAAGTAGAATGTTCCATCTTATTTTTCCTGGTTTCTTTCATGCAGATTACTTTCCTGGGGCAGTGCAGAGGGAAAAAGGAAACCAACTTTAGCCTCCAGAAGGCAGGAGAGAGGAGAAATTGCTTTGCTCAAAATTATAATTCATTGTCCAATTCAAGAGAACCTACTGGAATGAAGCCTCAGGCTTTTAAAGAAATTGCATCTATTCCTTCTTGCCATGAGAATTTGCTTAGATAAGGTTTCTCAACTTCAGCACTATTGCCATTTGGGGGTTGGTTGCTTCTCTGTTATAGGGTTCTATCCCTGACCTCTATTGACTAAATGCCAGCAGCACCCACTCCTCCAGCTGTGACAACCAAAAATGTCTTGAGATATTGCCAAATGCCTCCCAGGGGTGAAGCTTTGCCATGGGAGCTGGGCACTATGGTACACACCTCTAATCCCAGCTACTTGAGGACCTGAAACAGGAAGATCACAAATTCAAGACCAGCTTGGGAAACAGTGAAGCCCTGTCTCAAAATACAAGAAAGAAGGGCTAGGGATATAACTCAAGTGTAACACACTTGTCTAACATGTACCAGGCCCTGGATTTAGTCCTTAGACCCTTAAAAAATTCACCCTGAGAAGCAAAATCTCCTCTTGACAGAACATCAAAACCAGCTGGGGAGCTTTAAAAAGCACTGATGCCTAGGTTTCACCCCTGAAGTGTCTGATATGATCGCTCTGGATGTGGCCTGGATTTCAATGTTTTTAAACACTTTCCAAAGACTGACCTCAAATTTTCCTGATGATTCTGACTCTGGTAATGACCCTGCTCAGATTTAATGTCCCATGTCCCATGCCATGTTGACCTGGAAATGCCCCTTGCCTGCAGTCACCTGGCTGAATTGACTTGGCATTGGTTTTGAGTTTATGGACTTGGGAAGACATATATGAGGCAAGAGGTCTTTATGAAAGCCCACTCAAAACATCTCAAGAAGAAGGTACTACGGTTTTGATGTGGTCTGTCCCGAAAGGGTTTGTATGTTGGAAGTTTAATACCCTGTATGGCAATGTTAAGAGACCTTTAAGAAGTAGGGCCTGGTGGGGGGGTTGTTAGATTATTGGAGGTGTAGCCTTGGAAGGGATTAACAGTTCTTGTGGGACTTCCAGTCTCTCTGGCTTCCTGTCTCACCATGTCATCTCTCCCTTTCATACATGCTCCTACCATTGCAATGTCAACTGTCAGAGGTCCTCCTCAGAGCTGAGCCAATGCTTGTGCCATGCCCTGGAATGTCTAGAACTAGGAGAAAATAAATCTCTCTTCCTTATAAAGTACCTGGCCTCCAGGATTTTGTTTTAGTATGTGTTTCAGTCAGGGTTTACAAGGGAAAAGATTTAATACAGGACATATAATTTATAGGATTATTTTATAATATCTGCCCGAAGAGTCAAATGCAGAAGAGTATAGGTGACCTGTCCACACACTAGAGATCCAAAGAATCCAGCTGAGGGCCTGAATCCCATGGCAGTGTCCTCCACAAATCCAGCTGAAGACCTAGAGCCCATGGTGATGTCCTCCACAAGGTAACTGCAGGCCTAGAGCCCATGACAATGTCTCCTGCAAGTCTGTATCAAGGATCTGCAATGGGAAGGCCCAAAGCTCAGTGGTAGAAGCTAGAATGTCTGCGCCAGTGGGACAAAGGATCTGTGCTAGCAACTGAGGAATGCACTGGAGCCAGGAAGCAGTGCTCAAAGGACCAGAGCTCCCTCAGAGAGAACTGAAGCCATACTCAGTGACAGCAAGAACCTGAATTCCTCCAATAATGAGAACAGCCAACTTCACGTCAGGATGCCAGTGTGACAAGCTTCTCCAGGAAAATCAGCAGCACACACCATCTTCTCCTTCAGTCCTCCTTTTATGCTATTGGCAACAATCCTCAGCTGGGCCTTCCACACCCAGCTCCATAGTGACTTAGTTCAGCTGGGGGGTTATGAGTTGACCCACCACAGTATAGAAAACAGACTAATACAGAAAGCTTCTTCTTGCAGGACTTCATGTGAGAGTAAAGGCCATGCATGTGGCATGGGCCTGCATGTGCCTCTAGGAGGAAGCACTGAAAAGTAAAGCCAAGAAACAAGCCTGCACCTATTCTTCTCTCCTCTTGAAATCCCTTGGGACAGTAACATATAAAGACAGAGAGCATACCTGCTATCACTTCTTTTAACCAAACCCCTCCTAAACAATCACAATCTACTGCTTAGATCTTTTGATCCCATCTGCCTCTAGCTCTGTTATGGTTTGTGTCTAGATGTATACCAAAGAGTCATATGGTCATGGAGACCATGGGCTTTTTGGAGGCAGCTGAACCTAGAGTCTATGATTGGTTCATGGTCTAGTGTTAGGATTGGGGGCATGAGTATTACTCCTGCCCTAGGACAGATAGTCTGCATACAATATAAAGGAAGAAAAGAGGCTTACTTCTTCCCTTTAGCTCCTGCTGTTTTCCACCACCATGAGCAGTTACCCCTCTGCCATGTGCCATCCTGCCTTGGAGCAAGCCAATTATATACTGAAACCTCTAGAAACTGTGAATTAAATAAAACCTTTCCTGCCTTTAACTTGGGGGTTGAGTATTTTCTCTCAGCAAAAAAAGAGAAAAGTGGCTAAGACACTCCACAACAGAAGTGTTTGCTTCTATTATTGAAATGTAAGTACTAGAATGTTCACAGCAGCACTTTCCACAATAGGCAAAATTAGAAACCATCCAAATACCCATCCACAGAAGAATGGATATATAGTGATGGATTCTTACAAAGGAATACTATACAGCTGCAAGAAGAAACGATCTACAGCTATGTACAACATATTGGAGAATTTCAGGGATATGGTATCAGGCAAATAGAATCCAGACTCCTAGAACAGTTTATCTTGATGACTGAATTTATATAAGCTCCCAAACCTGCAAAACTTTGGATACTGTCAGATGTATCACTGGAATAGAAGTGACCCTGAAGGATGTGGGTAGCATCTGGGGAGCATGGGGTCTTCTCAGGAGCAGGACCCAGATCAAGAAATAAGGACTGGGTCCTGCTTAGGTGGCTGTGGTCAGTTTGGGAAAACTGATCAAACTGTACATTTAAAATTCACATATGTCTATGTATATTTTACACCAATAAAATATCTTCCTCCCCTGCGGAGTTCTCACTCCTAAGTTGGGAGACTGAGGCCTTGACACAATGCTGAAGCAGGAGACAGGCAAAAGAAAGCCCCTCTTGTCCTTGTTGTCATCACTGCCCCTCCACTCTAGCTCTCTGTTCTGGTGCACAGACTGAAAACCACCAGCACAGCAGTGAGGGGACTTGGTGTCCCACAGCCTTTCTCTGGTGACAAGGACAATGCCACTGATTACTGACCTCCTAAGACTGCAAACCGAGTCCCGCTCCAAATTAGGCAGCAAGGTGTGGGTTTTTTGTTTTTCTTTTTTTCTTTTTTTTGTCTTCATCTATACTATTTATCCTTAAATCAACAATCTTGCAACAACAGCAGAGTCAGGCTGTAGCTCAAGGGTAGGATCTACTGGTATGGCCTTTTGGCATTCATCACCCTGGCATGTCTCTCTCTGGGCTGTGCATCATCTCTGTTAAGGGCCTTTGCTCATCACAGCAGCTAATGTGTTTTTCCCACAGATGATCCCACTGTATTCATCCTAACATCTGGGTAATATTCTGGATCCCATGCAAATATGAATTGAGGTGTTTATTTTACTAGCAGAGTACACCTGCAGCCTAAATAGAATACGCTGAGCAGCTGCTGATGACTATAAATTGAGACCTGGGTGAGGAGTTGTAAACCCCAGAGGTTCATCCTTAGCAAGAAGGATCCAAGATTTTCAAATTCAATAAATCTGGACACTGTTGAGGAAAGAAAGACATCATTATAGACAGATAATGGTTTGAAATCTCAGCCAGTGATGATTGGGGAAGCAGATGTAAGCCAGGATGATTTTTATATGTTTCGATAGCCCCAGCTGAGTGGGAGATTAAATAAGCAGTTTGATTGGTAACCACATTTGGGCCACTGAGCAATTGTGGAGGGGTAGAGGCAATCACACTGTCTGTGCTTGCCAGAGGAAAGAAATGGGGTTCAACTGCTAAAGGTAATCTGTTTTGTCACATAGCTTTATGTACTCAGACATTTTAAAACCCAGTTATATAATTCACCTAAGGTGCTGCTCATTTGGAACAGTGACTGTCCCCCTTTTCATTGTACCTACTTTGTTCAGCCAGTCATCCTGACATTTACAAAATTCTTTTTAGAGTAAATTTGCTTGTGAAGTGCCAGGCAGCAAATAATGAAAGATATGACCTCTGCCCCCAAATTGGCCTGATTTGCATTGCTGTTTCATAAACCAACTCACCATGTAGTTGATATAAGAACAACTAAGGGTAACAGTCTCTTAGTTCAAGCTGCTATAACAAATAGCATAGCCTGGGTAGTTGAAACAACAGACATTTCTCTGGCACAGGTCTGAGACTGAGAAGTCCAAGCCCAGGCTGTGGGCAAATTTGGTTCTTGGCAAGGTCTCCCTGGTTTAGAGATGGCAGCCTTTTCACTGTGTGCTCAAATGGCAGCCAGTCTCCTTCTTTCTGCCCTCACATCCTCATCTCTACCTGATTACCTCCCAAAGCCATACTTCCAAATATCATCACATGAAGAGTTAGGGCTTCAGCATGGGAATTTTGAGAAGACACAAATCTTCAGTCTGTAACAGTCACCAACTGGGTCTGTCTGCCGTAGGTGCTGTAACAAATACCACAGGCTGCTTGGTTTAATGGCGGAAATGTGTTTTTCTACAGCTCCCAAGGCAGGAAGCCTGAGATCAAATTGTCATGTTTTCTTCTGAACCTTTGTCCTTGGTGTGGAGATGACCATCTTCTTGCTGCTGCTGTCATAGTTGTCCCCTGATCTGTATGCGTTGTGTGCCCTACTCTCTTATCAAGATACCAGCTATATTTAAGATTACAGCCCACCTTAGCAACCTCATTTTTAACTGAATTACATATCTGTCTCCAAAAACAGATCTGCCCAACCAAATCTGCCTACATTTTGAGGTACCATAGATTAGGATTTTAACATATGAATGGGTGGCACCATTCAGTCCATAATACCTGCTCTACTCACTTTGAAGAGGGGCAGTTTGAAAGCGGGGGTGGGGGGGGGCTGGAATTACTCAAGGCTTGCACACCCACACATCTGACACTTGATGCTGGGAAGATCAAACAGCTCAAGCTCCTCGAGCTGGTCTCTCGAGCTCTCTGTGCTCTCTCCAAGTTCCTCTCTAGCACACTAGTCTCCAGATAGGCAGACCTCTTATAAGGTTCTGGGATCTCAAAGCAGTTGTCCCAAGAAAGCAACAGCCTGGCGGAAGCTGGGTTGCCATTTTGTTCCACCCCTAGCCACTTAACATCCTTCTCCTGTGTGCTATGAATAAAGACAATCACAATAGCCTTTAAAAGGGAAACACAGACTTCCACTTTTGGGTAATTGACAAGAATACCTGGGCCCCAAAATATTGTTGTAGTTACTTTTTATTTTCATTTTTTGTTTTGTTTTGTTTCATGTTAGAAACAAAGACAGGTTACAAAGACAGGTTATACTGAGACAGGTTATAATCCAGGCTGGCCTGAAACTTGCTATGTAGCCCAAACTGGCCTTGAGCTTGAGATCCTTCTGCCTCAGCCCTCTGGCCCCAGAGTTCTGGGATCCTGCTGCCTCAGCTACCACTTATAGTTTTGTTTTTGTGGTACTGGGGATAGAAGCCAGAACCTCCCATAAACTAAGCAAGCACTGTACCACTGAGCTACATCCCCAGCCCTTAAGTTTTATCTTGGTTAAAATATATACAAAATGCACTACCTTAATCATTTTAAGTATATGTTTCAGTAGGAGTAAGTATATTTATAATGCTGTGCAACCAATGTCTAGAAGTCTACATTTTGTAAAACTAAAAGCCATTACACATTAATTCCCCTTCCCCCTAACCTAGCCTTTAGCAACCACCATTCTATTTTATGTCTCTATGAATGTGATTACTCTAGTTCCATTATAAGTAGAATCATGTAATAATTATGTTTTGAGGACGGGCCTATTTCACTAAATATAATGTCCTCAAGATTCACTCATGTTACCTTTTTTTTTTTTTTTTGGAATTCTGTATTATCTCTACCCTTTATATGCTTTTGTTTCTCTTTAAATAAAAAAAAAAGATTCACTCGTGTTGTTGCATGTGTCAGAATTTCTTCATTTTAAGAATAATATTCCATTGTATGAACAGACCAGTCATTGGGGATGCAGTCTACCCTACTAGAGGAGAAGAGACACCAATTGGCCTAGTTATAGCACTGTGGGGTGAATGTCCTAACCAAAACACAGTTGGATGCTATGAGGACACAGAGGAGAAGGAAAGACTTCCTGGAGGAGGTGACCAGGTTCAGGTAAGCAGACAGAGTGACCAGGAGGCACCAGGGCCTTGGAGGCATTTGGGATGGCTGCTGAGGTCTATCTTAATTACTTCATGGGGCCTATATTAATTACTTTTCTCTCATTGCTGAGACAAAATATCTAACACTCAAAGTTAAAGGGAAGAAAGGTTTATTTAGCTCACAGTTTATAGAGGTTTCAGTCCATAATCAGCTGGCTCAAAGGCAGAGTGGCACATGCCAGAGGGACAACAATTCCTGGTAGCAGAAAACAGCAAAAGCAACAAGCAAGAGCAAAAGGGAAAAGGCGAGCCTCTTTTCCTCCCTCATATTATATGCAGGCTACTCACCCTAGGGAACATGTAGCACTCACACCTCCAATCCTAGCACTAGACAATGAACCAATCACAAATTCTAGATTCGGATGCCTCCAAAAAGCCTGCTCCACAGACAATATGAGACTTTCAGGGGACATCTAGACACAAATCATAACAGGACCCATACTTGCACAGCATGGAAGGGCAAGGTGGTAATGCCTCATGGGGTGGACTCTCTCAGCCTATTTTAGACAAGAGTTGGTAGGTTCCTCTGTAAGACAATGTGTGGCTATTTTGCATCCAGCCCAGCAACTGGGGCAACTGTTTCACTTGATACTAATCAGGGGCCAGCTCTGTAAAATGCTCACTACTGGCTTTCCTGGCCCTGCTTCCTCTGTCCCTCACTCCAGCCTCCAAAAACTGCACATTTTAATGATGAGTTTTACCTGGGACTGTTTCCTGGAGGGACCTGGGGCTTAAGGTAGATTCACCCATGTTCAGATTCACCCATGAGGAAGGTCCCTGCTGCATCTCTATGGATGACAAGTGCTCAGGTTGGAAGAGACCTAGGAAGAGGCTCTTGAAGGTATCCAGAGAAGAGAAGATGGTGCCAGATGGGAGGTGATGGGTGGGGAGAAGGAGCAGGGAGCAGAGAGATTCATGTCTTGGAGTCACAGGCAAGAAGCTCAGCTAATGGTTTGGCTATGACACAAGAGAAACAAAACTAGCTCTGGGGGTATGGTTAGGAAAATAATGAGGGATGCTGCCTTTTCTCAAGAGGGTGCATTCTGGGATAAGAGCAGGTTTGGTACATTTTGCATATTCATCAAATGTTTGAGGGACATCTACTATGCTCTAGTAAAGAGGTCTAGAATATGTTTTAATGGCATAAGGACTATTTTCAACAAAACACATTTGAGAATTAATAGGTTGTAGGAATGTTTTTTTTCTGAACTCATCTTTCTAAAATCAGATCTCCCCCCAAAAAACAATTCAGCTGTCATGAATCCCCTCTTCTAGAGGTTTATAATCAGGGAAGAAAGACTCATCACCAAAGAGAAGTCAGCACAAGTCACAATAAGAAATAGCCTAAACAGGCATTGCCATAAAACAATTACATCTCCCATCTACTCCCTTAAGGGCCCACTTATTTTTCCTAAAAGGCATTTGTTCTCCCAGAAAAGTCCCTCTACTTCTCTTCATCCCTTATTAAGGTGGTATATAAGACCAAAACTTGAACACTTCTTTAAGTGACATTTTTTGGGAACTCCTTGTGTGTGTATGTAATTAAGTCTATTTTCTTCTCTTGCTAATCTTTTTCCTTTGTCAGTTTAATTTGAAGGTCCCCAATTAATGCACCTAAGAAGAGAGAGGAAAAAGTTTTTCCTCCCAACATTAGTCAGCTTGTTAGGTGTTTTGGAAACAGAGCTGTCCTCGTCAAAAGGAGCTCAGCAATGACAATCCTGCAAAGCTGTATGCAAGGGGCTATGAAAATACCATGAGGGCTATCACATGTCACCTCTTGGAAGGGAAAAAGTCAGGGATAGAATCCTAGAAAAGCTTAGGTAGAGTCTTAAAGAGTGAGAGCAAGTTTGTCAGAAAAGGGAGCAGGAAAAGGTGACTCAGGTAACCAATGCAAATATGCAGGGGTGTAAGCAGGCATGGCCCTTATAATTAAGAAAGTTTATCCAGGAACAGTGGTGGACACCTGTAGTCCTAGCACTCTGGGAGGCCAAGGCAGGAGGATTGCAAGTTTGAGCCCAGCCAAGACTCTATCTCAAAATTTTAAAAAATATAAGTAAAAAAGGGCTGGAATTGTAGCTCAGTGTAGCCCTGAATACAGGGAAAAGAAAAGAAAAATTGTGGTATAGGTCAAAAGAAAGGGAAACAATGAAAGAAAAATTGGGGGGGGGCGGGCAGAGAGATACACTTCCTGCAGCCTCTGAGAGGGTTCCTCAAGCCTTCCATGTACTTTACTATTTTGCCTGGACCTTTCTCCCCCATTCCATGCCCACATCCTGATGCATCTTTCCAGGGCTGCATCTCTGGTGCTGCCCCCATTGGTGCCCAGCACAATAATGCCAGGAGCTGGCCATGGCCTTGCTTCCTCCTTGTCTTCCAGGCAGTGAGCTCTCTAAAATGTGGTCTCTTTCAGCTTAGAGCCCAACCCAGGGCCTAAAGTATGTAGATTCTGCTCAGCCATTGGCTGCACTGAATGCCTTTGAAATGTGAGAAGCTTACAATCAAGAAGACACCACCTACATCCTCCAAGGAAAGTCAGTCCTGCAGCCAGGTGAAAGAAGAGAATCAAGAGTCATCAGATTTTCCCACCAGCCCTTAACTGGGCACATGGGAGATCCTCTCCAGTTGAGTGCAACAGTCTTCAGCTTTTGCATCATGGAAAAAGAGCTGGCTGTTCGAGCAAGTGATGGAGGCAGTTGCCCCATTTGCCCACCTGACCAAGACCACCAGCCTGTGTACACAGCACAAGCAATGATAGTCACTGCAAGGCTGCTATGTTCTGCCAGTGCAGAGCCAAGCTGGCTCTGAACCAATGGCTGCAGGGAAAAGGTGAAAGTTTCCACATCTCCTTTTCTGGTGTTATTCCTTTTTGCACATATGGGATTTATTCTTTACAGGCTTAAATGTTGTACTAAAAATACACTCAAATGACCAACATGTTTCATTGAACAATCCATAATAAAGATAAAAGCTACCTGCACTAGAGGAGGTCCAGACAGACAATTCCAAATTTCTCTAGTGGCTGGAACTTCCTGAATGGAATTCTCAAGAGCTTTCCCAACAATTTAAAAAGCTCATCTATCCAGGGTTGACTAGAACTGTCCAAAAGTGGGGTCATCATATTTCAATCAAACAAAAAATGAAAGAGAGAGAGAATATCTTCTAGAAAGATAGAAACAAAATGACAACTTTACCCAATGGATTTGAATAACGTGAAGTTTATTCTCATATAGAATCTAGTACACACACACACATTCATACACATGTGGTCCATTGTGGAATCACAGTCTGACATTATGACCCCTCCAAAAGAATAGCAATGTACTGAAGGGACTTTTATGGTCATCTCCAGTTAGATTGACCTCATAAAATATTGCGAGTTATATACATGCATGTACACATAGGCCAGATTCTTAACTTACGTAATTGTATGGGAATTCACAGAGTTATATTGGTTGAGAATTTGGCCTGTTTCTCTTACTATAGAAATTCCCATCAACTAGCATGACCTGCAACTCTGCACACATCACAAAGCTTCACGGGCTGAGAATCTGGCCTACAACACAGAATAATGTCCATCCAAACATCAGCTTGGATTTTATCTGCTCTTGCTTTTCAGAGCATGATGGAATGAACAAATGCCTTTTGGCCTCTGGAGCTCAATGAATCAATGTGACCCAGTATGCAAAGCCCCAGGCTATCTGTCTGTCCTGGACAGGTGCAATGCCTTCACACCTCAGTCTCTCTGCCTTCAAATTGGGTGGGATTATGCCCTGTTCTTCCCCTCTTGCTCTGAGCTTTCACTGCTGTTTGTCAAGATGCAAGTTTGTGAACAGGATACCCAGAAAATAGGCATTAAGAACTTGACTCAGGCATTAGTTGCCAGAGAAAATGCATTTATTTGCTAGGTTAGTAAGTGCCAACACCATTAATTGAATGTGTGCCAAAACACGCATTTTTAAAAAATGTTGTTCTATTCCATTAATTATTTATAGAACATCACCTAAGGGCAGTACACGCTAAGAGCCAAAAATCTCATCCTGCATGTTATCAGAAACCCATTGCAGGGAAAGGGAGAAGGGAGAGGGTGGGAGACAATAAAATGAGACTTTTGGAGAAAGCTGAAGGAACTTGTCTGGCATGTTTTGTCTGGACCAGCAATGCCCACAGGGCAACTTGATAATAATCTCCAAATGCAAGGGCTTTGGAAAGCAGCTGTTCCCTGTTCTAGTGGGGACAGAAAAAGGCAAACTTCCACTGCAGCATGAAAGACTTAACTAGTTAGAAGTCACTAGTTATGTGTTTAGCAGGGAATGCTACCAGGTAAAATTGAGAGCAGGGGAATTATCCTGGTCTATGAAAGGTGCTATGCTCTGGACAGAGTAACATGTCATCACATACTAGGAGAGACCTTGCTTTGAATGTCACACTTGGCAGATTACTTGACCTTTCTGTGACTACATACGCATCTGTAAAATGTGGATAATCATTCATTCAACACTGCCACAACCCCATCCATTATCCCTGGAGTAGTGACAGAGCCATGAGTGAGAGAGGCAAAAGCACTTGCCAATGCTGATGGGGGAGGTGGACTTCCTATAATTATAAAGAGTAAATAAGCAAAAAAATACATAAGATAGAATGGCAGGTGGCAATGTGTGCTGTTAGGATAAATTAAACAAGAAAAGGAGATGAAGAAGTTTGGGTTTTAAGTAAGGAGGTAGGGTCAGGTCCCATGCTGAGGTAGCAGTGTCTGAGAAAAAAACAGATGGAAAATGTAGAAGTAAGCTAAGAGGCTGTGGTGGGTTGACTATGCTCCCAAAGGAATATGATCATGTCCTGATCCCCAGACTTTGTGAAGGTGACTTCATTCAGAAAGAGGGTCTTGAAGAGAGAACACAAGATGGTATATCAGTGAGCAACAAAATACAAAGCCTCCCAGGAGAAACAACTCATTTGTCAGAATAAAACATCCTGGAGAGACCCAGACAGAGGGAGATGGATCCTCTTGACACAGGAAGAAATTAAAATGTAAAAAAGCTCATCAAATACTTCAGGACTACAACTGAAACAGCTAAAAATTACGGGACACAGCATTTTCATGCATGGCGACCCACCAAGTTTGCAAAGGCCTGAATCTGTGCCAGTCAGCAGAGCCACACAAACTCATTCCTGCCGCCACTCACAGGAAGCACAGCAGCACTGAAGTCGGGGGTTGGTGAATCCAACAGAGAGCGGAGCTGGTGAAGGGACCTTAATTAATCCACAGTCAGTGCTGGGAATGAGACCTCCCCCATGGGAAGGGCACAACTAAATGGGCGACATGTTGGAATTGGGCAGGAGGAGCCTGAACTGGGAGCAACAGTGACTTCAGTTGGTTCCTCCCTCCCAAGAGCAGATTCATGGGATTTGCTTGGACTGGGCCATGCCCCTGGCCGGGACCCAGTGAGCCACCGCAAATTGATTCCCTGTGTCTAGCAAGTACTAACCAGTTGAAGGCACCTGAAGTTTGGCTGGCCTGGTGGGGAGGGGCAGGCAAATACAGCCACTGCTTACACTTCAGTGACAAGAGCAGCCAGGAGAGGGCAGAGTTCCCTTGCCAGCTTGCTTTGGAGGAAATGTGGCCAACAGGGAAGAGGGCTGGGACCTGCACTGTAACCCATGTGAAGGAAGCCAGGGCCATGACAGGAGAGAGAGGCAGGAGGAGGACCCCAGCCCAGAACCCTGAGAGCCCTGATTCAGGAGAAGGAAAAGCAAGGGATACCGGGGGTGGCAAACACACAATATCAGACATGGCTTCAATGGACATTAAGAAATATTTTTGGGACCTTGTAGATGAGCTCAAAACTGAAATATTAAATCAAGTAAAGCAGGATATGAGTAGAGTAATAAAAGAAATGCTCTCAGGAAGCATCTCTCAGGATGATACAGATGGAAGAAGGGGAGAACACAAAAAAAGGAGAGAAACATTCAATAAAGAATATAAAGAAAATATAGAATACATGAAGCAGATTCAAAGAGACTACCAGGAAATTAAAAACTCCATTGAAAGCTGGCAAAATGCCTTAAAACAAACTAAGGATAGCCTATCAAAACTTGAAGACAAGTTTGCAATGTGTGATCATGAAAGGAAAGATCTCTTAAAAATAACAAGGAAACAGGCAGCAACAATACAAAGGCTAGAAGATGACAAGAGAATCTATAATTTAAGAGTAAGAAATGTGAACGAAGAAGCAGGAATACATACAGGTGAATTACAAAGGCTATTCATGGAAATAATTAAGGAAAACTTCCTAAGCATGGGAAAAGAAAATGACATTCAGTTGTGTGAGGCATACAGAACTCCAGCCACCTACAACCAAAACAGATCTACACCCAGACATATAATAATCAAGATACCAGAAATTCAATATAAAAACAGAATATTAAAAGCTGTCAGAGAAAAGAAAAAGATTACCGATAAAGGTAAGCCTATCAGAATCATGACTGACTTCCCAACACAGACCATCAGATCAAGAAGAGCTTGGAGAGAAGTCTTCCAAGCCCTGAAAGAAAAGAATCTCCAGCCCAGATTGATGTACCCTGAAAAACTGTCATTAGAAATTAATGGAGAAACAAGATGCTTCCATGACAAAGAGGAACTGGAGGAGTTTGTGACCACCAATCCAACCCTACAGAGAATACTGAGGGACATTCTAGAAAGAGAAAAAAAATACCAGGATTTTAGGAACAGTGGCAGAAAAGCCTCAGTGAGTGGGGCAGGCAGTAGAATGAAGGAGAAAACTAGACAAACAAAGGCAGAAAAATAGCATAGCTAAAATGAGGCAGAGAAGGATAACTAGAATCTCTAACATAGATCGCCTTGATACACTATATTGTTAATAGTGCACCAGGATTTAAAACCCACATTACTCACAAGACTCTGCTTAGATGTGTTATATTCTGTTCCAGTCATTCTACCTGTACTAGATTTGAGGGCATAGACAGTTATCCTGAGAATAACAAGATATAGTACAGTAATCATCCTTAATTTCCTATTAACTTAATCTAAAGCTCTGTAAAACCTACACTGTTTTACCATGACTGATTGTAATCGAATCTGGTCTGTTGGATTCCTGTTTTGTACTGATAGATTTTATTCAAAGCTGTTATGATTGATAGTATCAAGTCTGAGGGTATAGGCAACTTCACTTAAGATGACAAGATCCACCAGAATATCCACTATGGTTTGATTGTTACCTGCCTTTGAAGTTTTATACTGTCTACAATGTTTTATTTTTGCTAATATTGTTATTTACCGCTATACTCAATTATACTGCTATGTTCAATTATGCCTGATGATGTAGACATTCTATTGAAGATAATAAGAAACAACATAGTAATCATTGTAGATCACTTTGTACTGTGGTTTTATATGACTTTTCAGTTTCATGTTTTTATAGGAATTGCTTTTGTTTTGTCTGGCTAAGTTTTGTTTTTCCCTGTAATACAGAAAGGATAGAAATACATGTAGAGATTCATGCATGCATAGCTGTTTACAGTCTCACTGTTTGACTATCTACTTTGTATGCTTTAATTTTGTAACTTGAACAACTATTTCTAAGAGGACAATATATAATTTATTAACTAGTGATTTCTTATTGTTTATCTTTTTTGGAATTCTGTATTATCTCTAACCTTTGCATGCTTTTGTTTCTCTTTAAATAAAAACATAAAAAAAAGAAAGAGGGTCTTTGCAGATGTGATCAAGTTAAGTGTCTCAAGATCACCCAGACAATTTGGGTGGGTCCTAATCCAATAGCAGGTGTCCTTATAGGAGAGAGGAGAGGACAGACACAGAAGAAAAGGCCATGTGAAGATGGAGACAGAGATTGGAGTGATGCAGCCACAAGCCAAAGAATGCATGGAGCTACCAGAAGCTGAAAAACACAAGAAAAGATTCTCTCTTAGAGCCTGCAGAGGGAGCATGCTACTTAGATCTCAGACTTCTGGCTTCCAAAAGTATGAGAGAATCACTTTCTCTTGTCTTAAGCCACCAAACATGTGGTCACATATCATGACAGCACTAGTATGGAGGATATCTCAGCAGAGAAAATTGCAAGTACAAAGGACCTAAGGCAGGTCTTTCACCTGCCTTCTTTGGAAAAAACAAGGAAGCCTGTGAGTGATGAGCTTTCTGAAGCTGAAAGCATATCTGATGCAGTTAATACCAGAGGCAGTCTACTGAAAGCACTTCACACAGCTGGACAACAGTTCTTCCTGGAAGAGGTAACTGGGGTTGCATCTCCACGTCTAACACGAGCCTTGAACCTAAGTGAGAAAGCTATTCCAAAACAATGATGGCTGGGCCAGGTTGAAGTAACACTGTGACTATGTTTCTGAGAGATAAAGACAACTGAGATTCTGGTGAACTGAATGTGGGATATAAGATAAAGAGGAAGATCAAAGATGCTTTTGGGGCTGAGCAGCTAGAAAAATGGACTGAAATGGGTAGAGCCAGAGATGCGTCAGGCTTGAAGGGAAAGCTCAGGAGTTTGGTTTCAGGCAGGTTAGACTTAAGATGCTTATTAAGCACCCAAAAGTCCCTATCTGATTGTCACTCGGATATCTGACTCAAAAGGAAATGTCTGACCTGAAGATGACAAATTTGGAGGAAATTTTCTTTTTCCAGACTGGAGCTTGAACCCAGGGCCTCACACATACCAGGGAAGTGTTCTACTGCCTAGATATACCTCCAGATTTTAGAATTTTAAAATTTATCATTTAACAACAAAATTTCTTCTCTTTGTTATACAGTTTCCTGAGTTTTGTAAAAGGCACGTCATCACTTGATCACTACCACAATCAAGAGTCAGGCTTGTTCCATTCTTTGAATTTCTTATATAAGAAACTTAATGTATACATAAAGTGCAAAGTAGAAGACAGATAACAGAAATCAGAGAGATCTTTCTCAAATGGGAAGGGGACTGTCTTAGTTACTTTTCTCTCATTGCTGAGACAAAATACCTGGTGCCCAAAATTAAGACAGAAAAGGTTTACTCAGCTCAGTTTGTGGAGGTTTCAGTCTGTAATCAGCTGGCCCCAAGGCAGGATGGCATGGCACAGGGGCAATAGTTTAATGTGGCAGAAGACAGCAAAGGAAAAGCAAAAGAGGGGAACAAGCTTCTTCTCATATGTAAGCAGGATACCCCTCCCTCTAAGGCGGGTATAGCACTCACACCATTCCCCTGCCCTCCTCTTGCATAGGATGAGGATGTTTACAAAGTGAGGACCCTGGACCTCTGCTGAATCACTTAGTTAAACTACTAAACTTCTCAAGTTGACCAAATGTATCAGCCATAACAGGGATCAAGAGATGCGGGGGAGGATGTAAAAACAATTAAGATGTGTTATGTACATGTATCAATCCCCATGAGGAACGTAATCATTATGTACTGCAAACATGTACTAATAAATTGAACAAAAAGATTTAAGGCTGGTACACACTAAAATAACATATAATTAAGAAAAAGAAAGGAATTCCCCCTTACCACTTCTTTGTAATCAAATCTCACTCCCCAGACCTTGGCAACCACTAATCTGTTCTCT
The DNA here is from genome assembly GCA_004027455.1 of Hydrochoerus hydrochaeris. Lineage (NCBI taxonomy): Eukaryota > Metazoa > Chordata > Mammalia > Rodentia > Hydrochaeridae > Hydrochoerus > Hydrochoerus hydrochaeris. The sequence continues at coordinate 8,652 of PVLA01002333.1, read as the reverse complement.
GGCCTTATATTTTTCCATTTTTCCAAAATTTATGTAAACAAAATCAAACAGTATGTAGCATTTTGAATCTGACTTCTTTTACTCAGCACAATGCATTTGAGATTTAATCATGTTGTTGTGTTCAACTTCTCATTACTTTTTTGGCTCAGTAATATTCTATGTGGACATACCAGATTCTGTTTACCCATTCACACACCGAAGGGTATTTGGATTGTCTCCATTTACCAGCAATTACAGTAAAGCTGACATGAATATTCATGGGCAAGTTTATGTGTGAACAAAAGTTTTCAAATTGTCTTGGGTATGTAAGTAGGAATAAGATTGCTGGGTCATATGCTAAGTATATGTTTCACTTTATAGGATACTGTCAAGCTGTTTTCCAAAGTAGCTGCACTATTTTACATTTCCAATAGCAATGTCAGATGTATTTATTGATTTATTTACCATTCTAATAGGTGTGTAGGAGTATATCACTGAGGTTTTCATTGGTCTTTGCCTAATGACTAGTGATCTTGAGTGTCTGTTTATTTGCTTCATTTCCATCCAAACACCTTCTCTGGTGAGGTGGCCATTCAAGTCTTTGCCTATTTTAACTGGCTTATTTGCCTTTATGTGGTTGAGGATGGAAAATTCTTATAGAATCTGTTTTAAAGTCCTTTGTCAGATACGTGATTTGTAAATATATTCTACAAGCATGTAGTTTGTCTTTTCATTCTTTTAAAAGTGTTTTTGGCAAAGCAAAAATTTTAAATTTTGATGAAGTACAGTTTATCTTTTTTTTTCTTTTCTGTTATAGATTATGCTTTTGGTGTTATAGCCAAGAACTCGTTGCCTAATTCAAGGTCACAAAGATCTTTATTTTCTTTTGAAAGTCTTAAAGATTTCAGTTTAAAGTTTAAGCCTATGCACTTTTTGAGTTAATTTTTGCATAAAATAATGTATAAGTCAAGGGACACTTTTTTGCTCACAGGTATGGACTTCATCCATTCAAGTAACTGTAATAAAATGTCATAAACTTGATGGTTTATAAGCAACAGAAATGTGGAGGTTGGGAAGTCCAAGGTGATGGCACCAGTACATTCACTGTCTGGGTGAGGTCACATTTTTCATAGGCAGCACCTTCCTGCTGTGTCATCACATGATAGAAGGGACAAGGTCACTGTCTTGAGACCTCTTTTATATGGGCACTAATTCCATTCCAGAGAGTTCCTCATGATCTAATTACCTCCCCAAAGCCCCAGGTTTCAAGTACTGTCATCTTGGAGGTTGGGCCTCAACACATGAATGGGTGAGGGGGACACTAATATTCAGAGCATAAGAGGCATTCAACTATTCAAGCACCATTTTTGAATTCCTGTTCTTTTTTTTAATGTCTGTTTTCTTCCTTTAAAAGAAAAATCTTTTCTCTTGGTTCTCTAGATGGATTAATTTCTGTCTATCTGATATTCAATTTTGCTCATTTTTGAGATACTACTTCTTTCAGAACTAAAATTTCCATTTGTATACTTAAAGTATTCTCTCTCTCTCTCTCCCCCTCCCTCTCTCTTATCTATCTTTTCATTCATTTCAAGTCTGTTCACCCTTACTTCATGGAGCCTGCCAACAATGGATTGAATCCTCTAAAACTGTAAGCCAAAATAAACCCCTCTTCCTTAAAGCTATGGGTGTCAGGTAATTGTTCCTAGCAGTGAGAAAGCTAGCCAATGCAGAATGTCAGAGTGGTTCATTATGACCAACTCTTAAACACAAAGGCAGAGGAAAGTTAGGGTAATATTTTTAAGTTATATGGATGGCTTTGGGGCAAAAAGGTTCTACTTTCTATGACCTACCTTGAGGAAGAGAAATTCTAGTTTCCAAGGCTTGCCTCAAGGAAGCCATGGAAAGAAAGGAGAAAGAAAGGAGGGCAAGAGGCAGGAAGCCAAGAGAAAGCCAGAGAAACTTTGCTTCTGAGTCTGCTTCTGAGGTCTTCACTTTTGGGTATCATTTTCTGAGCCCCATTAGGGGTTGTGCTCTCCCGATCCTTTCAGTTCTCTGTTGCACTGAGCGTGGGAATGGGTTCTACATGTATTTGCTTGGCATCTGATGTATCTTTTAACCCACAGTATGAATTATGACCTGTCACAAATATACAGTTGTGGTGACTGACTTGCAGGTAACAAGTCATTGGAACTGCTTAACCAGTCTTGGCTGTTTCCCTGATAATGTCAGAATCTTCCTTCATAGGGACACATTCTCCATCTAAGGAAAGCTTGGCTCTTTTTTCAGTGGTGATGATTACAAACTGTAGTGGCACAGACCTGTAATGCCAGTATTGAAGAAGGCTGAGGCAGGAGGAATGCAAGTTCAAATCCAGCCTAGGCAATTTAGTGACACCTTGTCTCAAAATAAAAAATAAAATGGGCTAGGGATGCAGCTCAGTAGTAGAGCACCCTTGGGTTTGATCTCTAGTACCACAAAAAAAAAAGAGATGGGAGAAAAAATGGAATGGAAGATGTAAAGTCAGTAAAGTAATAGAAACATGATAAACATCAATACTAAAACAAGCAGGTCTGGAAGGAGTGCCAAAACTTGTTGGCTGAGGCAGTATGAGGTAGTGATAGGAGCACTAGATAGACAATCAGAGGTACTGGTTTTAGACTTGTACTTGTCCCTTCAGCACTTAGGCAGTACTATGATTTGGATATGGTTTAACTGTGCCTCTCCAAATGTTTAGTCCACTGGGCGTGGTGATACACACACCTATAGTCCCATCAGTCAGGAGGCTGAGGCAGGAGACTCCCCACAAGTTTGAGGCCAGCCTGGGCTACATAGTGAGTTCAAGACTGGCTTGTACTACATAACGAAACTGTCTCAAGAAAGAAAAAAAGAAGCCTGGTCCCCAGGGTGGTGGAACTGGATTAGGGAATGCATTAAAGAAGGGCCGCCTAGGTTACTGGGAACATGAGATATTTCTCACACAATCCCTTGGTAATTGTCACTAGAGTGTTGTTATAAAAGGAGCAAGTGTAGCCTCCTCCCCTCTGCTTCTGAGCTGAAGATGTGATCTCTGGCTCTGACACTCACTCCTGGCATTGTCGTTTCCCTGAGGTAGAGCAGTCAAAGATCAGTCCTCTGTCACAGAGTTTGCATATGCCATTTGGACTTCAAACCTCTGAAACTATGAGCTAAATAAACCTCTTTTCTTCATAAAGTAGTCAGTGTCAGGTACTTCATTGTAGCAATAAACAGCTGAACAGTACAGGTGATTTTGACCAAGTTGATAAACCACCTCCCCCTACATCTACCTCACACATATCTTGGTCTCTTCTCTGAAATAAGGAAACAAAGTCCTGGGTGGGTGACCTCTGAGGTCCCTTTCCACTCATGAACCTAATCATTCAAATACGCATTTATGAAGATCTCCATGTGCACGTAAAGATGCTAAGAATACTGAAGAAAAGTAGGACAGTCAGTGGTCACGACTTTGAGGAAAGCCCATGAACATATTCAATTCCACATTCTGTGTCTTTCTAATTAATATAAGGAAATCCCACTCACTCAGGGTTGTTTCCTGTTTCAAACACTGTTCTTTGCATTCAGCTTTCTACATGACCAAATGCAAAAACAGCAATGAATTTAAAGGAACAGGCTCCTTTTTTAACCTGTTTTCATTCTCACTCAGAGATAACCACACTCCACACTGAATTGTCCTCAAGAGACTCCAGGCCTGTGTTTCTCAGTGTCACATGTGGGTGACTGGCTAGCTTCCTTATTGTCCTGATCCCATTTTCTGATATGCACAGTTGTTCTGATAAAAGGAAATTCCTTTGGGGAGACATTGGCCTTTTCTTAGGGAACAATTAAATTATGGTAAATCAATTTTATGCTTTGTTTCTGGTCTACATCAGCCTCACCTCTGGATTGGACCAAGCTTGGGTACACTGAGCCAGTACTGTGATTTATCATGAGCTGACTCCCTGGCCCATTGTTCCCTTACTGAAAATAAAGTGAGAAAAATCAAACTAACCTTCCATTCAATGGAAGGTATTCCAAATGGCAGTTCCCTGCAGACTCACACACAAGTCTGAGGCAGCCCAGATGATCACCCGAGATGTGATGCCCAGAGCTGCCTATCTGTCACAATGCTGTTCTCCAAAGGCACTTCTGCCTCCAATCCTTTATGGCTTGTCTTCAGCCATGCAGATGTGCAGGCAGCTGGTGGGGTGTTTGGGAGCCCAGGGCTGCTGCCATAAATCAGAATCCCTGACACCAGATTGCAAGCTCATCCTTCTGCATTAATTTGTTGTGAGGTTTGGTTATTAGTGTTCACATAAGAAGAGGTTACATTTATTTTTCCTGGGTAAAGAAAGGCAGAATTGGACATTCAAGTTTCCCCAGATAAAGGTCTGAAGGACAGTGAAGCCCACACAGGTAGGAATGGGGGTGGGGGCGTTAAAGTAAGCAGCTCCCAGGCTGTGACTTGCCTAGAAATGATGCCATGTGTAGGAAAACAGCACAGTCCTCAGACTATGGCCTCCCTTATCTGAATCCAGAAGGCCACCATAAAGTCTAAGGCTTGGACTTTGGTTTTGAGTTTAAAAGTGGCTACATTTCTAAGCAGAAATCTGTAGGGTATCAGGTTTTTCTTTGATCTCAAGCTGCCCCCTGGGAGTTACTAAGCTCTCTCAAGCCTCTCTCAGCAACCTTGGATGCCCGTATGCGGGGGGGGGGGTGAAAAATCTTTCTGATACCTATATTGTTTTGTCTAATCCCTGTCTTTCCTAGAGCTCCCTAGATTCAACTCGGTTACACTGGGAATTAGAAAGATTCTGAGGCTTTCTTATATTTCTGAAGGGGAAATTGTTGGATATGCTGAAAATGGCTAACCAGCCTTTCTTCTCATTAGCCATTATCTCAGCTGTGAACTTGAATTTTTTTACAGCCCCTCTTGCATGCCTGGCAAGCACTCTAGTGCTGAGCTACATTCTCAACCCCTTTTAAAAATTTTATTTTGAGACAGAGTTTCACTGAATTGCCTGCACAGGACTTGAGCTTGTGATCCTCCTGTCTCAGCCTCCCAGCTAGCCAAGATTACAAGCGTGAACCACTGTGCCTGGCTTAAATTTGGACTTTCTAAGAGGGAAGAGGAGTCATATGGTACATATTCATTTAGATTGGCTTAAAATCAGCATATCTTAATCAACTATCTATATACTCTTCTATCTCAAAATTACTCTGGGTGGAACATCATAGAAGAAAAAAGTGGCTGGGCTTGTTTTTAGAAATTAATATATCTCTTTGGGGTCTAGTTTTGTGACAAGTTGTATCATTTATAGAACAGGCTGGGGGGTCTGTATGCCACGGCTATTCATTCTCTCAGGTGCTATGTAGTCCCCATGAGAAAGTCTTCATCTCCCATTACCCTCATCCCTAATGGCCTATATTAATTTATAACAGGAGAATTGCAAAAATGTACTATGTTTCACAGAATCGAGGCAAGCTGCAGCAACCCTTTTAAAGTCATAATAAATTAAGCTGCAAAGAATGCCTGTATTTATCTTGCATCATTTTTATAGTTATTGCTGCTATTTTTCTTATGCTGCTTTAATTAAGAAATGTCTTTGGGGGATTAACTTCTGTTGGAAAAGAGAAAAAAAATTTAAATGGTTCTATTTTATTTCTGTGAATAAAAAGTAGGTGCTATGGGTTGATAAGATGGTAGAGGACTGGCTTGGGAATTTCATCTGGGTTCCACCACATACTAGCCATGTGACCTATGTGTTACTTTTCCTGTTGGGATCTCCCATCCGGAGGAAGAAGTTGGATGAGCTAACCTCTGAGTCCTTTTCCGTTTTTTTGACCACTCTTAGGTTGACAAATCAAGCCCTCCGCTGCCAGATTTGTTCATGTTAATCATGAAATTCACAGAAATCTCTAAAACCATTGTTTGTTTTAATGACTGACCAGGGTAGGCCTCTCTGTGTCCAGATTAATCATTCCACAGCTGGTTGTTATGACAACTCGAAACACTGCTGCAAAAGCCAACAACTCAGTGGAGAGAAATAGACACAAGCAGAGGTACTTCTGCCATAGGAGCTTTAAAGGGACCCAGTTGACCCTGTAGATTTGTTCTCTCCAGCCCAGGGCTGACATTGGTCCCATTAGTCTTTCTGTCTGACACAAGATTTTGTGCTTACTCATTTTACGACAGCTTTGTATTTAATCTACAAAGCAACCCTGGTTGACTTGAAAAGTCCCTTGGTGTAGCTAACTGTAGCCTGTTCAAGCTGAACTAATTATTTTGTTTATGAAAAATATCCATAGGCCTAGTAAATTCTTGTACATGTACATCTTTATTTTCATATTGCCTTTATATGACATAGCTCAAGCAATAACTCAATCTGGCTGGTTAGGAAGGACATACAAAGGCCTTTTAAGGATTTGTGATCACAAAAGGTTTTCTCTCTTTACTTCCTCTTGAAAAGACCTACTTTTTTCTGGTCAAAGATAAACAATACAGCAGTCATCCAGCCAGGCTTTCCTTCAACAGGCCACATTTCACCAAGCAGAACACTGGCCGCCACCACCTACGGTAAATCACTGCACGATGGAGCCATCTTTGCCAGTCAGAAATAGTTCCCCTCTGCTCTAGCACTGTGTGATTGTAGTTCCTGGCACAGGGAGAGCCTTTCCTTGTCTGCCAGGTTTCTTTCAGCCTAGTTTTAACTCTGGCTCAAAAACATAACCCACCTTTCCAATTGCTCCTTTTGGCCTAGAGAATGTCATCCGGTTTCTTGTGAAGGTCTCAGTCAAAGACCTTGTTGTTCCTTAAGCTGATGCCCCAGTGGAGATAGGCTGTTGCCAACCACGTCTGCCTCACCCACCCCAACCCTGGGGCCCGCTGGAGGACTCTGAATTCCCACAGACCTACAGGGAGGCCCTGAGAGTCTGGGGTGCCACTGGACAAGGTAGCAAGGTGTTATTACAGGTTTCTGACATGCATGACTTAGAAACTAGATCCTGTCAGACTGACTCTGAAAATGAGAGAGAGAGAGAGAGAGAGAGTGGTCAAGCAACAGCAAATAATATGGATTAGGTTTCAAATCAACACAGATTATTTTGGGATTTCAGGCCATATAGCCGGAGCTCTCCCTCTATCACCCTCAAATCTACACCTTCCTCAGGAAATAATTTGTTGAAAAGTTTCTGTTGTCCACTTTATGGAGATTTCATTCTCAGCTTTAAAATATTTCTCAGACTACACACATGTAAACCATGGGATCTTGATTCTCAAGAAGGAGTATTTATTCAAAAGAAGAAGGTTTGGCCACTGCTCCAATTTCTTTAGAGAAAGATTTTGACTCTAGATCTGAGAAAGAGACCATACCATGTGATGAGGAGTGGCCAGATCTCATCTGAACAAAGTCATCTTTGCACACAAGTTATTTTCTAACTGGTGGCTAATTGAAGGATAACTCAGTAAGTATGGAAGGCAGCAAGTGAGACCTGGAGGGAAAGGAAACCAGTATAGAGTGAGTTAAAGAGACAATTACTGCTGTGAGTGGCAAGGGTTCAGTATCACGGAAGTCTCTTAAGACTGCATAGAGCATATGTCAGAGATGTCCTATCTGAAAGAGTGAGGAATGGGAGATTTTCTACCACTTTCTGTTAGTCACTGGTTGAGGACTACTTCTTTACCCATTAACTGCCTATCATTTTCACTGTGCCACGTTTACAAGTTTAGCTCACTTCAGTGGCCAGAGAAAGGCCTTGGGTAGAGTTCTAGGCACTGGAAGCAGGAAGCCTTCAGGGCAGGGCATGCAGCAATGGTGAGAGCTAATGGTTCTGCGATAGGCTACTAGCAGCATCTGTTTCATTAGGCTGGGCCTGGGATTTAGCTCAGCGGCATAAGCGCCTGCCTGGCAAGCGTGAGGTCAAGAGTTTGATCCCCGGTACCAAAAAAAAAAAAAAAGAAGAGATGCTGTTTCATTAGGTTAACTCATCCTGTCCAAGACAGTTCTTCCTCACATCTGCTCTTCCACAGATGGGCCTAGGCCTATCATCTTCCACTCTGGCTCTCTAGAAGATAGAGTTTTGGAGTAGGCTAAGTTGATTCCTCAGGGTTTAGATGGGAAGCAGGTTGGGAGACTTTTGGCTCGACAGAACTTTGTGTGACCACATGAAGTCAAGGAGCCTGGGGCACAGGCAATGAACAGACACAACAGACCCAAGAGGGCCATGAGTACTCAGGGAGAATGCTGCTGAGCAGATGTTGGCTTGGGGCACTAACAAAGCAGTTGAGATGTCTGTGAGTACAGTCTTTGGAGATCATCAATTTGGGACAAAATTTGAGCCTTTTTGCTTTCTTTAGGCCAGTGGCAGTCACCTGCCCTGCAGAGATTTTGAAATATAATAGAATGTAGGAGAAAATACTGGAATTAGAATATCCTTTTGGGACTGGGGATTTAGCTTAGCAGCATAAGTGCCTGCCTGGCAAGTATGTGGTCGTGAGTTTGATCCCTGGTACCGATTTAAAAAAATAGAATATCCTTTTGCCTAAATGAGAAGTCTTATGAAATGTAAGATAAGCTGGTCCCTAGATGTCTTTAAAAACTCCTGGAATAGGACATAGTGGTGCCCATCTATAATCCCAGCTACTCAGGAGGTCAAGGC
>PVLA01002332.1:243386-277115 GCA_004027455.1 Hydrochoerus hydrochaeris | reverse complement strand
TTTAACGTGGAGGGGACCCCAATCGACTTTAAAGTAGATACAGGAGCTGTCTTTTCTGCTCTCCAAGCCCCATTGGGACCTCTCTCATCCAAGAGGTCCTTGGTTCAAGGGGCTAATGGGAGCAAATACAGAGCATGGACCACTAAGAGGACTATGGACCTAGGTAAAGGTAAAGTCCTACATTCCTTCTTAGTAATACTGGAGTGCCCAGCTCCCCTTATGGGGAGAGATCTTCTAATTAAACTAAGAGCTGGAATAACCTTTGAGCCTCAAGGGCCCCAAGTGATATCAAAGAAAAATGAGAAATAGCTCAAGGGATGTTAACTCAGGCCTTCGGCCCATGGAAGCAACCTGTGGCCTATTTGTGAAAGAGATTAGACCCTGTGGCAAATGGATGGCCCCATTGTCTAAAGGCTATCGCAGCAGCAGCTATCCTAACCAAAGACGCAGATAAACTGACTCTGGGACAAAAATTGATCATAGTAGCCCCACACACGTCACAAAGTGTCATCTGCCAGCCCCCAGATAGATGGCTCTCCAATGCCAAAATCACTACCAAAGCCTCCTGCTCAATAAGGACCGAATAACATTCGGTCCTCCAACTGCCCTCAACCCGGCCACTCTACTGCCTGATGAGACATCTGAGCCAATCCTACATACCTGTCAAGAGATTCTGGCAGAGGAAATTGGAATTCGCCGAGACCTGACAGACCGGCCACTCCCAGACGCTGAGGTAACCTGGTTCACCGACGGCAGCAGTTTCCTACTAAAAGGTAAGAGACACGCAGGGGCCGCGGTTACAGATGGGACTCGAGTTATCTGGTCATCAGGACTGAGAGAAGACACATCCACACACAGGGCAAAATTAATTGCCCTTTCAAAGGCTTTAGAGTTGGTGAAAGGAAAAAGGGCAACCATTTATGCTTTTGCCACGGCGCATGTACGTGGGGCTATTTACCAGCAGAGAGGACTCCTAACTTCAGCTGGAAAGGAAATCAGAAACAAACAAGAAACTCTTAGACTCTTGGCGGCTATTATGCTACCACAAAAATTGGCCATAATGCACTGCAATAGCCACCAAAAAGATACAGGCTCTATAATACAGGGCAACAACCATGCAGATAAAACTGCGAAGCAGGTGGCCTTAAGTGCTCCCACCACTTTGCTCCTGGAGGTCAATACTCTATCAGAGACCTGTCCAAAGGAGCCTCTCCAAACTCCCAAGATGGGAAAAGCAGAACTTCTAGCCTATTTCCAACAGGCCCATAAGTTAACCCATCTGGGGACAAAAAGTTGTGCTTATTAGCCAGAAATCAATCAACAGATAGTCAACTGTCAGTCACCCAAATTAAGGAACTGGCAGAACAAGTTACCAAAAGTTGCCAAGCTTGCCACGTTGTCAACACTTTCCCCTCCAAATCCCCAAAAGGAAAGAGATTACAAGGAACCCAGCTGGGACAATTCTGGGAAGTGGATTTTACTGAGATAAAGCCAACCAGATATGGGCTTAAATATTTGTTAGTCTTTATAGACACTTTCTCAGGATGGACCGAGGCGTTCCCTACCAAAAGGGAAACCACCGATGGTAGTTAAAAAGTTGATGGAAGAGATCTTTCCTCGTTTCGGCCTGCCAAAGGTAATTGGGTCTGATAAGGGGCCAGCATTTGTGGCTCAGGTAAGTCAGGGATTGGCCAAGATATTGGGGATTGATTGGAAACTTCATTGTGCTTATAGACCCCAGAGTTCAGGACAGGTAAAAAAAAAATGAATAAAACAATCAAAGAGACCTTGACAGAATTAGCCAAGGAGACTGGCTCTAACGACTGGACCATGCTCCTACCTTATGCTTTGTTCAGAGCTAGGAACACTCCTTCTCAGTCGCCTAATCTAACTCCCTTTGAGATCCTATATGGGACCCCTCCTCCCATTCGAGACCTCAGCCCCCTACTTAAGGACACCCATTTACCCCATACCTTTTTAATTAATAGACTCCAGGCTCTAGACCAAATTCTAAAGGTCCTGTGGTGCCAACTCTCCTTGGCCTACCAGCCAAGCGACGGACCCGCTCACCACCAATACAACATGGGAGACTTCGTCTACGTCCGTCGCCATCAGATACAGACCCTAAAACCTCGCTGGAAAGGACCTTTTCAAGTGCTCTTGACAACTCCTACGGCAGTCAAGGTGGATGGCATCACACCCTGGATCCACACATCTCACCTCAAGCCAGCACCGCCACTGCCGGAGCCCCAATGGAGGTTGGAAAAGACTGAAAATCCCCTCAAGTTACGGGTTTGTAGGGTTGCTACTCCTCCTCCTCTTTCCCTTGGGGAACTCAATCCCAATCCCCACAAACCTTGGAAATGGACAGTGTCTAGATGGAAAGATGGAGAGACTTTATGTACCTGGGAAGGGGCAGGGGAGCCATCTTTTCAGATACCCCCCTGTCAGTTAACCACTCATCAGTCGTGCTGTGTCCAGGGAGATCTTTACATGTGCCCTGCGTCTAACCCTGGAAAGGGCTACTGTAATAGTCCGGGGCATTATTACTGTGCCTATTGGGGATGTGAAACTTTAGCAACTACCTGGAAGGTTACCTCCCCTGACCCGCACCTAAAAATTGGCTTCTCCCCCAAAGGTTGTCACCCATACCATACTGGTCCCGTCGGGAACTGTAGGTTAGGCAGATGGGGGCCTGGAGGAAAGCCCCCCTGCAAAACCATATATATAAATGTTACTACCCCCACTGACCCCAAATGGCTAACGGGGATGATTTGGGGAATCAGATACGTAGAAGATGGCACAGATAGAGGAGGACTGATATAAATTAGAAAGGAAGAAGTTCCCCAAAAAGCTATTGGAATAGGACCCACCTCTGTGCTAACTAAAAAGAATCCACTTCCTCAATTAAGACCCACGACCCCTCTAAAACTCGACTATACTCCCCGTAGCTCCACCAGCTCCCCAACTCCCATTCCCCACGAGCTAACAACTCCTGGTGACCAGTTATATAACCTAATCCTGGGAGCCTATTCTAACCTTAATCACTCTCGAGCTGACCTTACACAGTCATGCTGGCTTTGCCTGTCTGCATCACCACCCTACTATGAGGGAGTAGCTGTAAAAGAACCATATGCTACCCTCTCTTCTGGCTCATCCTGTAACTGGGACAATGACCTTAAACTTACCTTGTCTGATGTTACGGGACAGGGGACCTGTATAGGTAATCCTCCTTCCCACATTAAAACTTTATGTACTACTATTAATCAAATCCAAGGAAAAGATAAGTTCCTTCAACCTCCCACTGGTTTGAAATGGGCATGTGACACTGGAATCACCCCCTATGTATCTACAAAAGTGTTCAATAACTCTGCTAACTTTTATGTACTGGTCTCTATATACCCCCGAATCCTCTATCATTCGGGGACGGAGCTAGAAGATAAACTATCAGACCAAACTAGATACAAAAGGGAACCAATCTCTATAACTCTGGCGGTTCTTATGGGAATAGCCGCCACAGCCGGTATAGGCACAGGGACAGCTGCCATTATACGTGGCAACCAACAGACTAGTCAATTACAAGCTGCAGTAGACCAAGACTTAAAGGCCATAAAAACATCTGTCCTGGCCCTCCAAAACTCTCTGACCTCCCTTTCAGAAGTAGTTCTACAGAATAGACGAGGACTTGATTTACTTCTCCTTAAGGAGGGGGGACTGTGTGCAGCTTTAAAAGAACAATGCTGCTTCTATGCGGATCATTCTAGAGTTGTTAAAGAGTCCATGGCTAAACTCAGGGAAAGATTAAACCAAAGACAAAAAGAACAGAAAGCCCAGCAAGGCTTATTTGAGTCTTGATTCAGCCAGTCTCCATGGCTCACCACCTTACTGTCGGCCCTAACGGGACCCTTGATTGTGCTACTCTTAATAGTGATTATAGGACCCTGTATATTAAATAGAATAACAAATCTACTACAAAGTCAGATTGGCAATGTAAAACTAATGCTCCTCAGACAGCAATATGAGATTCTAGATCACCTCAACAATAAGCCCCCCGATCTCTAAGATTATAGATTCACAACACAAAAAGGGGGGGGATGTAAGAGAAATTTTCTCTTATTAACAGTGCATGGTCTGCGCTGCTCCATGCCGCTCATCTCCTCCCAATATTCTGGGAATTGAGCCGTTATAGTTTAAAGCTGCCTAGGTTAAATTCAGACAAGGATAAAGCTGACTAGAAAACCTGGGTTGCAAGGTAGAGAACAACCCCATCCGGTGTTTAAGGAATTTATGGAATGTACCTTCCCTGGGCATCTACTGCCCATATTAGGAAACACCCTCCACCGCCCGACTCTAGACCACCCTATAGTCACAACCTCCAGTGAATGTAGAAAGCCATTTAAACTAACCAATGCCTTCTGTTTCTGTAACTGTGCTTGCCAAAGCCCTGCCTTCCTTTGTCCTGTAGTTTTAAAAGCCATGCTCCGGCATGCTTCGTGGCTCTCTGTTCCTGCGTGTTCAGTGGGCAACAAATAAAACCCCTTGCATGTTGCTTAATTAAAAGAGCATAGCTTTTATTATCTAGCTCAGTTCTATTTCACACATGAACCTGCTATAGACCCATAAGTAAATGATGTTTATACTGGATTCTAAAGGTGTAATTTCCATCCAGGAAGCAGTCACTCTTCTCTGCTGCAAAAGTTGTCTTGAAGCGACTTCCAAGTCCAAGTTAATTTTCCTCAGAACAATTCAAGAAGATCCAACATGGCTGAATAGAGGAGGAGCCATGTCAGAGAAAAAGAGAAACAATCACAAATGGATAGACATAAGAGATGGATTAATCAAACACAATGTGGTAACCATGTCTGAATTCTGATTTGAAGATTCTAACCCAAAGAACACTATTCAGAGACAATTGCAGAACATTCTACAAGAAAGAGAGAACTTCACTGGAACTGACAGAATCAATGGCAGTTGGAACCTCCAAGAAAAATGTGTGATATTGCTTCCAAAATGGCCTCTAGTCAAGAGGCCATGAATGACTTCAGGCCAGTACCTGCCACCACAGTTGTGGAATGAGAGCTAGCAAGAGTGCCACTATACCAAAAGTTTCAGTGTGTGAACCTGGGTCCCAGAGCTACCCCTCAACTTGGACAACAAATAAAACCCCTTGCATATTGCATGAGAGGACATCTGTTGGCTTCTCCCTACACGCAGCAGGCATCTCGAAACTCACAAAATTTTTCTTACCCCTGTGGTCATGATATTATAGTGTGTTTTTGTTTCACTGAACCACATACTTTAGTGACTAATAGCACCAATGGGGGAAAAATTTTTTTTTTTTTTGTCTTTGAGAAAAGGTCTTGCTATTGCAGTTCAGGCTGACCTTGAGCTCACTTTGTAGCCCAGGCTGGTCTCAAACTTGCAATAATCCTCCTGCTTCAGCCTCCTAGTTCTGGGATTACAGGAGGTCACCACCATGCCAAGCTGAAAATATCTTGATATGATCAGTTTCTAATTATTGGCATAAAGTGCCTCTAATAAATTATTCATAAATCTGTTGTGCAGAATAGAAAGATTACAATTACTGTGAAATTACAATTACTGTGAAATTACTTATTAAGGGGAATTTGGTTAGAGATAACGAAGTTATTCCAGCACTACAGTAAATCCCTGATTTACAAAGGAATTCCATTCTAAGAAAAGGATAGACTTTTTTCCTAAGTCTAGAAATGTGAATCTTACCTTTGACACTGATACACAATGTGTGTTACCTTGTGCTTCCCAGTAGTCCCCTCCACATCACTGCTTGTCCTCTTCCTGACATCCTGAGCTCAGACTGAGCACTATACTATTGTGAACTACCCACTGTACAGTAAGCACATAGCAGCACAGCACAGCACAGCATGACAATGTCCAGCAGACAAGTGAGCCATGTCCATGATTTGTTTGCATGTAGGAATGTTCCTAATTGAAGTTCTGTTTGTATGTATGAAAGTTCACAATTTGAATGTCCCTAAGTTGGGGACTTAACTGCAGTTTATATTTTATTAGCATTCTTTAGGATGTAAGGCTCATAATATGTTTAAAGATTTTTATACTAAATATATGATGTATAGTCTGAAAAAGTGATAGCATTATGACTATCAGGATTTAAGAGCAGGAAAACCGGATTGTAATTCTTGATCTGACCACAATTTTTTATGTATCTTGAAGATATTCAACACTCTATTGTGCCTTAATTTCTCCATCTATAAATTTTTTAATTAAAATAACAAGTGATAGTACTTTGAATATATAAATTACTATTATTAACACCCCTTTCCAGAGCATCTGCTAAAGAACAGTGCTGCTAATATTATTGTATTGGATAAAGTAATTCTAGGAAGATTGATTTTAAGTAATCTCAAAACCTAGCTTAAACTGCCCATTGACACCCTCCTTGCCCTTGGTTTTTTGAAGGTAATTCTGCTGGGCTGCTCTATAAAAATGGACATTAGCATGGTTTCTGTCCTACAGCACATCCTGACCATCTCAGGTGTTCATTTCACTCTTGCCCAGGAGACCTGGGCCTCAATCCCAGGGCCTTTGTGGTAGGCAAGCACTGTACCTCCTGAATGTTTCCAAGATCAGATCTGAACTCCGGGACTCAAGTAATTTTCCTGACTCAGCCTTCCAGGTAGCTGTGACTGTATGAATGTGCCACTTCCTGATTTTATCTCTATATGGATAAGTCTTAGAAACATGTATCTTTACTTTTCCCTTCCCATCAGATCTCACTACTCTGTGTGTGTGTGTGTGTGTGCATGTGTGTGTTCACGTTACATATGTAGCTTGAACAATTCATAATAGCTAGGTCTTGGAGCAGCCTATATATCCATCAACAGATGAATGAATAAAGAAAATGTATTTGTACACTATGGAGTACTACTCTGTCATAAAGAAAAAACTTGAGTCATTTGTAGGAAAATATGTATATCTTGACACCATAACTTTAAGTGAAATAAATTAGACACACAAGCTTAAATATGCATGGTTTCTCTTATATGAGAAAACAAAAACAGAATTAAAAGAAAATAGTTGGAAGGAGGGAGATAGATCTTTTGCAAATGGGAAGGGTACCAAGAGATGGGATAGGGAGGGATGGGGGAAGGGGGTAAAAAAGAATTAAAATGCATTATGTACATGTACCAACTCCCCACAAGGAATGTAATCATTATGTACCACAAACATGTACTAATAAAAAACTGGAAAAATATATGGTTTGAATAGCACTGTATAGCTTAGTAATGCTTATTACAGAGTTGGCAGGCAATGTTTGTTGGATAAACTTGAATATTCTGCTGTCTCTTGACCTTTTAAGTATACCTAATACTTTTCCCAAGTCTCTGTGTTGATGTAGCACTTTTCCTTCTTTCATAAGTTCTTTTTTTAATTTACTTTTTATTCTTCAATATCAATCACTCTAGATCCTTTAGAAATCTCTCCATTGTGGTCTCTGATGATTAATCAAGTATTGTCTGACACCTTCAGAATACCCCCCACAAAGTGCTATCTAGATAATGTAATTTTTAGAAAAGAACATATGCCACAATATGAATACAGAAGCAAAACTTTGCATGTGTATAGAGCAGACATTAGCTAACTGTCCAGTATATCAGTCTCAGAGACTACAACTTAAATTCAAATGCTACCAAAATTGTAAATGGCCATGTCATGGTACTTGTAGTTATTAATTTGATAGTTGAAACCATCTACAACAATTCTCTAAATTCCAGGTATGAAAATAAAAGAACAAACAAAGAATGCTTAGAGTCAGTCTCTGTATTCACGGGTTCCATATTCATGAGTTCAACCACCCACAGACAGAATATTCAAGAAAAAAAATGGATCTGTACTGAAACTACAAAGCTTCTTTTGGTCTCATTTCCTAAACAGTACAAAAACTATTTAAATAGTCTGGAGATTATTTAAAATATATGGGAGAGGATGCATAGGTTATATGTAAAATATATGTGGGACTGTAGCATCCTCAGATTTTGGCATTAGTGGGGGCTTCTGGGATACCAAGGGTCAGCTTGCATTCACTACTTGCTGTAGCAAAGCAGAGAACTGCTATCACTTTTGTTTGATGGTAACTTACAGGCAGACAGGATAGTGTAATGATTTATGTTAGAAAACGAAAAGGATTCAGATACTCCGTTCCACTAGAATTGGAAGTTGTTGGCATGAATTTGGCTTTCTCTGGTTAATCCTAAGTGGGAAATGGAAACAAGCTAAGGAAACTGGCAGTCATCAGTCAAGCCCAGGTCATTTTGTGCTGGTCACTGAAGAGACTGATTACTTTTCTGGACTGGTTGATACAGAGATTGTGGGTCAGAATTCTATTTTTTATATATGATCCCGCCATTGTTTGTGAGTTCAGTCTCTTAGAAGATTCTACTCAGGATCATCATATTCCCTGCAGTACATAACAGAGTTCTGGACACATGCTTGGATTGATATGCATTTGTTGATTTGATATGCTTATAAGATGGCTAAATGGATTGGGATTCATATTTTTTTTATTTTAAAGAGAAAAAACAAAAATTGAGAAGCAAAGAAACAATTAAAAAGCAATAGCAAAAGCAAAATTACAACAAAAAACAATGCTAATATAGGATTTCAAAACAACATGATAGAAATTTAACAATGGTTGTTACATTGCATACTGTTATCCTCAAAGTAATTGCTCAGGCTGCAAGATACAGGCATGCAAGATTGATCAAACAATATAATTTCTCTTTGAGCAGTTTCTTTCCCTTTTACTATATCTATTGTAACTTTTGTATCTTATTTACTTTAAGTTTCTTACACTAGTGAGACAATATGGTATTTACACACTCAAGTCTCATTTCACTTAGGAGTATAGATTCTAGTTGCATCCATTAACCTATAAAAGCCTCCAGTTTATTGTTCTTTATGGCTGAGTAGTACTCCATTATATAAAAATACCACATATTTTTATCCATTCTTCAGGCATTTGGGTTGTTTCCAAGATTTACCTATTACAAACTGGCTGCTATAAGCATGGGTGCACATATATCACTGTGATACAATATTTTCAGTTGTTCTGGGAAAATATCCACAAGGGGAATAGCTAGTTTGAATGACACCTAGTTTTTTAAGGAATCTGTGTGCTGATTTTCACATTGGTTTTACCAGTCTACACTCTTGCCAGGAGATTCATAAATTTTAAACAAACAAAATATATATATAGTATATAAAAGACTTCTTTGGAATTTGAACCTTCGTACATTTTATGGGGTAAATCGTGTTCTAGTAGAAATCGTAAACTTGAGAGGTTCTAAGATATCTAAGGTATTAAGGATTATTATATGCAATAAATCCCTAGACTTCATGGAGGTTATGGACAAATTGGACAAGCAAGATATCAGCAGGAATTTGAATAAAAGTTTCCAACATCTTTGGAATAAGCATCTCTAAACAGTGCAAAATTGACACCCATTGATTCTCATGTTTTGAGGGCAGGACAGAGTTCTAAAGACATAATCTCTTCATATGGACATGCAAAAACAAGACTTTAGAAAAGAGATAGACTCTGAGTTTGATTTTAATGGTGAGTATATTTTATAAGAGAAGAAAAGAGTTTGTTTTTCTTTTCTGAGTAAAAATATATGCGAAAGAGGTGTATCCAGACACAAGTTATAAAACTGGTTTGGCAAAACACAATGTGTTGTGGTGAAGCAATAGAAAATAAAACAGGTCAAGTGAGTTCTGGGAAGATTGAGGCATGCTAGGAAACGAGGCATCAGAATGTGTACCTCTAATTTGTATGTGGTGAGAAACCCGTGGCCTTTTAGGTAACACAAAAACATCTTTAGATAACTGTTGTACCACTGAGCTACACCCTCAGCTGAAGAAACGCACTTAGTAAAACATTGTTGCATATCCAGTGTTGTAATATGGTAGGAGGGTCCATGGGGTCTGCCCTTAAGGATATCATGCTATAAACAAAACTGATAATCTACTTAGGGTAGATATTCACTAAGCTGGAAATATGGAATCTAAATGCCTTTTTTTTTGTCTCCTCTTAGTACTCTGTACCTTTAGGAATGCCAAGTCAATGTTTGTTTTGAATGTTACTTCCTTTTATATCTTGTGACAGAAGACATATTTGCCAGGAATTCAATAAAAAAAGTTAAAGATGCATCTCATTGATTTTTTTTAACAATTCAAAATAACACTGTTGATATCCATCTTGTGTATTCAACCAACTGATCCAACTCCCTAGTAGACTAATAGCACTACTAATGAGGAACACTGATAATGTTAGTAACAGCTAAGCTCATTTCCTAACATTCACTTAACCCCTTGGCTTCTAACTTGCTCACTTATCTCCTGTGTGGTCAGCTCTAGATACCGGATAGCACTCATCCAGTACAACTTTGGTTCTCTTCTGTTTTGTATCAACACCTGCACACTTATCTGCATCTAGTCACTCAGTGAACAACCCAGCCTGAGCAGCCAAGCTAGTCCCTGGAACCCTTCCCCAGAACATGTGACCCATGTGCAGCCTGGATTGCTTATCATCACAGGAGAAAATTTGAATAAATAAATACATAAACTATTGCCATGAAACAGGTTATTTGTTACTTTTACTGTTATCTCCTGCTTTGAGCAAGACCTGACAAAGAATAAATAAAACACTAATTAACAAAGATGGTCATAGTCTAAGATAAGGTACTAGGTTATCAACATAGGAGTGTTCCAATCAGTTTTTTTTTTATTTAAAGAAAACAAAAGCATGCAAAGGGCAGAGATAATACAGAATTTCCAAAAAAAGATAAGAAATCACTAGTTGATAAATTACATATTGTCCTCTTAGATATAGTTGTTCAAGTTACAAAATTAAAGCATACAAAGTAGATATTCAAACAGTGAGAGTGTAAACAGCTATGCATGCATGAATAGAGATTCATGTATTTATCCTTTCTGTATTAGAGGGAAAAACAAAACTTAGCAAGACAAAACAAAACAAATTCCTATAAAAACATGAAACCAAAAAGTCGTGTAAAACCACAGTACAAGGTGATCTACAATGATTGCTGTGTTGTTTATTATCTTCAATAGAATTGTCTATATCATCAGGCATACATGAATATAGCAGTATAATTGAATATAGCAGTACATAACAATATTAGTAAAAATAAAACATTGTAGGCAGTATAAAGCTTCAAAGGCAGGTAATAATCAAACCAGAGTGGATATTCTAGTGAATCTTGTCATCTTAAGTGCAATTGCCTATACTCTCAGACTTGATACTATCAATCATAACAGCTTTGAATAAAATCTGTCAATACAAAACAGCGATCTAACAAACCAGATTTGATTACGATGAGTCATGGTAAAACAGTGTAGGTTTTACAGAGCTTTAGATTAAGTTAATAGGAAATTAAGGATGAATACCATATTATCCTGTTATTTTTGGGATTACTGTCTGTGCCCTCAAGTTTAGTACAGGTAGAATGACTGGAACAGAATATAATCCATCTAAGCAGAGTGGTGTGAGTAATGTGGGTTTCAAATCCTGGTGCACTATTAACAATATAGTGTATGAAGGCCATCTATGTTAGAGATTCTAGCCATCCTTCTCTGCCTCATTTGTGCTATGCTATTTGTCTGCCTTTGTCTACTTTTCTCTTTCATTCCACTGCCTGCCCCACTCATCAAGGCCTTTCTGCCACTGTTCCTAAAATCCTGGTATTTTTTTTCTCTCTCTCTAGAATGTCCTTCAGTGTTCTCTGCAGGGTTGGATTGGTAGTCACAAACTCCCCCAGGTCTTCTTTGTCATGGAAGCATCTTGTTTCTCCATTAATTTCTAGTGATAGTTTTGCAGGGTACATCAATCTGGCTGGAGGTTATTTTCTTTCAGGGCTTGGAATACTTTGCTTCAAGCTCTTCTTGATCTGATGGTCTGTGTTGAGAAGTCAGCCATGATTCTGATGGGCTTACCTTTATAGGTAATCTGTTTCTTTTCTCTGACGGCTTTTAATATTCTGTTTTTATATTGAATTTCTGGTATCTTGATTATTATATGTCTGGGTGTAGATCTGTTTTGGTTGTGGGTGGCTGGAGTTCAGTATGCCTCACATAACCGAATGTCATTTTCTTTTCCCTTGCTTGGGAAATTTTCCTTAATTATTTCTGTGAATAGCCTTTGTAATTCACCTTTATGTATTCCTGCTTCTTCGTTCACATTTCTTATTCTTAAATTGTAGATTCTCTTGTCATCTTCTAGCCGTTGTATTGTTACTGCCTGTTTCCTTGTTATTTTTAAGAGATTTTTCCTTTCATGATCACACATTGGAAACTTGTCTTCAAGTTTTGATAGTCTGTCCTTAGTTTCTTTTAAGGAGTTTTGCAGGCTTTCAATGTAGTTTTTAATTTCCTGAGAGTCTCTTTGAATCTGCTTCATGTATTCTATATTTTCTTTATCAAATATTTCTCTCCTTTTTTTGTGTTCCTCCCTTCTACCATCTGTATCTTCCTGAGAGATGCTTCCTGAGAGCATTTCTTTTATTACTCTACTCATATCTTTCTTTACCTGATTTAATATTTCAGTTCTGAGCTTGTCTACAAGGTTCTGAAGATATCTCTTAATGTCCATTGAAGCCATGTCTGATGTTGCATGTTTGCTACCCTCAGTCTCCCTTGTTTTTCCCTCTCCTGGATGAGTGCTCTCAGGGTTCTGGGTTAGGGCCTCCTCCTGCCTCTCTCTCCTGTCATGGTCCTGGCTTCCTCCACACAGGTCCCAGCCCCCTTCCCTGTTGGCCACATTTCCTCTGAAGCACACTGGCAAGGGACATCTGCCCTCTCCTGCCTGCTCTTGTCACTGAGGTGTAAGCAGCAGCTGTGTTTGCCTGCCCCTCTGCACCATGCCAGCCAAACTTCAGGGGCCTTCACCCGATTAGTGCTTGCTAGGTGCAGAGAATCACTGGGTCCCGGCCAGGGGCGCAGCCCAGTCCAAGCAAATCCCATGAATCTGCTCTGGGGAGGGAGGAACCAACTGAAGTCACTGTCGCTCCCAGTTCAGGCTCCTCCTGCCCAATTCCAACATGTCGCCCATTTGGTCTGGCCCTTCCCATGGGGTGGGGTCTCATTCCCAGCACTGACCATGGATTAATGAAGGACACTTTGCCAGCTCTGCTCTCAGTTGGGCTCACCAAATCCTGACTTCAGCGCTGCTGTGCTTCCTGTGAGTGGCGGCGGGAATGAGTTTGGGTGGCTCTGCCACCTGGCATGGATTCAGGACTTTGCAAACTTGGTGGGTCACCACAAACAAAAACACTGTGTCCCATAGTTTTTAGCTGTTTCAGTTGTAGTCCCGACATATTTGACGAGATTTTTTACATTTTAATTTCTTCCTGTGTCAAGAGGATCTATCTCCCTCTGTCTGGGTCTCTCCAGGGTGTTTTATTCTGGCAAATGGGTTGTTTCTCCCAAGAGGCTTTGTATTTTGTTGCTCACTGATCAGCCATCTTGACTTCTCTGGAAGAATACTTTCTTCTTTTTTTTTTTTTTATTGGTACCGGGGATCAAACTCACAACTGCATGCTTACAAGGCAGGCACTTATGTCACTGAGCTAAATCCCTAGCCCTGTTCAACCAGTTTTACCATCAGGACATCACACACATACAGGCTGTCTATGTAATTTGAAGAATTTGTAAGTGGCCAGGTAAACTAGATAAGATTCATGTTTCCCAGCAGAAACATATCATGAAAACAAAGATCTGCATTTGGAATATATTGTGTTTCCCAGAAGCAGTATTCCATAAAACACATATTTACATCTGGTGTTCTGTTAAAAAGTCTAACATTCACATAATATCTCCAGAAGAAAACCCCAGATTTGTTAGTGTTTCTGGTTTCCATGGTGTAAATCCATGGTTCCTTACTCCCACCATGAGCAGCTTCAAACTACCACCATGACATCAGTGAACATGTAGTTTCAACTACATTATACAGTAAGACACTTTTACAAAATATTTTCATCATTCAGATACAATAGCTATGAGTAAACTCAAAAACAAAGATAATAGTACAATGTATGGTATTTAAATAATTAGGAAATAATGAGAACTTATTAATGGTGTTTAATATATTTATACAATTATAAGTATATATATGATTTAATTTTTAATGAGGGCTAAATATAACAACCACCTTGAAAAGTTCCTAATAATGTAACTACCAGCTTTCTTGAGTCAGTACAGACAAATTCCACATACCACTATAGCATCCAAGGAGACACTGATGCCAAGTCCACACGAGTAAAACCTTTCCTTCTTAACTGGACTCCTCCTTCTACCTATCCCTTCTCCATTCATGCAGGCATCAGACATAGCCTAGTGAGTGTGGGGAAGGGGACCGAACAAAACAGTCAAAAGAGAAGTAATCCAACTTTCTCTTTGAACTGCAGATTTTTTTTAAAGAGTGTAGAACAAAACAGAACAAAGCTGATCAGAAGAAAAAAATGTGACACAGGATTTCAAAGCAAAACAACAGGAGACAGTGGCTACCATAATGTCTCTTGTTTTCTTCTAAATAGTTGTCTATATCTTCACACACAGTGAACTCATACAAAACAACATAGTATAAAACTGATCAGAACAGAGTAATGAAAGCATTACAGGCCTTCAAAACCAGACAACAGAAAAATCAACAATGGCCACCATAATGTCTCTTGTTCTCTTCAAAATAGCTGTCCCTACCTTCACATATGTTGAAATTAAATAATACAAAAGATTAAAACCACTCTAAACAAAGAATAAAAGCATTACTGGATTTCACAGCATGACAATAGGAACTCAGCAATGGATACCATAATGTCTCTTTTTCTTCAAAGTAGCTGTTCATATCATCATGCATAATACAATCCATTCTCATAAACTTTTTAGGAGAAGTTCTAGGCATGTATAAGCCTCTACATGTACATCTATCCTTTCTGCATTAGAGGGAAAAACAAAACAAAACAAATTACTAGAAAAACAAGAAACAAAAGACAACATTAGCAAAGAGTCCAAACCAGTGACAATTATAGGACTTCAAAACAAGGTGGTAGGAACATAACTAAAGCTGTTATTTTACTTAGTAATCTTCAAAAGAGCTCCTCAGATCACCAGACACAAACATGCAAAATGATATAATCCTATGAATGTTAACTGTTTTGTTCCAAAACTAATAGAATTTATAACACAATCATCTTAGCTATCTTAAGTGTGTTTATACAAATTTAGATTTTTTTTTCTTTTTTTTCTCCTTTTCCCTGAGTTGTTATTTTTTCCCCCTTTGAGCAGATTCTTACCCTTTACAGTATTTATTGAGGATTTTGTATCTGACTGAACTGCAGATTTTTAAGCCTAAAATAGGCCTAAACTGGGAGAGAGGTAGAACTTAAACTGAATAATTATTATGATTTATAAGATCATTAGACTTGCACTTGCTAGTGTCTAAAAGAATCCAGTAGAACTAACTAATTCCCTACTCTTTCATTTTGATATATTTAAGAACAAATAGAGCAAATGAGTTTATAGGGAAAAATTGAGAAAAATAAATTTTCTGTTTGTACTCCACAAAGTCTAGTTCATTGAGAAACATGCAGTTTGCATATCCCTGTATAATAAATTACTCTGAAACTTAGCATCTTAAAATATGATTTCAAAATTGATGTGGGTCAGGAAATTAGTGTGATGATTCTAGCTCAGGATCTCTTCAAAAGGTTGCTGTCAAAGTATTGCTGTCATATGAGGACTTGCCTGAGGTAGCAGGATCCCATTTGAGAAAGGAGGAACAATTTCTAAGTAAAACACTATTTGTTACATACCATTCTCTGAGGCTCACTGAAGAATAGGACCAAAAAAAAGGTTTGCATTCTTTAAAAATCTTGCAGGAGACTGAGGAGGAAGCAACTCAAATGTACTTTAATGGATAATGGATAAACAAATAGTAGCAAGTGTATACAGTAGAATTTTATTCAGGAGTATTATTTAAAGGAATGAAATGATAATATGCAAAAGAGTGAAATAATGTGAATTAAAAATATTATGGTGAGTTGGAGAAGCCAGACAGAAGAGGCTATTATATGATCCTATTTACATGAAACATCCAAGAATACATAATCCATGTACAAGACATAGATTAATGATCATCGGGCAACAGGGAAAGAAAACATGGACAAGGTGGGTGGCAGCTGCTCAGGGGATATGCAGTTTCCTTCCAGAGTGATAAAGCAATTTGGAAACTAAAGGGAAGCAGTGGTTGTATGATACTGTGTATGTTACTGAAATGCCCTACTTTGAAATTGTCCGTTTTATGCTTTGCGAATTTAGTCTTCTTATTTTCCAAAAGAGAGGAGCTTGTGTTAGCATTAATGAGAATCTAGGGATTACAGAAATAGAGGGAAACAGGAGATCTTTCAGATGATAGATTTTTCTATCTACACAGGTACAAGTACAACCACTGAAACTAACTGTTGTGATGTTTGGTGTTTTGGGGGTTTGTTTTGTTTTGTTTTTGAGACATGGTTTCATTATGTAGCTCAAGCTGACCTTGAACTTGCAGCAATCTCTTTCTGCCTCAGCCTCTCAAATGCTGGAATGACAGTGGCTGCTATTATGAGCTTGTGCCCATTTGAAAGTTGGAATGAATTCAGTTATGAGTAAAAGATAGCTGAATAGCATCTTTAGTATAAGCTGTCCCTGCTTTGTAGTACATGTCACATAAATTGTATTTTTCCAGGCCCCACTGGACTTGTAATGAAAGGGAAAAACTGTACAAGAGAAAATATTCTTTTAAAAACTTTATTCTTTTGATACTGCCTAGCTCAGTAACTGCTTCATGACTTTTTTTTTAATACCTCTGTAACCACAAGAGTGTAACTGAACATACAGGATGTCTGATTGTAACAAGCTCCATGACCATTAATCTAATCTTGTAACTGATGATCATGAATTTAGTCTTGTAACCGATGATCTTAACTGCTAGCTAATCATAACAGCCAGGCTGTTTTGTCTAGCCTTTATACCTCCTGCTTGTGCATCATATAAAATCCCTAGATCACCAGAAATCAGGGCCTGTTATTTTGGGAATGATCCCAATCAGTGCCCATTGACATAAATAAATCTGCCTCCAAATTCTGGGTGTCATTTGGATGTTTCTGTTTGCCATAGCAGTGACAGCCATTTACCAGGTAGAGGCTAGTTTGTGGTTTAGAGTCATATGAGGCTCCCTGACCACTTTAGTAAAATTGATCAGTTCATTAGAGGACTCAACTTACTAATTCTAGGAACCTTAAGGGGCATAAACAAGAATTTCACACTTGGTGACTTTGCAAACAAGTTCTTATTAGCTAACATTTCTTATTAGCTAACAGTTCTGTGTGAAGTCTCCTGGTATGATTTATATCTAGATGTCCCCTCAAAGCCTCATGCACTCATAAGTGGGACTTAGGAGGTGACTGGATCATGGGAGCATGAAACTCATCATGTGTTAGTCCACTGATGAGTTTATAGGTAAATGTGATGTTAGGAGGTGAAGTCTGGTCCCTGAGGGTGTGGCCTGAAAGTCTATCTCTCTCCCTCCTCCTTGCTCTCTGTCCCCACTTTGAGTTGCCACATTATACATTCTTTTTCCTCTACTACTCCACTCTGTTATGATGCTCTGCCTTGGAGCCAGCCAACTGTAGAATGAAACCTCTACAAACTGTGAACCACAGTAACCTTTTTCTCCTTCTTTAAATTGTGGGTGTTGGATATTGTGTCTCAGCAACAAGAGAGTAACGAAGATACCTACTGATCTCTAACTCACCTGATTTTGACCCAAGAGTGTTTATGAGTACTACAAACAAGTATCTCACCTCTACCCTTCACCCCCAATTGTGTAAGAATGCTTTGTAGGAAGTGATTCTCTCGAAGGGAGCTTGCTTGCTTCTGTGGCCAGAGTTACATGCCCTAAGAAATCTCAAAGTGACTCATGGAACTTTTCTTCAGGTAAGTCTTTGAGGAATTGTTTCTATGATCCAAACCTCATGAAAAGGTAGGCAGTGGCCAAGTTCACTTATAATGGAAGGATTTTTTTTAATTTATAGTATATTATAAAAATTCATTAGAAATTGTTGCAGTATGGGTTTATACAGAAAAGAAGGCCAAGTGGCTAAACTGTTGGTCATCAAGGGAAGGTAGGAGAGGAACTGAAGAGGAAGGTAGTTACCTATGTACATAGTTATGAGGATCTTGTTAAAAAGTATTTCATTGTTAGTGCAATGATATGACATTTAAAGATCTTGATAATGTTCTATGATTTTTTAAAAGAAATTTCTGTGACTGAAATATGAATAATGAACAGAAGTATATGTAAAGATGAAAAAGAGAAATTGAAAGTTATTGTAGAAGTCAATAAGACCAATGGTGATGTCTTGGCCCTGATATGGAGTAAGGGAAAAGCAAAGAAATGGACAGATGGACATAGATCTTACAAATGGTACTTGCTGATGAACTGGAAGTGGAACTGACATTAAAAAGTATTAAATGGAGTCCCTCACACTGCATATCTTTGGTGCTAAACAGAGTACCTGGAAAATGCACATATTTAATGAATAAAACAGGTTAAGATCTACAAATGTAAGAATCAAACCATAAACACAGAATAATGTTATTTAATCCTACTCTGTTTTTCATAGTAGCCACTAAAAAATATTAGAAATAAAACTAAAGCCAGCTCTTTCCAGTTTAAAGGTAGAGAATAATGGAGCAAGAATAATAGGTGGCTACTCATGGGATAAGTCTAGAAAAATTGGGTGAACTTACCCAAAAGTCACCTTGCAAAAGGTACAAGAGTATAGATCCTGTTGAAAATACTCTTAAGTTATCCTCTAAAGATTATATTATTTTCTTTGTGTGTCATTTTTAAGGTAGTGAGCTATTATGTGTGTGGAGATCAAAATATTGTTAAGCTACATTCTAAAAGGTAAGCCTTGCAAAATATAAAGCAATCAGAATGCAGCCTCTCCATCCAGATTCGTCTTTATTGAGCTTTCAAAGTAGCTCAGCTGCATTTCTATTAAGATATAAAATTAGTCCTTTTTCTTTTCTTCCTGTCTCTTTAAATTCCTTCAGTACTTATAGATTAGCTCATGCTTGTTTCCCTTGAATTTATAACCTAGTTATTTCATGAGTTAAAAATGTCTTTCCAAGACATAAAATAGTAGAACATTTCATCTCTACTTCTTTTTTTTCTTTTTCTAACTCCATATAATGCTACTACTGCATAATAAATATTTGGTGCTTAATAACTTAAATAAGGCAGTGAAAGACCTGCACCTTTACCCAAAAGCTCAGAAATAAAAAGAGAGAGGGAGCATGAAATGGGTCATCAGATTGACAATTAAACACGGTGCAATAGATCAGAAGAAAATATGCTATAATATAAGTTATAGCCTGTAAAAAAAAAAACTGTAGAGCTAATACATAAATTCAGTAAAGTAAATATTCAGACTAAAAATTTGACACATGAAAATCTGTAGTGTTTCCATACACTAACAACAAACTCTAAAAATGAAGAAAACAATTCCATTTATAAAAATGAAGAAAACAATTCCATTTATAGCAGCTATAAAAAATGCTTAGGCATATATTTAACCACATAGGTAAAAGACATGTACATTGAAAACTATAAAACATTGATGCCAGGCATTAAAAAAAAAGCACAAATGTAGAACACCTTATGTTCATGGATTGGGAGAATTAATATTGTTAAAATTTTCATAATACCCAAAATAATATATAGATTTAATGTAATCTCTATCAAAATTTCAATGTAATTTCTCACAGAAATAAAAAAATCCTAAAATTCATATGAAATTACAAAAGACACCAAGTTGGCAGAGAAATTTTGAGCAAAAACAATAAAGCTGGAGGTAACATTACCTGAACTCAAATTACACCATAAAGATTCAGTAATGGAAGAAGCATATTCTTGAAAATTACCAGGAGTAAATTTTAAATATTTTCACCATACATATGAAAAGGTTTGTGAAGCAATTCATGTTAATTAGTTCAATTTAGTCATTTCACAATTTTTTACAAATTTCAAAATATGTGCATGATAAATATGTAAAATTTTATTTGTCGATAAAGATAAAATGCTAAGAAAGACTACTACAGGAACAATGCATAGAATTTGAATGAACCATGCATTAGGTGGTAATGTAAAATCAAATTTAAATTTGCTGCATCTTATTATGTTCTGGGGTTATAAAAGAAAATATTCTTGTTCACAGAAGATACATCAGAAAAGAGAAAAAGGTCATAGTATCTGCAACTTTGTCATTAGTAGTTCAAAAATTACAATAATAGTAATAATAAGATGTGTGCATGTATATTTGGATATATAGATATAAAGAACTGTTGATAAGGCAAAAGTGGCAGAATGCTAACAATTAGAAAATTTAGAGGATGCATGCATGAAAGTTCACTGTACTATTCTCAGAAATTGTTCTATAAGCTTAAATTTTTCAAAATAAAATAAATTTAAAGAATAAAACACATACTTAAATTTTTTTAACTTTTTAATAATTTTATTAGTGCATGTTTGCAGTGTATGCAAATCTGCATACTACACTTACTTCTTTCTTAAAAATTACCTTCCCTTCCCCTCTCCTCTCCCTGCATTTTCCTCTAATTCTCCAACCCAATTCTTATTCTTGTTGATTTTAATAAACTTAGTTCATGATATAGCATATAATATTTACATCCATTGAGTTAACTAGGTTCCTTGCATAGCATATTTTTATTCTAGTTATTTCCCCTTCTCCTCCTCTTCATCCCATGCCCCTGTTCCCTTCCCTATTGCACAAGATGCATCTCCTCATCCCCTTCTACTCATCTTTATTATTCTCTTTGTTTATACTTTGCCTCACTCAACTGAGAGATAACATAGAGTATTTATGCTTGTATGTCTTCCTTATTTCACTCAAATTATATTTTCCAGGTGCATCCATTTTCCTACAAATTTATCATTCTTTATAGCTGAATAGTGTTCCATTATATATAAATACCACATTTTCTTTATCCAGTCATCTGCTGATGAGTACATAGGCTGCTTCTAAGATTTAGCTACTAATAGCTGTGCTTATATAATCATTGGTATGCATGTATCATATATTAGTATGATGTCTTAAGCACTTTGAGGAAGTATCTAGAAGGGGGAAAGCTGGGTCAGATGGAATTTCTAATATCAGTTCTTTGAGAAATCTCCATAATGATTTCCATAGTGGTTTTACTAGTTTACAGTCCCATCAACAATGAAGAAATTATCCTTTTTCCAAACAGCCAGTCCATCATTCATTTTTTTTCTTAGTAATTACCATTCATACTAGAGTAAAATGGGATCTTAGTATTGTTTAATTTTCATTTATCTAATGGCCAGACACATTGAGCATTTTTCCATATATTTGTTGACCATTTGTATTTTTCCTCTGTGATGTGTCTGTTCATTTTTCTTGCCCATTTCTTGACTAGGACTTTAATTTTAGTGGCTTTTTTGGGGTAGTTTTTTGTGTATTCTAGACATTTGTCCCTCAGTCTGAGGAGTAGCTGACAAATTTTTTACCCATCTGTAGGTTGTCTCTTCATTCTACTAATTGATTCTTTTGTTGTATAGAAACTTTTTGGTCTAATATAATCCCATTTGCTGATTCTTGCTTGTATTTCTTGTGGAAGTGAAGTATTTTACCTATTTTATTTTCTAGTAGGCTTAATGTTTCTTTTTTTAGTGTTTAGATCTTTGATCCATTTTTATTTTAATTTAGCATATGGTAAGATATAAGAGTCAGTCTTCAGTCTTCTGCACACAGAAAACTAGTTGCCCCAGCACCACTTGTTGAATAGGCTGGCTTTCCTTCAGCGAATGTTCTTAACCCTTTATCAGAGATCAAATAACTACATGTGTCTGGGGATGTTTCTGTATCTTCGATTCTGTCTCATAGATTCATGTATCTATTTTTGTCCAGGACCATACTGCTTTCATCATTATTGCTTTGTACTACAGTTTGAGGTCAGGTATTTCAAGGCTTCCTGCTTTGCTTTTTGCCTAAAATTGATTTTGCTTTTTTTGGTCACTTCTGGTTTCATATTAATTATAGGATTTTTTTTCATTAGTTCTGTAAATTATGCTGTTGGCATATTGATTGAGACTACACTGAATCTGTTTAAAAGTTTTGGTAGAATAGCCATTTTGACAGTATTAGTTCTGCCTATCCAGGAGCAGGGGACATCTTTCCATTTTCTCATATCCTTTTCCATATCCTTTTTCTAAGTACAGTATTTTTCTTTGTGGATATCTTTCACTTCTTTTATAGGTTAATTTCTGGATATTTCATTTTTCTTGAAGCTACTGTTAATGATATTGTTTTCATAATTTCCTTCTCATAGAGTTCATCATTGTTGTACATAAACACTAATGACTTTTGTGTGTTGATCTCGTATCCTACTGACACAGGCGATCAGGGTGTGGCAAAGCTAGCCTGAGCAAATAGATATAACTTGTTGATTATAAAATTCCAGAACACATGCACAGAACAGGTCCCAAAACCCTGCACACAGACTTCTCACAAGAACTCCAAGAGGTTTTCAAAAGGATGACCTAGACCTGAAGTCAGTCTCTCCAATGCCATATGTAGAAGTTCTCACAGCTTTCTTTGAAATTTAGACAATACAAAAGGTTATAGATGCCAAGAAGACCTTGCTATCATGGCTTTCCTCATGATAGCCCACCCTACTTTTTCCAGGGTGTTCTTTTAGCTTGCTTTTTTTACTGTTACTCAGCCCAAGCTCACTATGTAGAGCCAATTTCTCTCTCAACTCTTCACTTCTACTTTTTCGAATAAACTTTGGCACTCCTTATTGCTCATTACATTCAGTTCTTTGTTCAGCATGAGAAGAACCTGGAATTAAACTTTAAGAGGTGAGGTGAGCAATCCAAAATTTGGTGATGTTTATTTGGTGAGCTACTTTTAAAAGAAGCTACCCAATAACACTGCTACTGAATTATTATTATTAATAATTAGACTGATTATTAAGTCTAAGAACTTTTTGATGGAGTTCTTTGAGTCTTTTATGTAGAGTATCATGTCATCCGCAAATAAAGATAATCTGAGTTCTTTCCTATACGTATCCCTTTTATTTCTTTCTCTTGCCTGCTTGTTCTGGCTAATGTTTCAAGTACTGTGTGGAATAGAAGTGGCAATAGTGGACAGCCTTGCTTCATTTCTGATTTTAGGGGCAGTGATTTTAGTTTTTCCCCATTTAGTGTAATGCTATTGGTTTGTCTTAAAAGCTGCCTTAGTTACTTTTCTTGTTGCTGAGACAAAATACCTGACATCCAAAATTAAAGGATGGAAGGTTTGTTACAGCTCACTGTTTGTAGAGGTTTCAGTTCCCAATTTCTCCAAGGCAGGGTGGCAAGGCAAAGGGGCATCACAGAGGAGAAACAGAATGTGGAAGGCAGAAGGCAGGAAAAGCAGCAAGCAGCAAGTGACAAGCAACAAACAACAACAGCAGCCCTCTTCTGTCCTTTACAGCCTATCCAGGCTACCTGTCCTTAGGGCAGTTAACACTCACACCCAGGGTGTGGCTTCCCATTTTCCACACAAAACCATGCCAAATCAATCAGTGCACTAATTTAGTAATTACATAAACTTAATCCCACCATTATACACTCTAGATTCAGCCCCATCTGCAAACGCCCCACATGAGGCTTTAGGGGATATTTAGATAGAAGACATAACAAGTTTGTATCATATTTAAGTATGGGCCTTCTATACCTATTTTCTTCTAGGTTTTCTTCATGAAGGGATATTGGATTTTGTGGAAGGCCTTTTCTGCATCTATTGATGTGATCATATGGGTGTTTACCTTGCTTCTATTTATGTGATGTTACATTTATTGACTTACATAATTTGAACTATCCTTGTATCTCTGGGATGAAACCTGCTTGTGATCATCACTTTTTGATGATGTGCTGCATTCTATTTGCTAATATCTCATTGAGGATTTTTGCATCTGTGTTATTAATAAGGTTGATCTATAGTTTATTTTTTAGTTGGGTCTTTACAGATTTTCGGATGAAGGTGATAATGGCTTCCATAAATGAATTTGGGAGCACTCAATCCCTTTCAATTTATTTGAAGAGCTTGAGGAATATTGGTAATATACTTAGAGGTATTGTAGAATTCAAGAATGAATCCATGAAGTCCCTGGTTTATTATTTGATAGATTATAATTGTATCAACTTCATTGCTGATTATTGATTTATTGAGCATATTTATGTCTTCTTGGGTTAATTTTGGTAAATACATGTCAAGGAATTTGTTTCTTGAAATTTTGTTAATTTCCTGGAATATATTTTTTTTTATTCTGTCAGTAGTAAAATACAACAAAACAAGACAGAACAAAGCCAGTTGAGACAATGCAAAGAAACTGGTGCAGCACTTCAGAGCAGGACACCAGGATAACAGTAATAGGTACCGTAGTATATCTTGTTATCTTCACAATAGTTGTCCATTCAATCAGGTATAGCAAAATCAAACCAAAAATAGAACATTATAAAACCTATCAAAACAGAATATTGAATAGAGCAAAATAATTCATCAGAACAAAGCAAAACAGTGAAAGTAATATTTGCCTTTAAAGAGATGATAGAAGGAAATTCCCCATATTTGCTATACTGCACACGGTCATCCTCCCAAAGGATGCTCAGACCTCTGGCCCCTAGGTCAGTGTAATCAACCCAACAATACAAGCATTTAGTTGCTTTATGTGCCTTAGTTGCTATCAACTCTGGCTGTCCTCCACACTATCCGGTTGCTAACGGGGTTGGGGACACACGTTTGATTGTGCTGGTAGACTGGTGGGAGACACTGACTTCTTCCTTGTTCTTTCCCTGGTGCGCCCAGTGCTGGCTCGAGCCACCACTGCTTACCAGGAAGGAGGGCATGTTGCTTTCTTGCTCAGCTCCTCAAATTCCAACATGGCTAGATCTCGGGAGACACTGACTTGTTCTTTCCCTGACGCACCTGCTGCTCGCTCCTACCGCTGCCACTTACCAGGAAGGAGGAATATAATTTTTCAAAGTTATAATGTCTGTTGTGATTTCACCTTTTCATTTCTAATTGCATTTCTAATTTCTCTCTTTTAGTAAGTCTGGATAAGAAATTACCTGTTTTATTTATTCTTTCAAAGAACCAGCATTTCAAGTTCATTGATTTCCACTCTCATCTTCATAATTCTCCTCCTTAATTTGTTTTGGGGCTGTTTTATTGTTTCTCAAGTGTCTTTAGATTTCTTATAAGGTTATTTATTCGGGCTCTCTCTGTATTCCTAAGGTGAGCATTGATTGTGATGAACTTTCCTTTTAGAATTGCTTCCATGGTATCCAAGAGGTTTCAGTGGGTTTCAGTTAATGACTGCATTAACTTCCAGAAATGTTTCAATTTCTTCTGTGACCTATTGGTTTTTAGGAGTATGTTATTAATTATTCAGGAGCTTTTGTTATTTCCAAAATTTCTTGTCATTGATTTATGTTTTTATTGCACAGACTGGTATAATGGTATGCATTTCATTCTTTTATATTTATTTAAGTAGGCTGTGGAGATTAATGTATAATCTATTTTGGAAAAAATGCTATGAGGTACTGGAAAGAATGTTCAGTGTTCAAGAAGGCTATTGTTTGTGAACAATTTGGTTTACAAACAAAAAATGTTGGATAACATTTTTTGTTTGAAAACCCTACATCAAGAAATACCTTATTTCTCCATCTAGTTTGAAGGATAGCTTTGCTGGATAAGTTAACCTGGGTTAGAAGTTATTTACTCTTCAAGCTTGAAATACTTCACCCCAAGCACTTCAGGCCTTTAGCATTAGGATTGAGAAGTCTTGTTTGATTCTTTTTGGTTTACCTTCATATGTGATTTTTTTGTTTTTCTCTGACTCCTTTTAAAGTTCTATTTTTATGCTTAATATCTGGTAATTTAATAAGAATATGACTTGGTGAGCTTCATTTTCATCATATTTGTTTGCTGTTCTATAAGTCCCATTTGAATTTTAAACTCTTCTTGTATTTGGGAAAGTTCCTTCTATAATTTCTGTAAACATGTTAGTAAAATCATCTATGTTACATTTTAGATTTTTTTAAATTCTAACCAGTTTGTTGTTATCTAGTAGTTTCTGATTAGTCTTCTCTTGTTATCTTATTTTTGTTTCAATTTATTTGAGCTCTTTATTGTAATTCACTTCTTTGTTCTCAATATTGGATGCTGTCTTTACATTAGTCATTTCTGCAATGTATGAATTCTATACTGTTTTTTATTTCAGGTATTTCTGACACTTTTTTGAGGACTTCATATTCTTGTTGAATTATGAACATTTTTTTTAGCACATACAGTTTTTTACCATTTGCCCAAAATTCACCATGGCCATATTGAGTGAAATTGCTATGAATATTTGGTTCATTTCCTCTTTGAACTCATCTATTTTCTTCATCCCTTCTATATACTTTTCATAGAGTTCTGCTACTATGACCCTTTGCTCTGACTTGGGAGAGCTGGAGAATTTAGTGATACTTTTCTTTGCCTTGCTTCTCCATGCTTCTATGTGTATCTGTGGGGATATATATATATATATATATATATATATTCCTCTTTTCCCCCTCCTTTTTTTGGGGTGTCCAACAGGTCAAGGACTAGAAAAGTGAGGAGACTTTATGGTTTATATAAAGATTTTTAGTAGCATGTTGCCTCCTATGGATAATTTTCAACTTGGTGTGTCCAGTGCTAATATTTACTCTTTCTGTTATTTAAGTTATTTGGACTCTGTACTTATATTTGGCTGAGATAATTTCTTCTGGTTATAACACCATCAACAGATTCAATCATAGAACACTTCTATAAGATAGTCATTGCAGTTACACTTTCCCCTTTGGTTTATCCTCTGTACACACTGTATTTGTAGTTATTCTGCAGTGAGGTATGTTAAGTGGAGGGAAGAGAATAGAAGGTAGTTGGATGAGGAGTGTAAGGCACTCAGGGAGGATATTCAAAGGAAGGAAGAGTGACAGATGACAAGAAAAGTTTGATATGGGTTCTGATTCTATTGGAGTGCTGTTAGTTGAGTTGAATGGTTAGTATTGAGAAATTTCAGAGGAAATTTGTGGGGAAAGGATGAGATGTGGAAGGAAGGACATTTATTTTGTGATTTAGGAAAGCTACATGGTTGTTAGAACCTGCTGATAGAGAAGACAATAGACTAGGTAAGACACGGGAGAGCGAAGGGCTTCGGCTGGGGAGGATTGAGGGTTAATACTGGAGAAGATAGGAGTGAATGTGAGAGAGCTAAGTATGGGAAATGAAAAACTTGGGAGGAGGACTTTATGTATTTGGTAAAAGAATAAAGGAACATAGTAATAGTTTTGCCTTGAGTATTTGAGATGAAGAAAATACATAGGGACCTGAGAGGAGATTGAAAACCTAGACACTTATTAAATCAGAGCCAGTGGAAGAAATAATACATAAAAGAATAAAACTAATAAACTCAGAAAATCATAAAAATAACCACATTATTAAATAAATGAAGAAAAAAATAAAAACTCAAACACATATCTGATGTGAACACAGACTAAATAATCCAATGAAAGTTGCATATGTGATTCACATGTAACTTCTTTTCCTGAAAGCCTGAGTGCTCTCACCCCAATAATACCTCTGATTCTTCCACTAAATACTGAAGCAAAACCATAGTCAGTACTTTTTTCTGCCAGCCTTCAGGCATTTTTGTAGGGTCTAATCCAGTCCAAGTTCTTGCATTGGGAAATCTTTCTCTCTCTCCCTGAGTGTGGTGGTGGAATTTCCAGATTCACTGGAACAAAACTGGCCACTAATTCAGGAGTGTTCCTATGTAATCAAATCAGCTACAGTAGTAACAAGTGGTATCTATCAGGGCAGGTTGAAAACATACCATTAAATCCAATTTTGGGTCTCCCTTTACCATAGACAAGAAATCCAGTTATAATGTAAGCACCATAACAGTGCAAGTATTGATTCACAGCTAATATGCACTACATTTCATAGCTGTCTTCTCTAATGGTAAAAAACAAAAAAATTAAACAATAACTTATAGAATCAATTATCTAATGCCCAGGGAGTTGGAGACTGGGCAATAGCAGAAGGCAGAGGGGATAGATATTTGTTAAAGTCTTCTGCTGTGTGGTATGGGAAGAAGGAAATAGGAGAGAGGCAAAGAATCGTAATGGTGGTAGAGGTAGGATATGTATTTAAATGCAGACAACAGGGACAACTCAGTACAAAATCAGCAGTGAAAAATGGATATGAGGAGGAGCTAAAGATGGCCAATCAATGAGCAACAAAATACAGAGCCTCCCAGGGAGAAACAACACATATGCCAGAATAAAACATCCTGGAGAGATCCAGACAGAGGGAGATGGAGCATCTTGACACAGGAAGAGACTAAAATGAAAAAAACCTCATCAAACATGCAGTCTCTTGGCTACAGCTAAAATTGCAACAGCTAAAATTAGCAGACATGGTGCTTTCTGCTGCGACCCACTGAGCTGCCCAAACTCGAGCCAGCTGTGACCCCACTGTAACCAGCAGAGCTGCCCGAACTCGTTCCCACCACGACTCACAGGAGCCACAGCCATGCTGAAATCGGGGGTTGGTGAGCCCAACAGAGAACAGAGCTGGTGAAGGAACCTCCATTAATCCATGGTCAGTGCTGGGAATAAGACCCCCCACATGGGAAGGGTGCAACCAAATGGGTGACATGTTGGAATCAGGCAAGAGGAGCCTGAACTAGGAACAACAGTGACTTCAGTTGGTTGCTCCCTACCCAGAGCAGATTCATGGGGTTTGCTTGGCATGGGTTACACCCCTGACTAGGACCCAATAAGCCATCCCAAACCATTTCCCTATGTCTAGCACACACTAACCTGGTGAAGGCCCCTGAAGTTTGACTGGCCTAGAGGGGAGGGTCCAGTATATGCAGCCCCTGCTTACACCTCAGTGACAAGAGCAAACAGGAGAGGGCAGAAATCCCTCACCAGCATGCTTCAGAAGAACCATAACCAACAAGGAAAGGGGCTGAGACCTCCACTATACACCTGTATGGAAGAAACTAAAAACATGATGAGAGGAAAACAAGAAAAAGCCCCCAGCTCAAAACTCTGAGAATATTGATCCAGGAGAGGGAAAAACAAAAGGGACTGAGGGCAGCAAACATGCAACATCAGACACGGCTTCAGTGGACATTAAGAGATATCTTTGGGACCTTGTAGACAAGCTCAAAACTGAAATATTAAATCAGGTAAAGTAAGATATAAGCAGGTTAATAAAAGAGATGCTAAGCATCTTTCAAGAAGATACAGATGGAATAAGGGAGGAACACAAAAAAAGGAGAAACATTTGATAAAAAATATAAAGAAAATCTAGAATACATGAAGCAGATTCAAAGACATTACCAGGAAATTAAAAACTCCATTGAAAGATGGCAAAACACCTTAAAAGAAACTAAGGATAGACTATCAAAAAAAACTTGAACACAAGTTTGCAATGTGTGATCATGAAAGGAAAGATCTCTTAAAAATAACAAGGAAACAGGCAGTAACAATACAAAGACTAGAAGACAACAAGAGAATCTATAATTTAAGAATAAGAAACATGAACGAAGAAGCAGGAATAAAAACAGGCAACTTACAAAGGCTATTCATGGAAATAATTAAGGAAAACTTCCCAAGCATGGGAAAAGAAAATGATATTTGGTTATATGAGGCATACAGAACTCCAGCCACCTACAACCAAAGCTACAGCCAGACATATAATAATCAAGATACCAGAAATTCAGTATAAAAACAGAATATTAAAAGCTGTCAGAGAAAAGAAACAGATTACCTATAAAGGAAAGCCCATCAAGATCACAGCTGACTTCTCAACACAGACCATGAGATCAAAAAGAGCTTGGAGCAAAGTATTCCAACCCCTGAAAGAAAATAACTTCTAGCCAGATTGATGTACCCTGTAAAACTGTCACTAGAAATTAATGTAAAAACAAGATGCTTCCATGACAAAGAGGGACTGGGAGAGTTTGTGACCACCAATCCAACCCTACAGAGAATACTGAAGGACATTCTAGAGAGAGAAAAAAAAATACCAGGATTTTAGGAACAGTGGCAGAAAGGCCTCAATGAGTGGGGGAGGCAGTAGAATGATGGAGAAAAGTAGACAAACAATGGCAGCCAGTTTGTCTACTTGTACTAGATTTGAGGGCACAGACAATTATTCCAAACATAGCAGGATATAGTATGGTAAACAACCTTAATTTCCTATTAACTTAATCTGAAGCTCTGTATAACTTACACTGTTTTACCATGACATCTTAACTGAATCTGGTTTGTCAGATTGTTTTGTATTGACTGATTTTATTCAAAGCTGTTAGGATTGACAGTATCAAGTCTGAGAGTATAGGCAACTACACTGAAGATGACAAGATTCACTAGGATACCCACTCTGGTTTGACTATTACCTGCTTTTGAAGTCTTATAATTTCTTCAATGTTTTGTTTTTATTACTATTTTTATGTACTGCTATATTCAATTATACAATGCCAGATGATATAGAGAATTCTATTGACGATAATAAGAGACAGCACAGTAACCATTATAGATCACCTTGTACTGTGGTTCTATATGACCTTTTGGTTTCATGTTTTTATAGGAATTTGTTTTGTTTCATCTTGCTGTTTTGTTTTTCCCTCTAATACAGAAAGGATAGAAATACATGTAGAGACTCATGCATGTGTAGCTGTTTAAAGTCTCACTGTTTGAATGTCTACTTTGTATACTTTAATTTTGTAACTTGAACAACTATTTCTAAGAGGAAAATATGTAATTTAACAAAATGAATATGAGAAAGGGCTCTATGACTAATAGAAATACTAGAGAAAAAGTTAAAGGGAGACAAATGAAAAAGGGAGAAGTAAGAAAAGAAAGAGAAAGAATAAGAAACAGGAGAAAAGTCAGGAAAAAGATATGGATAAAGTTAGAAGGAATAAAAAGGGATAAGGAAAAATTCCCTTACTCTTTATAAACTATATTGGAAGAAAAGGACAAGAGAAAGAAACAAACACACTCATAAAAGAAAAGGAGTGAATAATTGAATAAATATTGGGGGAAAATGAACAGAAGGAGAAAACCAGTGAAAAACAAGGGAAAAAAAGGGAAAAAGAAAGGAAAAGAAAACATACTATTGTTTTGGATGCATGATTCTTTTCCATATCCTAGGAATGAATGAGCTCAAACCAAGATATGTTTACTACTCTGGAAGTCTAAAGTGGTATCCACCCCAGAATGGTGCTGGGTGCAGATATCTGCATACAGTGAGGACAGGGAAGAAATGTGACTTTCCAGTCCTGTGTAACTCAAGCTGAACCTGGCCTCTGACCATGAGTCAGGTCTGTTCACCAGCTCCAGCTCCTCAGCTCCAACCTGCTGTCTAACCACTGGCTGTCCTCTTGTAGCTCCCTCCCTCATCCATGTCCTTCCTTCATCCACTCTGGGAACTTCACAATGTGGTGTGGCTTGAAGTTGAGGGGTAGCTCTGGGACCCAGGTTCACACACTGAAACTTTTGGTATAGTGGCACTCTTGCTAGCTCTCATTCCACAACTGTGGTGGCAAGTACTGGCCTGAAGTCATTCATGGCCTCTTGACTAGAGGCCATTTTGGAAGCAATATCACACATTTTTCTTGGAGGTTCCAACTGCCATTGATTCTGTCAGTTCCAGTGAAGTTCTCTCTTTCTTGTAGAATGTTCTGCAATTGTCTCTGAATAGTGTTCTTTGGGTTAGAATCTTCAAATCAGAATTCAGACATGGTTACCACATTGTGTTTGATTAATCCACCTCTTATGTCTATCCATTTGTGATTGTTTCTCTTTTTCTCTGACATGGCTCCTCCTCTATTCAGCCATGTTGGATCTTCTTGAAATGTTCTGAGGAAAATTAACTTGGACTTGGAAGTCGCTTCAAGACAACTTTTGCAGCAGAGAAGAGTGACTGCTTCCTGGATGGAAATTACACCTTTAGAATCCAGTATAAACATCATTTACTTATGGGTCTATAGCAGGTTCATGTGTGAAATAGAACTGAGCTAGATAATAAAAGCTATGCTCTTTTAATTAAGCAACATATGCCAATGCTTCATTTGGATGAAACCTACAGTCTCCAACTCAAAGGGAGAGATTCTCTAGCTCCTTGCTTTAGCTGGAATGATAGAGTTTAGTTGGTTCTTATGCTGGTTATGCTGTCAAGGAAAACATCTTTTTCATTTCCCCCAAACCTCTCAAGTAGTAGATCAATGGATATGTCAGATTTTCTTTTTTTCTGTGCCTTACCAGAATTTTAGTCTGATGCTAGTTCTCTTAACATATTCATTCAGTTAGTTTTCTCCTGCAGTACTCCTAAATACTCTATTTCTTCAAAGTTTATGCTTCAGAAACACTTATCATGACCTTAAATGTCAGGTTGCTATATGTATATTATCTCATAATAGTGATAGAGTAAGCAACTTAACATCCTCATTGCCTCTAATTTGTAACGTCTTTAATTATTTGATTTATTCATTCAACAAATATTTAGTGAATGTCAAACCTATGCTTCTCCTAGCCATTTATCATTTCAGTAAATGGGGCTGCCATTCACCCTGTGGTTGGGTAGGGTCTAACTGTTCACTTCTTTTCACACTCCAACATATCCAAAATATTTGTGTTTCACCTTCAAAATACCTCTTGAGTCCAGTCACTATTCACAATCCCACCCCCATATCTTAGTCCAAACCTCTTACCTTCACTACCAAAACTGCTCCTGAACAGTTTACTGTGGCGCCCTTTTCCGTCCATTCCGCGTCCTAGTCCATCCACACCTTGTGACAAGGTCCATGGGTGGAGGAGAGCGCTTCAAGGAATCGCTTCTCCAGGAAAAGGACACCGCATGTGGGAATTGGGCGTGGGGATCTTGGAATGTTTTGTACTGATAATTGTAATTTGTGTAATTCACATAGATATATTTTCATGTAATACTCAATATGAAATCAAAAATAGAAACTCCAGAGGAGTTACTAGAAACCCTCTAGATAACCCCTTTGTGAAAACTAATTGTGAAATTTTACCTTCTGTGAGTAATATGAGAGAGTTTATACAAAAGCTTCAAATGAGAGAGCTCATGGAGAAAGATTTACAAAATTCCCGTGAGACAACTGCCCTTGATCCAGGGAAGTTTCTCTATCAGAAATTACAAACTAAAGCCCCCAAGAAACCTTTTACCTCAAGTGCCTGACCCCCCTCTGCCTTACACAGGGATTTATGATAAGCATGGGCAAAGAATAGTTAATATCAAAGGAAAATGGGCCAAATATAATCAATTAAATTTCATGGAAAGATTA
This sequence comes from Hydrochoerus hydrochaeris, assembly GCA_004027455.1. NCBI lineage: Eukaryota > Metazoa > Chordata > Mammalia > Rodentia > Hydrochaeridae > Hydrochoerus > Hydrochoerus hydrochaeris. The sequence continues at coordinate 243,557 of PVLA01002332.1, read as the reverse complement.
ACTAGGAATGGGCCACCCTATTGTATTAGATCAACAGAGGATAAAAAACATTACTTTAACTATGTTAAAAAGAAAGACAGAAAAATCTGGCCAACAAAGAAAAGAATCAATATAAATAGAACAGGAAGTATTGGGGCTAGGGTATAGCATGTTTGCTTTTGCAAGCTAATT